>OZ038399.1:35913489-36358372 GCA_964036045.1 Eutreptiella sp. 'Long Island Sound 2002' | reverse complement strand
AGGTAAAACTGAGGAGAAAAGAGGTAAAACTGAGTAGAAACGAGGCAAAACTTCGTAAAATGTGGTGGTAAAACTTAGTAGAACCAAGGTAAAACCTCCTAAAATGTGGCAAAACTTAGCAGAAACGAGGTTAAACGAGAGTAAGATGTGGTAAAACTTACAAACAAGGTAAAACTTAGTAAAATGTGGTAAAACTGAGTAGAAACGAGGTACAACTTCGTAAAATGTGCTAAAACTTAGTAGAAACGAGGTGAAACTTCGTAAAATGTGGTAAAACTTACCAAAAACGAGGTGAAACTTCGTAAAATGTGGTAAAACTTGCCAGAAACGAGGTGACACTTCGTAAAATGTGGTGAAACTTAGTAGAGACGGGGTAAAACGTAGTAGAAAACGGCGTAAAACTTAGTAAAATGTGCTTAAACCTAGTAGAAACAAGGTAAATTTTCGTAAAATGTGGTAAAAATTAGCAGGAACGAGGTAAAACCCAGCAACTTTTTTCAGAAAAAATTTTCTCAATTTTTTTTACCAAGTCATACCCCGCCCCGCCCCATGTCTAAGTAACTTCACACTTCGATGGCAAGTGGTACTTTTATTGAAGGGCATAAAGCCCCAGGGGGGGGGTTCCGGTGCCCTCCGCACAGGGGCCGTTCACACGCGCGACACCACAGCCCCTCTGCACACCTTTGACTTCTCCTTCACCAGCCGCCGCAGCTTCTGCATCGCAGCATCGCGGCACACGCACGTCACGTCGTGCCCCGAGTACCCGTGCGTCATGTGCGCCAGCGCGCGGAAGTCAACGTCGTTGGACACGCTGAGCTCGCGGAGGTTGATGCGGAACAGCTCCTCGCGGTCCGGCTCCTCAGGCAGCGGAATGTAGATGCGCTTCTCGAGGCGCCGGCGCATGGCATCATCCAGGTCCCAGGGGTGATTGGTGGCCCCCAGCACCATGACCACCTGCGGCGGTGGGCAATGAATGGGGGGCACAGCCCCCCCCCCCCGTATGGTGACTGTGAGCTGTCCCCCCCCCCCCCCCCCAGGCATCAGGGGTCCGTAGCGCACACACACAACCGGAGTGCAGCACAGCCCGTGTCCAGAACATCCATTCGTGGCCATAAGCCGAGGTTTGAACCACAGGGGCGCCCAGGTGCAGCCAGGTGACGTCAACACCCTCTAAATATTTTTGCCCCCCTGAAAGGGGGGAGGGGGGTGTTGGGGGGGGTGGGCAGCCGGGCTGGGGTCCCGGGTACCCCAAAATACATCCCTCAAACTGGCCCCTCGTTGCACTGGTCATACTAAACACACATATGTGGGGGTTCTTGAAAAAAAATTTACCCCCAGGGGGGTCCGGTCCTAGCAGGCAGGGTTTGCGGGGCTGGATGGGGAAAGTCAGGGGTCGGATAACTTTTTCATGCTTTGCATACACATTTGGATTCCCCATAAAATTCTGAGCATCTTGAGTGTTTTGCAAAGCACGCCCTGTCCCAGACCCTGACCCTCTTCCTGTCCTTGACCCTGCATCTCGAAACCTGAGAAGACAACAACATCTGTTTTTGCGTCTGTGGATTTTTTCGTCTGGGGTCTGTCGCCCATGATTGAGCCATGGAATGGCTGCACCGACAGCGCATCACAATAGTGCGGGCCCTGGCAAGCATGTTGCTTACAAGGGACATCAACTGGCAATACGTACTGAGAATGGGGACTGTCACTGTTCACTGTCAAGTCTTTGCGGCAGTCACTGACCCCCCCCCCCCCGGCAAAACTTTAGTTGCTTTCGCAACTTTAGTTTTGCAAAGCACGCCTTGTCCCAGACCCTGACCCTATCCCTGTCCCCGACCCTGACCCTGCATCCCGAAACCTGAGAAGACAACATCATCTGTTTTTGCATCCGGGAACACCCTAAGAAAATCCCTAACAACACGTCTGGGGTTAGTGCAGGCCCGGGCAGTCCAGGCAAAACTGGACTGGTCGTCCCGGGCGGCCTAGGCAGGCCTGACAAGACGGGCTCTGTGCCAAGGTGCAGAGCTGAGGGCTGGACACGCTACAGGGTCTGGGACTTGCAAGGCAGGCCTGACAATACTGGACCTGCCGTCATGCAACGGATCCGAGGGGCAGATGAAGCAGGCCTGACAAGACTGGACCCGGCTGGGCTAGGCAGGCCTGTCAAGACTCGACCTGCATGCAAGCAGCAGAGCTGGAGGACCGACGATGCAGGCCTGACAAGACTGGACCTGCCGTCCCCCCCCTCACACGCCCAGCAATGGAACCGCAGCCCGGGCTAGGCAGGCCTGGCGAGACTGGACTTGCCGAGTGCAGTGCCTGTCAAGAATGGGATTCCGGGGCCGCCGGCTTCATACAGGCCTGTCAAGACTGGGCCTGCCAGGCATCAGCCTCCCCATTGGTACCCCACCCACACCTGGCGGTCTCTATCCTCGACAACCCCCCACGGCGGCAATTGCGCTGTGCGCCTGAAGCACTGATGCCGTGCCCGCGCCAGCACGACCATGTGGCCCTGCAACAACTTGGAAATCGGGCCCGCCGGGTTGAGCTCCAACGGTACATATGCGATCTGCATGCTGCAGCTTTGCCACCGTAGCCGGTGCGTCATGCGCCTGAGAATGCGCTGCTGCTCCGGCAGGTCCGCCCGCGCCCGCCCCCACAAGATCATGGCCAGGGCCCTGGCATTGTGCATGTACATGCATGCTGTTGTAGTGCGGAGCTTCCTCATCTCATCCATGGCCACCACCACTCCCCACAACTCCGCGCTCTGTTGGCTGGTCACCCAGACCGGGCAACGCCGGATACGGGCCCCCCTTGGCCCTCACAAGCCCACCATGTACGCTCCCCACCGGGTCTCCGCCGCGTCCACGTCCAGCTGCGGCGCCTCTGGCAGGGTGTCTGTAGGACATGACGGTTCCCATCCGCGTTGCGCCGCCGCCAGGCCCTCCAATAGTCCTGCCACCATGGCCGGCGGCGTACGGGGCGCCCACTCGGGCCCCCTGTGTACCACGCTCGTGTGCCTACCCCGAAAGGCGACGCCGTGTTCCCTGGCCATCCTAGCCACACAAGGCGGCCCAGGATGCGCCTTACCGCGTTCCGCATGCACGGTTTGGTTGCCAGGCGCACCCACAGGGCGACACAATCCGCTCACGCCATCGGCCTCGGTGCGATCTTGCCCGCTGCGGCACTCACATCCTTGCCCATCCAGGTGAGGTCGTCCACGGGCTCGGTCTGCGATTTCGGGCTGATCAGGTATCCTTCCTGGATGAGCTAGTTTGCCACCCGGTCATCACACGCGCCACCTCTTGCTTGTCCCTGCCGAGGAAGAGGATGTCGTCGAGGTACTGCACGGCTACGACCGTTCCCGCTGGCACCTTGGCGATGGCGGACGCGACAAGGTGCTACCTCAGGCCGGGCGCCTGGTGCCAGCCAAAAGGCACCCTGGCCACCGCGACCGTGGTGCCTTGAGCCCCCACACGGATTGCTTGTTGCAGTTGTGGCGGCAGGACTATGGGCCAATAGCAGTTCTGCAGGTCCAGCTTTGTCGCCTAGGCGCCTCCCCCGACTTCGCGGAGCACTCCACAGAGACCTTCTAGCGACGGCAGTCTGAACTTCCGCGCCTTGTGGGCGCATGTATGGTTGAATGCGACGAGGTTCATGATGAGCGCCGCCTTGGTGTCGGAGTTGTGCTTTATGAACACCTGCGCGTTGGGTTGATCTCCCGGTTGTGCTTCCTCCATGAGCCCTTCCTTCAAAAGGGCCTGCACCATTGCGACGGCCTTTGGGCAGTTGGAGTGCGGCTAGACCGGCGCCCCGCGACCCGCACGGTCAAATTGCGGGTCTGCCCAAGCCTCCCACATGTGTCGCGGTACCTCCACCTGGCCGGCTGGTCCCACTCCCTTGACGGCTGTCTCCACAGCCACCTGTGCACCCGCCCGCAGAGTCGGCGAGCTTGCCTCGTCCGGCGGCCCGTTCGACGCCAGCACATGCGGTGTCGTGATAATCAGTCAGGTCCCGCATCTTGCGCTCCACAGGGTGCTCGTTGTCCCACGCCCACAAGATGGATTTCTCCCACCATCGCACCAACAGCTCATGGACTCGTGCCGTAGGTACCCGGTACCAGCTAGCGACTTTGGCCGCCGCTTCCTGCAGGTGTTGAGCCACGTTGTGGCCGCACTGTGCGCACCGTGCTGTCACTCCCGGTTGGCTGTCCCCCCTGGTACCTGAGTGCTGCGGCTCGTGCCTCTGGTGGCGGGGCGGGTGGCGGGCGTTCGTCCTTGTGGCAGCTGCGACGTATCCGGACTCGCAGCGTTTGGCAACTGGGGTACTGCCGCGTCCATCTCCCGTACCTGAGCTGCACCTCGTCCTGGTTTGGGCTGGGGCTTTGGCTGCCGTCCCCAGATGCTAATGGCTCGCATGTGCGCTCCGGCCGCAGCCGTTGCCGCTGCGGCACAGCGGCGGAACCCGTGCCAGCCCATAGAGTCCCAGGGGGTGCCCAATAGTCTCCGACGCAGGGCATCCTGGAGTGTATCCCTGTTTGCGAAGACAGGCAGGAAGGCGGGGCGGTGGGTGACCTGAGCGTCGAGTCTACGGCGCCATGCCTCACCCCACGGGATGGTTCGCGCTGTGATGTACTCGTTTCGGAACTTGAAGTTGTAGAATGTGACTCAGTACGGCGTGGCCTGGTCCACTGGCCCGATGGACGCCGCCTCTGACACCCTCCAGCAGTGCGCTACTGCCAACGCTGCCACCGCTGTGAGTACGTCTCCCGCCAGTCCTCCGTCGGCGATGGTGCGGAAGGTGTCCTCATTTGCCCACACTCGTCCTGGGGGTCTGGGGCAGTACAGCTTGTCTGCGGCCTCGCATAGTAGCCAATCTGGGGCAGTACAGCTTGTCTGCGGCCTCGCATAGTAGCCAATGCAGTGGGACCGTTGGCGGTACCACCTCGAGTCGTTCCGCCATGCGTACCGAGGAGACCACCCCTCGTAGGGTCGTAGACCGTCGTCCCTGGGCAGCCATCGTGGTGATGTGCACCGCCAGTGCCTCTGCCGCGGTGGCTTCGTGGTGTAGCAGGGCTGTGCGCCCCAGGGCCCGCAATTTACGTGTCCATTCCAGTGGGAGACAGTTCCCTCCGCCCACCGATGGACTGCTAGGGCTGCATGCTGCACGGTGTAGGGGCCATGGCAGAGGTCTGTGACGGCTGTCGCCAGGTACCGCAGGGTGATGGCCGTCCCGTCCGCGTGCCCCTCGTCATCATCCCCCCCCCCTCCCGCTCACAGGCCTTGCTGGGCTGCAGGCTCGGGCTGGGGTTGGGGAACGGGCTGGGGCTAGGGCTGGACTGGGGGCTGTGAGCGTTGCTGCAGCTAGCCTGCTGGCTGGGGCTGTGGTTGCGGCTGTGGTTGCTGGGGCTGCCCATGCGCCCGGGCCGGACAGGGTTGCCAGCTCCAATGCATTTGCGAGCATCGACTGCAGGGGTACGGTGGGGGCCAGACACATCGTATGTGCGGCCCGTGGAGAAGGCCGTGTACGTTGTTTGGGCCCCCACCGTCGCGAACGGCTAACACTACCGATTGTGGTCCTTGCTGTACTACCACACTGGGCATTGTCTGCAGCGTTGCTACCGTCAGCGGCGCCGCCTGGAGCTGCCGTTGCCACGGCTGCCGCCACTGGTGCTGCTACACTCTCTAGCCCAGTGCCCGTACATGCCACACCTGAAGCACGGTCTAGGCGGTCCTCCGGGGGCGCGTTGTTGCTATGTAGGCATGGGGGCCCGTGGCGGTACGTTGAACTGAGCCGCTGGGGCCGGCGGTCCCTCGGGCTGTGATGTCACAGCCACGTACGTTGCACTCCACTTGGCATCCCGCAGTGCCACTCCAGCCGCTGCCGCTGACTCCGGCGTGGATACGTCCGCCGCCTTGTACTGCACTAGCGCCGAAAGTGTGCCTCTAGCCAGCCCTTGCTACGGGGCCCTGTCCGCCATCAGCCTAATTTGCTCCGGCGTGCACTGTGGTATTTTCCAGCGCCCTCAGCTGCGACAGTCGCGCTTGTAGCTCTTCAATTTCCTTGCCGACCAGGTCAGGGGCACCCCGCGCACTCGTGTGTCCCCACACACTCACCTACTCCGCTGGCGGCGCCGTGCTCTCTGTACGCGCTGGGGGTGCTGCTTTGGGCCGGGGGGGGGGGGGCTGCCACTCAGCTTTCTTGACGTCCAGGTAAGCGCCCGTAGAGCGTTTGTACAGGGCCATCAAGAGGGGGCACTCGTGCTTGGGCTCTTCTGGCGCCGCCCAATCCATGGCCCTGTTGACACCAGCCTGCGATAGGCCACGCCCCATGAGTTCCGTATGCATGCCCGCTGCGGTTGCCCCACACTCGTCGGTCTCGAGGAATGCCACCATTTGGCGGGACGGCCCATCCCTCCACTTCGCCCACGCCTCAAACTATGGGGACGGCGCGTCGGGCATATCCACGTCCGACTCAAACGCCAGTTTCCTCCGCTTCGCTCCATCTTCCGGCATGCCTCCTCGCAGCTGATCAGGCTGCCTCCTTTCACCAAAAAAAACCCCTGGCAAGCATGTTGCTTACAAGGGACATCAACTGGCAATACGTACATAGAATGGGGACTGTCACTGTTCATTGTCAAGTCTTTGTGGCAGTCACTGCCCCCCCCCCCCGGCAAAACTTTAGTTGCTTGCGCAACTTCAGCACCCGCATGGGGTAGAAATGAAAATCCACCCCTACAAGATGCTAAAACAAAATTTCTGGTGCCTTTGGTGCGAAATGTGGTCGGAACCTTCTAACCATTTTGGTTCAACATCCTCGGGGGGGGGGGGGGGGGGGCACGCCCAGAAATCCGCCAGCGAACACAGTACATCCGTGCACCCGCGCCGTTGACAACGAAGGCGCTAGAGGCACCGTGCCGCCTCGCAGCCCCGGTCATTGAGCTCATTTGCGGGGGAGAGGGGGTCGTTCGTCCAGGGACGGGGGCGTGGGGTTTGGGAAAGGGGTCCTCATTACCGGCCCTGCAGATGGACTATGCAAACCACGGGGGGCGCCCAGCTGCAGCCCTCGACCCCCCCCGTCGTCCAGGCCGCACTACCGGGACCACGGCGGAGCGGGTGTGCCCGGCACTGATGTCGCCCCTGCCCCGCGCTCTGCGTCGCCATCAGAGGCCGCACTTCTATTGGGAGAGTGCCCGGTGGCCGGACGGACGCCGTTGATTTGGGATTGGGGACCGTAGGCACTTGGGCGGCATCGGGACGCGGTGTGCGGGCGGCGCAGCGACCGAGGCCCCGGGCCCTCCACTGGGCTTTGGGGAGAGATTCATGGTTTGTGTCGCGTGTCCCCCCCCCCCCCCCGCCCCGTGGGGAGTGGGAGGGGGGGGGTGGGGGCACACCCGTCCAAAAGCGGGGGCTGTACGACACGTCGTGGATTGGTAAACATCGTAAAGCTACGGTCACGGTCGGTGGGCACTGCACAGGGTGTACGCCGTGCACGTGTCGGGGACGTAAAGGGACACACAACGCCCCCCCGTACAAAGGGCGCAGAGGTCGGTTTGCCGCTCGTCATACCACGCGTTGTCATCTTGCGTGTAATCATGTCCGACACTTTTTACCGCGCATCGGCCATTGCCTGTGCTGTGGGGGGTGTGATGCAGCCCAACCCGAGGGCGGACCAGGACCACGGGTACTTGCCGTATGGTGTCCTTTGCCGGCTCGACCATGCCGCAGTGGGGGGGAGGGGGGGACTGCTTTGGGGTTGTGACCCCACGCGGCGTGTGCCTGCCTGCCTGTTGTCGTACGCCGCCCGTTGCGGCAAGCGCTTGTTGTGCAGCTGCCCCTTTGGGGGCGTCAAGGGTCCGGCTGCAATGTCACCGTTGCGCCTGCTCCCCACGACGTTCATCGCCCACTGTCTGCGTTGGCCACATCCAGTTCACTGAGGCCCAGCGACGTGTTCTGGCCTGTAACCCCTCCCGGAGTGGCTGGGGTTGCGGCCGCCCGGACTCTACGGGGTCAGGCATGCCTCCCGGGCAGCGGTCACTCCTGATTCACCCTCCAGCGCGTGGCAGCGGATGGGGATTTGGGACCCCATCGCATTGCAATATGTTTTGTTATGAATGGCTCCGTTGACAAGAGTGCCGGTCCTTGTTATGGCACGGCTGGACCCTCCGCATCGCACTTGCAGTACTTGGGGAGACTGACTGCCCCCCCCCCCCCCCCCCGGGGTCAGCCTCAATTCGGTCCTTGGGTTGAAAAACCAATGGGGACAGGTCCTGGTCCGGAGGCTACAAACAAGAACATACGGGGGGTGGTCTGCTTTGCTGCGAGGCTTCTCGGGGCAGCTGGAGGGCACAGCAAGTCCTCCATTGCCGTCAGCTGCAGTTCAGGGTGGTACCCCCTTGGAGTTCAGGGTGGTACCCCCTGTGAACCCTCCGTTGCTGAGGGGGGATGCGGGGGGAGAGAGGGACCCTCTGATGCCGTGATGGGGCGTATGGGAGGGACCCCCCAATGCCGACCCCCCGATGCTGCAGTACCGCAGCCCCCCCCCCCGTACCCCTTCGGTGAACCGCACGGCCCCCCACTGCCCCGCCGCGGGTGACGGCTCCAGGGGCGAGGGGGGGGGGGGGGGGGGCACCTGCTGCGCGTCCACGGCGGCGGCCATGCCGTCCATCTGCACCAGCAACTCCGTCTTGACCCGGCGACTCGCCTCGTGCTCACTACTGCCCCCGCGCTGCGACGTGAGGGAGTCGATCTCGTCGATGAAGATCGTGGACGGCGCGTAGAAGCGCGCCATCTCGAAAAGGATCCGCACCTGCAGAGGGCCCGGGTGGGGGGGGGGGAAGGCGTGCGGGGGGCTGCAGCAGAGGGCGGCGGGCGTGACACTGGCCGGCGCCAGTCGGCAGCGAGCAGGCCAATGCTGACCGGCCCGGGGGGGCTGCCCAGCCTCGTCCGACCCCCCGACCCATCACATCACAAAAACTTTCCACGGGGCAAAAACGAATCTTTTTCGATTTCTTTTTGTGTGAAAACTTTTTTATGAAAGGGGCCCGGAATCGAAGGCCGACTTGAGGTACACAAACTTGTTTTGGCAACGCTGACTGAGGGAGCCTCAGCCCACCAAAGAAGAGGGCGTGTGCCTGCCTCAGTGTCGTCTCGCCTGCCTCCATCATCATCATCAATCTCAAGATCCCTTATACATGTGCCTGAAGCCCTCTCCTACAGCCACCACAATCCGTCCCACAACCACTCCAACAGCCACAGCCAACAATGCCATGAAACAGGGTGGCACCGCCTTCAACCGGTGGGTACGGTCATGGCGCAAGGGGGTGGGGGTGGTGGGGGCATGGCAGGGATGCATTGGAAGGGGGGGGTGGTAACCCCCCCCAGCCTCCTCCAGGGCGCCCAGCCCGCGCCCAGCCACTGTCCCCCTGACGGCAAGTGCCAGCCTCAATGGCATTTGTACCCGACAGTAACCACCCCCAACCGCTTTGGCAACCTCCTCCAACCGCTTGTCCAACCACTTCTGGGGCCAACCACCTCTGAGCTCCCTTCCCTTCTCATGCAGCCCTGGGGCATGGGACCCGTTCGTGGCCCCTGCCCCTTTGGGTAAGCGCGGCGGATGTTCGGGGAGGCGACGCGCAGACGGGGGTCCAGTGCTCAGAAGAGGCCGTGCTAACACGCGACGCACCGGCCAAGCGGTTCTATGGAGGAAGGGGGGTGTAGGGGGCACGGGTACACACACCCGCTTGGGAAGGGGCCAGCACACAGCAGGCCTCTGATGTGAACACCAGAAATGATGTCGACACTGTTGCGGTGCACCAACGCACAGTCCCTCTGGCTACGGCATAGGGCAGGGCGTGGCTTGGGAGCCCCCCTGGCAATGCCCCGCCCCCCCCTCCCGGGCCGGACCCCGACCTCGACCTCAAGCCGCGGGTTCAAACCCCTGAACAGCACATGGGAAGTGCTGTGCAGATGACGGCGCCCTATCGGGGGACCTCTCGATGGCTGGGGTCTCCTGTCGCTGCGTCCCCAACCTACTGGGTTGGGCCGCAGTCACATGGTCGGTGTAGCGGGCGCGCGCGCCCGCCTGTGTGCCCCCCCCTCAATACACGCGCGCCCGCCCGCCCACATGCACGCGCGCGCGCGCGCGCACACACACACACACACAGTTGATACGGGATGAACAGACATAAGAAACAGTAGCACAGCACTGGTCGCCTACAAATCTCGTCGGCCAAAGTAGTGGAAGAAGTAGTCGTAGAAGGGGTGCATGGGGTGCCTTTCACACACACACACACACACACACACACACACACACACACACACACACACACACACACGGTCGATGTGACAAACAGGGCACTGGTCGAGGCAGCCTGAATGTACTAGATCTCATCAGGTGCAGTGTCAAAACAAAGGCATGTTCAGACACGGCGCTAGAAGCCTTTCTGCAGTGCAAAGGACAGAAGCAGTGGTTCTCCCGCTCTCCTCACAGAAGTCGAATACAGCCTCTGGCAAGGCGGCTCAGCCAGAGGCCTGCAGCAAAGCAAAACAGCCATAACTAACTACCCCAAGCCCGGGTAATGTGGGAGAGTCAGGACAATCCCTCCCCCTGTCTCCCTCACACACACACACACACACACACACACACACACACACACACACACACACACACGTTGAGAACCGCGAGACAAGAACACACACACACTCACCCACACACACACACACACACACACACAGTTGCCAACAAACAGAAGAGCACAACGCAAAGTCCAAGTGTGAATCTCCTTGTCAGTTGGCCATCAAACAATACAGAGCATGTTCAACGCCAATGGGCGCTTTTCTGTGGGGACAGGCGCACAGATTGACCCAGCAACCTACAAAGAAAAGGAGCACGGTGCTGCCCTGTGGCAGAACCGGCGAATTCAAGACGACATCACGATCGGGGACGTGGTGGTCCCAGCGGCAGGATGCGGACCGGGGCCTGTACGCACTATGCGACATATATGTGTGATCTCAGCAATTCACACCATTGCAGGTGATGGCCCTCCCTACGTCACCGCCCCTCCGAGGATTGTGGTTCTGTCAGTCAACTATTCAAACATGCAAGCATTCAAGCATGCCATCACTGGCGTACCACACACGCACGATTAAAGCGAGACGAACAGGCGTGACAAGCAGAGCATGGCACTGATTCTAACGAATCTCGTCAGGCTGAATGGATCAGTAGAAGAATGAGTGGGAAGAATGAGAAAAAGCATGTCGGCTAGGCGCCTTTCTGTAGTACAACAGGTACATCACCAGGAGGCACCAATGGGTGGGGCGGTCCACGTATTGTGCCCACCCCTGCAGGCAGGAAAACAAAAGGAAGTCAGCACCTGTGTGCTGTCAACACTGCCCCCCTGCCCTGTTACTGGACAAGTCCCTGTAGCAACATCCCTGCCGTTCCACCAGGACGAGTCGGAAATTGAGAACCTGTACCATCCGTTACTGGGTGGACACACACACACACACAGACACAGACACAGACACACAGACACAGACACAGACACACACACACACACACACATGTTGGGAACGGCAAAAAGAAGAGCAAAAGCACAAGAAAAGCGGTCGAAGTAAACTCCTCAGGAGCTGCAGAGCAGCCCGAGACGTCTTTCGGTCGACAAAAAACAGACACTCAGAAACACACACACACACACACACGCGCGCGCGCACACACACACACACACACAAACCAGCTTCTCTGATTCCCCGCGCCACTTCGACGTCAGCGTGGCCGTTGACACGTTCAGGAATGTCGTCCCGCACTCCGTCGCCACAGCCTTCGCCAGGAGGGTCTTGCCGGTGCCCGGAGGCCCATACATCAGCACCCCGCTCCAGGGCCGCCGGATGCCCTTAAACACGTTGGGCAGCAGCAGCGGCAGGACGAGGGCCTCCTCCAACAGCGACTTGGCCTCCTTCAGCCCCGCGATCTTCTCCCACGTCACGTCCACAGATCGGTCAACGATGTCCCGCTCGATCATCTGCGGCGCAGTGGCCCGTGTGGCGGGGGAGACACGCCCCGTGCGCCGGGCGTCCGAGATACCCCCCTGCCTCCCTCCCACGTGCGGAGGCAGGGCCGAGATGAGGGGCAAGACGAGGGTTGGGGGTCGGGGAGGGAGGGTCCTCAGACCAGGTTCTCATTGACTGAATGCCCCCACCATAGGCACTTTCGGCCGTTAGTCCAACACGTTGTGTGCATTCCATCCTCCGCCACAGCTATGAGCAGTGGTTGTCAGACGGCAACACCAATGTGCGTGGTGCCTGCACAGCCCCGAACAACACAAACGACACGGACTGTGTGACAACAAAGGGCCAAACTGAACTCTCTGCGGGAACTCTAAGGCGGCGGCCGGGGTGTGACCGGGCCTGTTCCGTGACTCATCTGCCCGCAGCCACAAGCGTCGCACGTGCGCAGCAGCGAGGCCGGGGGGCACAGACACACAGACACACACACACCTCCACCAGCTCCCGGTCCTCCTTCGATGCCGCCGGGAACCGCTTGCGGGCCCCACCCTCCCGCTCCTCCCGCGCCTTCTTGCTCAGCTTCGGGACCGCCGGCTTCCGCCCCCCCGGCCGCGGCGGCTCCGGCTCCGACGCCCGCCGCGGCTCCTCCCGGCGCGCGGGTGGCGCGCCGCCCCGGGGCCGCCCGGAGCCGTTGCGCCAGAACTCGTTGGCGCGGTTGGAGCTGACGTTGGAGGTGACGCGGCGCGGAGGCGGGGGCGGGGGGCTCTCGTCCCACCCGGGGCTCTCGCAGGGGGTCGAGTCCCAGCGCTGCGGCGCGCCGCCGCGGCCCGAGCGCCGGTCGTCGAAGCCCCAGTCGCCCTCGTCCTCGAAGGCGGGCGGGGGCGCAGCGTAGCCGTGCCGGGCGTGCGGGGCCCGGGCCGGGGCCTCCACGTGCGCGTGGGGGTCGGGCCCGCCCCCGTTCGCGCGGGCGTTGGGGGAGGGCGGGGGGGCACCCTCAAAGGCCGCGAGCTCGCGCTTCAGGTCGTTGATGAGGCGCATCTCGGCGTTGCAGGCCTCGCGGACCGCCTTCAGGTGCAGGCGATCCCCGTCGGCGGCGGACATCTTGATGTGGTGGTCGATGTGCTGGATCATGTCAAGCAGGATCACGGACGCGGTCTCGTAGCTGTTGAGCACCGCGTACTCGCGCGCCATTTTGATGTTTCTGTAGACATCCTCCATCGCATTTGACGGCCTCCGCTGCAAACCTTCGGATGTAGTGTGGCCTTCGGCGCAATGGGGGGGCGTGTCACATGGCGGCACCAAAGAGCAGATGGGAAAGTCTGAGAGGACCCAGAGGCGGAGGTGGGGGGGGGGGGGGGCGTCCCGGGAGGGTGGTCGAAGGGTCCAAGGAGGGTCCAGGGAAGGGCTTGGGGTCCCCCCCCCCCTTGTCCAACAAACAATAAAATCCTCAAAAACTACGGTCCGAAGAGGAGTGTTCGTTGGACACGCCGTACGGTACCTTATTAACTCAGTACCGAAACCCGGTCCCAAAAAACTACGGTTCGAACGGAATTGTTCGTTGGACAAGGCATTCGTTGGGCACGGGGTGGGGGCCATGAAGCGACGGACACAGAGCTCGCATATACCCCTGTGTCACAGGCACATGGTCATCACCACAATTCTCTCTGTGCCACAACACTCTCTGGACACAGGGTGGTGGGGGTTGGGGGGGTAATCTTGGGTTGGTGGGAGGGTCGGGGGGACAGGCAGCACATACAGACAGTGGTTTCCGTTAGGCTTTGCACCGGGGCGTTCTTTCAGCAATGAGAAGCTGTCGCTTTCTTTGCTGCACCCGCGGTACCTAATGGAGTCTCAAGACGGCAAGAGTGTAAGGAAAGGTACTTTGGGCACGATGATTGTCGTAGCATGGCTTGCTCCTTCATGTCAGACTGGTGCACGGGGGTTCTTGGGTCAAGTCTGGCGAGCTGCTGGGGCACAAGCCACGCCCCTTGTCCAAACAACGCAAGGCATCGTTTCCGTCAAGTTCTGGGCTCCGTTGCTCCGACAGAGGAGGGGGGTCCCATTTCCATACCCTGTGTGCCCGCCTGTGCAGGCATGGGGCGCCATGTGGGGGCATTGGCTGGGCTGTGAGGGGCACTGGATGGGCTGATAGCAAGATCTTCATCATCCACGACTGCTCCATCATTCGAATGCGACGAGTCCATTGTATCGTGCTCGACTGCGCCGGTCGCAGCGCTCCACAGCCGCACCTCCCCACTTTCAACCTTTTCTTTCAACCTTTCCAATCCCCACGCACCCCCTCTGTGCAAACATCAAGCCGCCTGAGTCGGAGTCGACGCTTTTGTTTTGCATTCAAAAGGGAGCACACAACAATGCCCTGTTGCGATCAAACTGGTGTGTCCACAAATACGAGAGAGAGGCGCATCATGGTGAACGTGCACATGTTGCGTGTGCCGTTGCGTGGCCGGGTCCCGGAGGGATACGTCGGAAGATGAAAGATGGACCACAACTGGGTTTCATACCGCCCCTCATATGTGGTGAATTGCCGCTGCACAGCGAGACTGGGTTTGGGGGACATGCCCTGGGTGTAGTATCTGGCCCGTTTCTAACTGGAGAGGAGCTGGGACCCGTCGGAGGGTTGTAGCGGGTGCGCCCCAACCCGGGGCTCCTGGGGAGGGGGTGGGGCGTCGTCCGTGGGGGGAGGCGGTGCCCCTCCTCCTTTTGTGGGGGGGGGTGAGGCGTGAGCTGTTTTGTATGGGGGGGGGGGGGGCATCTGGGGAGCGGGGGCTGGGGGGGTTCAATGGGGCCCGGGTGTTGGGGGGGGGGGGTAAGCGTCTTGGGTGGGCCCTGAGGTGGGGTCCTGTTGTGTGTCGTGGTAGGGGGGGGGGGGCGGAGGGTCGGGGCCCTACCAAGGCCTAGATATCCGCCTTGCATAGAGGGCCGCATCCCGGTTTTCATTGGTCTTATGCCTCAAGCTAATTTGGCTGCAGGTAATGACATATGCAGCGTGGATAATGGGCTGTGACATTGGTGAGATGTCGTGCACGGCCTCCTTCTGGGCATTGGTGTAGGAGTGGCTTGGTGTGTGCATGCAGAGTCTGAGGTGCTGTAGGAAGTGCATGTCTTTCTCTCGTTCAGCACTTTTTCTACAATCCATCTAGTGAGGTAACCCAGTATTGAACCTTGAAGTATTGAACCGTGTCCTTTGGTGGTCTATACCTGGAAATCCTTCTGTTGTTGGTGCAGCGTTTGCGAGGCTCCTGAGGCCTGTGATGAATGTTGCACCTGCTGGTCCCATGTTGCGTGCAAAGCGGTACACCAGGGGACGACCCTCTTCTGATGTGCTTGGATTGTTTTCCATGCGGTATGGCCATTGTGCAGAATTGGCCCCTGGCCATTGGGGGTCTACATCACATCCATGGTATTGGCCAAGTGTTTGCACTGCGTGCGCACTGCGTGCGCACTGCGTGCATATTGCGCACGCAGAGGCTAGGATACTCACCTAAGAATACCTGTCACCTGTTTACTAGGGGGAAGACTGAAAGGTGTCAATACCATAGGGTTGGCCAGGTGTCCATCGATACTTCTGGTTGTAGTTATAACCAACAGCATCGTCGAAGAAGAACTGTCCGGTCCTGGTGTCGACTCGCCACCATCGAGTATCGGCGATCGAGAGCCTTCGAGCGACAATGACCACGTTGACTTCTTTGCAGTTGTGGACGTGGCCATACCGATCGATGATCTTGAGCATCTCGGTTCGAGAATCACCTTGAAGTCGACCAAGGTTTTGGTGCACGTACTATCTGTCGGGAAGAGTACTCTGCAGGGCGATCGAACCGCCTCTACGGATACGAGGCTCGCTGCAGTGTCGACAATGACGACGGGTTCCGGGTCGTGTCGCCTGTGTACACTTTGTCGATGGGCCTCTTCTAGGGGGAAATGGTTGACAATTCAAATATGCCACATCCTAAATGCTTGGGAAGCCAAAAACCCCTGGTACGGAACCAAAAACTTGTGAAAAGGGGCCAAACTAGTATTCGAGTATTAGCCAACATCCAAAACTTCGCACTGCGTGCATGGCATTCCCATTGTCCCCCAGTCCTCTTGGGCCTCTGCTTTGGGTGCCCAGGCTGCAGGTGATTCGGCCTCTGCTGCGTAGGGACGGCCTTTCTTTTCCGCTGTACAGGCGGGGTTCGTTGGAGAGAGGGAGGCGGGGATGTGCAAATATGCACGTTGGATGGCGACGTAATTGCGCTGTGGACCGCGGGCACACCGCGCGCTACTTTTGCGGTGAGGACACCCAAAACCTCCTGATTGTGACCCCCTCCCACAATGGCCCCTCAGGCTAAGCCTAAGGCTTTGGCCACAAAAAATTGGATCAACACGCCTCCTTCCCCTGCCATAGCACAATCAAGAGCACATTGATATCGACAGCCACTTCATAATCTTTGAAATGGCCCTTGGCCCGTTGTGAAATGGCCCTTTTTTTATTGCAGTCCCAAACAAGTACCCCTCCCCCCTTGTCATAGCTACGGAAAAAGCCCAAAATTAACACGGTCCCTACGCCTACTGCAGCTTAGACAAGGCCATAGCTTGCACGTAGCACATACATGGTGAGCTGGTGCGAGAAAGGGGAATACAATGCACAAATATCCCCAAAATCAGAGCTGTGGGGGTTCAAGTGGCCAAACACTCACAACAAATGTGTCCATGACCCTATGTAACTGGCAAATTCGCCACTCAACCCATGTCTTATGTGGCTGCACCACATTTGCACCGAATCAAATTAGGTACCAAATTAATATGGTCCCTACGCCCACTGTAGCTTAGACAAGGGCGTAGCTATTACAAGAGGGGGGGGGGGTACATCTGCAGAGGTGCCCAGCGCGAGAGGACAAATCAAAAGAACAACACGACACCTTTGCTGTGGACGCCGCCGAATAGCCGTGCCGCGTGCGTGCCGCGTCAGGTGCATCCCCCCCCCCCCGTGTCCAAAACATACAATGGGCATAGCAAAACACGTGGATGGGGAACAGCTTTCGGTACGGAGTCCATGACGTCCATACAACATGTGAATGCCACAAGAAATCTATAGTGACATTTAGCGCTCATCGGCAGTTATGGACAGCATTCCTGTGCGCCTTGGAAGCAGCAGGGTGCTGGCGCATGGGCTGTAGCTTTGGGCTGTGCTCACCTGCAGCGCCTCCAGGGCGCCGGGTTGTGCCTTCTGTTTGGGTGGACGGGCTGCTCGTGCTATTGCTGTGAGTATGTGCCGGGCCTTGGTGAGGGGTGAGTTGGAAGCGGCGTTGGGCATAGCAGCCATTTTGCCGGTGGACTTCCACCCCCAGTTTTCGGTTCACTGCCATCCCACTAGACGCAATTCATGCAATGCTCAATGTAATGGCCCTTGTGGGGGCTCCGTTGCCTTGGCTGATCGATGATCTCCACAATGAATTGAATCACCACTTTCAGGTCTCCGGGCGTCTTGGCAGCATGTGCCCATCATACAAGATGTTCATCATGGGTATCATGGGCCCCGGCATCACCAAGGCACAAATGATCTCCTTTGCTCTACCCCGCCGCAATGGCATGTGGGCTGTTCGCTGTTAACCGGTGGTCAGATTTGTGAACAGGACGTGGGAAGCCCGCCAGTGTAAGCACAGTGACAATGCGGGGGGGGGGGGGGGCAGGTCTTTGGGCAGCCTGGGCCCTGACTTTGCCCATTTTCTTGAGCCCTTTGAGCCCCCCGCCCCCCCCCCCCCCAAAAAAAAACACAGAAGCAATGCGGAAAAATTTGGGGCCCAAATCCTTGGAAAACGGATTCCCACCCTCTCAAGAGGAAGGTTCCCTTCGTCGAACCACACCGCCGCTTTTGTGGCCAGACAGACTTATTTGGCGATGACATATTTGGAAGCACAAGTGTCCTTTCCTCGGCCCCTGGACAGAAGGTGGCCCAAAGGCATCATGTGAGTCAAAGGAGGCTTTGAAATACACGCTTCGGTGGGCAGCAAACGAGCGTGCACACAATAAGGGAGTGCAAGGCGTCCCCTTGATGCCCCATTACTAAGATGATGGCCTCCATATCCAGGTCAACCACCAACTATGAAAGAAGCAGCGCGTGCTCATGCTGAAAGGCAACGGCGCGGAGGAGAGGAATCACAGCGGGGGGGGACTTCAGCGTGCCCATGGCACACCGGCAGTCAGTGGCTATACAGGCAGATGCTACATTTGTGGACTTGCGCACCAGGGCCCCCCAGACTCGCAGTCCATGCCCCTTCCCGAAAGGAAAACCACTGCCATGACTACGGCACAGAGCATTTTGTCTGCATTGCATCTTTTCGGTGGGGGGTCAGGGACGGTCCATAAAGGTGAGGTCCATCGAGGCCGAGTGAGTACGCCGGTTGGTATTCCCGGGTGTACGTACTTGTTCATGTTTTGAGGAGGGAGTCCTCTGCGTCGCCGAGCCTCACAGCCCAACAACTTCACTAGGCGAGAGCGAGACGGTTGTCCCTCTGCTCACAAGTGCTACTTCTGCCCCCTTGGCGTCCTTCCCACGCCGACACCGGCGATGCTCCACACAAGTCGTTCTCAAGACAGCGGAGTTTGGAAGGCGCTCACCACCACATCCGATGTGGGAACTGTAACACAGGGCCCGGGGTCTTCGAATCCTGTCCGGCACCTCCCGACCGCGTGGGCCTGAGTAGTCTCACGAAGGTTCTAGGGACCTCTAACACATCCTCCCCGGCGCGGCATGGCACAGGCGAGGCAAAGCAATGGTCAGAGAAGCATCCTGTGCCGCGGCGGGTGTTTGGCCACGACCTCCAAGTTGCATGTGAGCCTGTCACCGCAGTCGCCCAGACCTCTTCCCTGGATGTATGAATGGGAACCCCCTCGCGTGCAGCCCCCGACCCAAGCCCCCACCCCCGGCACGGAAGCGTCCCAGAGAACGGCGCAGCTGGGCCCTGGACGGCACCTGTCGTTGGTTCCATGGGCCGCGCTGGCTTCGAATACGGAGTCGGCCTTTCCTCTTCAGTCGCCTAAAAAGCCGAATCTCCGAGGGCTAAACCACATCTTCAATTCAGGTGAGGCCCGCAGCAGCTGCCCACTCTTCAGGCTCGCCAGTCGTGGTGTGACTATGGCCATGACCTGCCCATTCGGAGGTGTTACCGCCCCCCCCCACCCCCCCGCCCCACACATACACCGGGACAATCATAAACGCACCGAAAATGACGGAAACAACGCCTCCTGTTGGTCTGACACAGACATTGCCCACGCGTCTGTGGAGGCGCGGGGAGGGGCCACACGTGGTAGGACAGCCAGCGGCATCCCCAGAACACCATCCCCAGCCCCGAATCCCAAAAAAGACTGAACTTCAGAGGCAGCCACCGCCGAATTCATGTTTCCAAAAGGTACAGAAACAGTACAAAATGTTGCTCTGACAAGGGCATTGTGCTCGGGCACGGGCCTACTGGCGTTGTTTCAACAAAAAAAGTGGGTCTCACAGAAGATGGGGGGAGGGAGGGGGTCACCCAGGGCCCCTGGCAATTGCAATGCACAAAAGACGGAAAAAAAATTGCGCTTGACATGTGAACACAAACACAAGCGATGGGGTCCAGCCTGAGAAACGCCCATTGCCATCGTCATCCTCATTTCCGGGCAGTGGAAGGACTTCGTCAACTCATCTGCAGCGGCAGGACCTTGCGGAGGTGCATTTTGCCCGACACACTTGTCCATGACACACAGAACACAGAACGGGATTGCCCCGAAATGAACCAAAGGATGACGCACACAAATGCATCACAGCGCACGTGCAGCCCCCCCCCCCCTGTTCCTGCTCACTGTCAGTCCAAGGGACCGGACGAAAGGAGTTCAGCCGAGGTCGGGCAAAACGTTGGTTAGCTGGGCCGAAAACCCACCCCTCATTTGCCTTTGGGGCTACGCGCCCCTGCCACCTCCTGACGCAGGCGTGACCCCGATGTGCCGGGGCGATGCAGCCACGTTCACCGCCTGGGGCCCCCCGATGAGGCCCGGCAAAAAGTGGGTTGGCTGTGCAGACGGTCGTTTGGATCCGGCGACAGAACAACCCCGGGCCGTCGCCACCAACGGCCCCTGCCACAGGCGTACGGCTGCCGGCCCCGCGCCACGGCCCCGCGCCACGGCCACGCTACCCGCCGCAAGAGCGCCCGCGTGTCAAAGACCGCCCCGGCGCGGCAATGCCCATCTCTGCACTGCGGACCGCGCCCTCACAGATCCGTCTCGCCGGGCCTGCGGACTCGCTTTTGGCCCCTCTTGGCCTTTGTTTTCGCCCGACCGCCGGCCCCTTCCGTTTTGGGGGAGGGGTCCGGCCCCAGCGGTCCCGCCGGGGCACAGTTCGTCGCGCACTCGGAAGAGCCGCGGTCGGAAGTCAGCCTCTTCCGTTTCGGCGCCTTCCCCCCCTCCGGCGTGGCAGGCCCTGGCGCGGGCGCTGCACTGCACGAGCTGCGGTCGAGATCGCGCCGTTTCCTTTTCTTCGTCTTGTTCTTGGCACTCGCTTCCGGGCGGCCGTCCGCGGGTGCGGGCACAGCGTTGGCGCACGATGCACCGTCCTCTGGCGGCGGCTTCTTTGGTTTCGCCTCCAGCGCTTCCAGCAGCTCCCCCACTTCGCCCGTCGCCCTGCCGTTTGCCGGGGGTGCCCGCACGCCGTTCGAACATTCACCCAAAATCGAGTGCGGGACCACCACCCGGTGGCGCCGGGCCCACGCCAAATAATCGCGCAGCAGCCGGGCCCCCTGCAACGTCTGCGCGTCCGCCAGGACGATGAACCCGTACTGCGCGCGCGTCATCATAACGTTCAGTCGCCTCCAGTCCTTCACGAACCCCGTGCGCTGGTCGCTGTTGCTGCGGACCATACTCACGATGATGACCTTTGTGTGCCGGCCCTGGAAGCTGTCGACCGTCCGGACCCCGGAGGGCAGCAGGTCGCGCACGCGCTGGTGCAGCTTGAAGCTCTGGCCCTGATACGGGGAGATGATGGCGATGTCGCGCTGCTGCAGGCCGCCGCCCCGGAGCAGCAGCCGCACGGCGCGGCGCACCGCCTCCACCTCCGCGACGTTGTAGTACGACCCGGTGCGGTCGCGGCACTCGGCGCCCGCGCCCTCCATGTCGACGACGGCGACCGGGACGTCGGTCCGCGGCCATGGGAACGCGGTGGGCGGCAGGGGCCGGTCCGTGGCCGCGACGCCGTTGCGGATGCGGCCCTCGTAGAACTGGCGCATGGGGAAGTCGGCGATGGCCGGGTGCATGCGGTACTGCGTGTCCAGCAGCACCGGGTCGCAGCCGCTGTCCAGGATGTGCTGGTAGATGGACCGCACGAGGTCGCGCTCCCGGGCGGCGTCCGAGTGGATGGCGGGCGGGAGCTGGTTCTGGTCCCCGACGAGGACGATGTGCGTGGACCCCACAAGGAAGCCCGGCAGCGTCAGTGCCTAAGAGCGGGAACGATGTCTCGCCTCTCGCTCGAACTTAATTATCTTCCTTTGCTTCCTGGACCACTGTAGGCGTCGCCCTAACCCTGCAGTCCCCCCGCCGCACACCAAAACACTTCATGCGGCACCCAGACCTCAGCTTTCGTTGCGCTGCTTCAGCCCCCCCCCCCCCCCCCGCCGTGGGGTGCAGATGCCAACCCTCACCACAGCGCAGAGCAACAAAAGTCAGAACAAAATGCTCTTCAGTGGCATTGCCGTTGGCGCCTTTCGCTGTGGCAGAATGCAGTACCCTGAAGCTATCAATGCCGAGGGCTCGTTCAACCGGCACGACGGTAACTGACCTATCCAATGTCAGACCTGTCGCTGGAGAACCTCATTCTTCAACCGGAGCCCCCCTCCCGCGGTGGACTCTCCAGCCCACCGACTGGGCCCTGTGCGTTCTTGAGCGAGTGACCTTAATACACACCCGCAGCACACAACCAGTCACCACACCAATCACTGCACGGAGACACATGAGTATGCGCCAGGACACACACATGTCATGATGCCATGTTGCATGGTGTCGCAGCCAGTCCCATAAATCAGTCACAAAGAAATGTAAACCCTAGGGTAATTTCGGTGCAATAAAAGATACCCACTGCAGGGTGAGCTTTGTATCACATTGCGTCTTGGACAGCACCTGATTTGCAGCACACACCATGGCTAAGCACCGCGAACCAAAAAAAATATGGACAGAACTTCCACCTGCAACCAATCTACAATCAACAACAACAGGCCACCCCACGTCGACAAAAACGGCAGGGTGTTGCAGAGTGTGCCAATGGAAATGTTTCTGATATGGCGCTGATATGGTGCTGACCACTGGCCCAAAAAGAAGAGGGATACCCATTTTGAAATGCCATTGGGCACCCAGTGCATTGGAGTGGGCAACAACCAACGTATCTTGATCACCTATGTGAATGGCAACTCCCATGGCAGGAATGGAGCGCTTCACACACGAACCATTGCACACCTGCGTTAGGTCCTTCGCCCTACAATCACGAAGAACGTACAGATTCCACATGTTTTCTAGCGCCTGGGACACTGGGCGCACACTGGGCTAAAGGCTCAGGGCCTTTAGCTGCTACCTCCAGATTATCACGAAACTGTTGGAGAGCAACTACTGCCTTGTCATTACTCCACTTGGCAATGCCGTTCTCTGTGCGAGTGAAATTGCGCGTTTCTTGTAAAAATTGAATCAGTTCTTACATCCGTACAGAATAGGCCGTCCACCAATGCAGCACCATAACTCACCTACACCCAAAACAAAATTGTTTTGGGTCAAGCTAAATTGGACTACTGAGATGATCTCTTCGATTGGCATCACCGAAAAGACTCCCTTTTTGCCCTTCCCTGCCCTGTCCAATTTCTTGGATGTCGTCTGGCTGCCCCACATCAGAGTGGAAGACCGCCATCTCTTGCATGTCTTGAGCCAGGCTGGGCCTCCTTCATGTGTTCCACAATGGCTGCCGGTGGAATTACAATAAACCGCACCTTGCAGTCCGCTTCCTCTATTCGAGTGGCCCCCCATTTCAACAAAAGTTTCACCCACGTACCCACGCCTTGCAGACTGCAGGTCAGGAAACCAGCTGGAATCTCATCTACCAAGGTACTCACAAACCGTGTGAAAGCACGGGCTGCCACCCTCCAAATGGACTTACTTATGAGCGGCTTTGGAGCCGCCGCAATTGGCCGCCACAGTACCTCCACATGCACCATCGATTTAGCCTTAGCTATGAGATATGACAGCACCAGGCTTGCCTGCTTGCTACTGGGCCAGCAAAAGGAGGAAATCTGAGAATTAAGACTTTGCAACACTTGGGACAGTTCCCTGCTCTCCATTTGGTAACCCTGACATACCAAGAATGTTTGCACTTGGGACCATGCCCAAGCCCGGCAAAATGCCCACAGTTGTCCTGGACCTTTGTCGGCCACTGCACCACAGCTGCATGTAATAGACTTTCTGCAATACAGACCCCCCCCCCCCACACACCTCGGTGCACTGCGACACCTCGTCCATGATCACCATGTCAACCTTGACCGTGCGCAGCAGCTTTGCGATGCCGCACAGCCCCGTGTTCGTGAGGCAGATCACTCGGCATTGCCGGGCCCACGCGAAGATCTGGGGGTCGCTCTTGTCCACCGCGAACCGCTGCAGGCCCTCCTCCTGCGGCACGCCCACACGCATGCACGTCTCCGGGGGGCAGCCGATGCGAAGGACGTGCAGGAGGATGTTGTCCAGCGCCACGTTCTTCACCGCCATCACGAGCACGCGCTTCCCGCCGCGGACCATGAGCCGCGTGAGCTCCGCCGCGACCGTCGTCTTGCCGGTGCCCGGTGGGCCCTGCACGAGCGTCAGCCCGTGGGACGCCGCGTGCACCACCGCCCTCCGCTGACTCTCGTTGAGCGCATGCCGCGTGTCGGCGACGCGCCGCTCGACGGCCGCGGGGTCCCCGATGGCACCGGCGGCGGCGACGTCGGCGTACCGCGCGCCGGGGAGCAAGACCTGCGCGAGGGGGAACCGGTTGGTGTGCACGCAGACGTCGATCAGGGCCTTCATGAGCACCCCGAGGTCGTTGCTGGACTGCAGGGCAGCCACCACCGGGGCGGTGCCGCGCAGCGGCGACGCCTGCCACTTCGCGAACGCCTCCGCGTCCTGCACCGCGACCGTGGCCGTCGCGTCGCCCGTGACTTTTCCGGACCACCCCTCGACCCGCGACCTCCCGGCGCACCCCGGGTCCAGCGGCGCTGTCACCAGGAACCATTCGCCGGGTCGCAACCGCCCCGGCAACTGATTGAACCGCAGACGAGTGAGCGCGGCGTCGTCCCGAACGCGGGCGGTGGCGGGAACCGTCGCGTCCCCCGGCCCCGGGGGCGGGGCTCCGTCCTCTTCGAACTCCGCGTCGCACAGCAGGAGCCCCAGCGCCGTCATCGCCGCGACGTCGTCGGCGTCCACCTGCCGCTTGAGCCGGGCCACCTCCTCCACCACAAGCCCCAGCGCCACCTGCCGGAAGTACTGCCCGGCCGCGGGGCTGTGGAACCCCGTCGGGTCCGCCAGCGCGAACCACCGCTCGGCCGCCTCGATCGCCAGCGCCTCGTCACGCCACGCCGTCACGGCAGCGCAGAGCTGTGCCACCGCCGCCACCGGCAGCGCGAAGCCCTCCGCGACCCGGCCCTGCAGCACCGCCGCGCGGCGCAGGGCCCTCTGCCAGTCCTCCGGGGCGTCGGACGCCGCGAGCGCTTGGAGCTTGTCGCTGATCGCGTGCGCTTTCTTCTTCAGCTGCGCGACCGCCAACGCACCCCAGTCCTCTTCGCAGTACTCCGCGAACCGCCGGTCGTGCGGCAGCAGCGACCGCATCAGCGACAGCGTGGCCTTCTTCAGCGGCCGGTGGAGCTGCGCTGCCGCTGCGAGGCACGCCTCCACGAGCGGCTCCGGCGTCGCGGTCGCGCCCAACTTGAACACCGCCCCCCAGACGGTCTGTGAGATCGCCGCCTTGTCCGGGGCCGCCGTCAGCCGCGCCGCGAAGCGCGGGACGTACTCGCCGGCGGTGCCCGCGGCGATGAGGTCCGTCAACACCTGCTGCTCCGGCTGCGTGGCCACCGCGTCGGCGATCAGGCGGTGCAGGTCCGCCAGCGGCCCCTCTGGCGCCGCGCTGGCGCACAGGCGCCGCAGCCTCAGGAGCGTGTTCAGTCGGACGGTGCCTGCGGCCCCGGGACGGGCGGTGAGCGTCCTCAGCGCCCGCTCCGCCTCCGCAGTGTCTTCGGGATTCAACGCCTCGATCCACAAATGGATCGCATGGTCGCCGAATTTGCCGCCGCCGTGGGCGAGCACCGCCTCCGCCAGCCGCGCCGCCCAGCCCCACTGCCGGTGCCGCACGCAGCTCTCCATCGCGGGCTTCAGCACATTGGACCCGCAGGTCGCCGACCCGTATCGGCTCACGGCCTCGTGCACCTGCCCCACGAGCCCCACGTCGAAGTCCGCGGTCCCGGTCACCGCCGCATGAAGACGCTTGATGTACCTACCGTCGCTCCCGCAGTAGCGCACAGCGGGGGGCCCTGTGGTGTCGGCGTGGCTGGGGTGGGCCCAGCCGGCCCCAGAGCGGCCCCCGCGGTGGCCCGGGCGCGTGCCGCCCCAACGCGTCGGTCCGTGGCCGCCAGAGGCCCCGGCGCCGGAGTACCAGCCCGTGCCGCGGTGCGCGTGGAAGGGGGGGGGCCCCCAGGACTTGCGGTGCGCTGCAAAAGGGCGGGACTTCATGTGGCGTCCGCATGTGCCATGGCGTTGGTCTGAGAAGACGATGGTGCGGCAAAAGAGGCCTTCACAAATGGATGGGGGGGGGGGGGGGGCTATTGAGGTGAGCGACATGGGGGGGCTGGGCTCACATCATGACCGAGGACCCTCCGGACTAACCGTGGCCGGACGCCTCGTTTGGAGGCCATGACGTCAGGTTTTGAAGTGACCAGCATGATCCTGACCTCATGCTAGACTTACTCAGTTTAAAGTGGGTGCCATCACGCCTCTGCTACACAAAGGCACGTGGTCAAGACTGCACAGAGTCAGCCCCGTAGCAATGCACTCAGCAACACAAACAATAAGCGGCATCATATGGGGATTTTGTCCTTGGCTCGCAACGAGCAATGATGGAGCCATGTGATGGCTCTGCGCCTGGCCGCTGGAGCCAATTTGTCGGCGCCAATCAGTGACTGTCCTGTTGGCGTGCATGTGCATAGCGTGCAGTGTCGTGCGGGCCAATGAAACGGCCAACTGGCGGCCACAATCATCAAAGGTGCAGAGGAGTGGCATTTCAAGCTGCCAACAGATCCATGCATGACCTGCCACTGCTCCCTGTGACATCACAATAATTGGTCTGGCATTCCCGCTGTGTTTGAACTTTTGTTTATCGCTGAACATTAGTGGGTAAAAGTGGGTATCCCCCTGCCGGGGGGGGTGCCATCACACCCCTGCTACACACAAAGGATCCTGGTCAAGACTGCACAGAGTCAGCCCCGTACCAGCAATGCACTCAGCAACACAAACAATCAGCAATATCATAGGGAGAAAAGCCCCATGCCAAAACAACCCAACCAGAGCCAAAATCGGAGATGGCCGACCCCACGGGACTAGTGCGTGTCTCTGTCCCGGTCAGCAATATCGCCCCAGCACACATGCTGACCCAAAGAGGTACAGAGTTGAAGCCGGGCACACGCATGAACTACAGCCCGCTCAGCAGAATCAAAACCGAGAGCTGGCAGGGTCGGCAGGGTTTATCTCTGAGTCAACATAATAAAGGCTCACAAGCGCCCCCAACAAACCGAGTTTGTGCCTGAGTCTACGTAGACTTCTATGCTGGGGGCAGAGTTGCGTTTTTGCTCACCCCCAAACCAGCTGGGCCAAGGCACCCATGTTATCTAACACCAGTTGCAGATGTGGGGCGGGGCCGAACCGTACCTCATCAAGTGCAACCAAAATACTGTACAATTCAGCCGCCTGCTGGTTATCAACCCACAGAGGGGCCCGTCAGATCTTGGGGCCAAATGGAGACCACCAACCACTGAGATAAAATCCATGCCACACAGGGTCTAGGGCTGCATCCGCAAAAATTCGAACTGGGTTGGTATGAGCGCCAGGGGGGGGGGGTTCCCATCCTCGAAAAGAATGTGCTATTGCCTCTAACAGTGATCTAACAACAGCAGGAGGAGTACTACGAGACCAAAATGGGCTGTGGTTGAGCCATACCTGGGGCCCTGCCAAGTAGGACCCCACAAGCGCACCCGGGCGACCAAGCCAGACAAGTTTTCTGAGGAGTCTACACGGATCTTTATGGTGGTACGGTTGAATAGCCAGTTTAAGCCATTTAGCAACGACATCAGCCACAAAAGGGGCCGTAGGGGCAATACACTACAAGATCAATATGTGTGCCCATCCAATAAAGGGATTGCTGGGGGCCAATTCGCTGTTAGGGCCATTAATATAGCCCTCTTTCTGCTATGCTATGGGGCTGCGGCTGCACTCAACACGGGGTGGTACTTGCCTACCAAAAGAATATCATCAAGATACTGGATGATAATGATGGACTCACGGTCCAATGTCTCCAGCACATGACCAATTAGGTGTTGCACTAGGCCAAGGGCTTGGTGCCACCCGAATGGTACGTAAACTACCACGTACCCAGCCAGTTTAAGGGTATTCACAACGTCGGGTGGCAGATGCACCGACAAATGACAGTCTTTCAAATCAAACTTGCAAGCCCAAGCCTCCCCCAAAAAAGAGTGAAGAGTGCTAGCAAGGCCCTCCAAAGAGGGGAGCTTGAATGGCCAGGCTCTGTGCATGCAATTGTGGTTAAACTCTATCATATTCACAACCAGGGCTGCTTTCTCGGCTGATTTGTATTCAACAAAAACCTGCGCATTCACCGGATCACTCGTGGGAGCTAACAAACCTTCTTGAAAAAAGCATGAAGCATGGCTTGCGACTTAGGGTAGTGTGATGGGGGCCGTATGGGCGCACGTAACCCCACCCTCTGAAAGCTCGGATTAGCCCATTCACGGCACAGATCAGGCGGCACTGGGACTCATCTGGCAGGACCGATACCATGAGCCGCCATCTAAAGGGTGACATCATCAGAGGAGCCAAGCTGCGGAGAGCTAGCCGATTCAGGTCGGCTAGAAAGCGCCAAGTGATGGAGTACAGCCTGAGCTAACTGCATATCATGATCAACTGCCGAAGCCGAAGCACTTGGGCTATCAAAACCCATTCAGTGGTCTCAGTCCACCACAAAAGACAAAAGAGAGAAAATAGGGGGATAGGGAACTTTCCAAAGAGCAACAAAATGAAGAGCAATGTCAACCAAGTGGTCAGCCCAATGGACGCTGCAGCTGTCGCACTTCTCCAACTGGGTGGGCACCCATAGGCCCTCTACAACACCGGGCTTGCAGTGTTGGGACCCCGTCGTAGATCGAGAGGTGGACCAAGTCTAGACCAAAGTCGAAACCGGGGCCGAATTGAAACCTGCACCCGCCTATGACGGCTTGTGGCCTTGTCCATCGACGCCTTGATGGACAACACGTGACGATCGTTGGAGACTTGTGCGCATGGATGCAACCCGTAGTCTGAGATGGGCGAGTGGGCCCTAGTGACTTGGAAGGGGAAACAGGTGTGGGGGGCTGGTGGTCATCACTTGAAGAGTCCCGGTCTAGGGCGATGATCAGCGGTTCCACGCGGGTACCCAAGACCACTGATAGCAGGTTTTCAGGCTAGAGCTAGAAGGCTTCCGTGTACCTGATTTCGATACCTTGGTTCGCAGTGGGCTAGGGAGGGGGACCGGGAAGGACATAGTCCAGTGCAAGAGGGGGGGGGGTAATACTAAGCTTGTCGCTCACCCCGCCATCTGCCCCATTGGGCGATAACCCAAATAGCAGCGCCCACACACGCAAGGAGGGCGGCGCCAAGGCATCGCCGTGCATGCCATCCTGCTGCATGGTGTCCCAAATCCCACAAAAGGTACCGCATGGATGCCTGCAAGGCATCGGACCCCAATGCAACTGGCATGTACTGGGGTCGGGAGCGGACAAGGGGTGTATAAGCAATAGCCCGCCTCCAGGCTTCACCCCAAGTGCCCAAGGAGGCGGTAACCCACCGCCGTGCGCGTTTGTAGTGGAAGAAGGACACACATCGGGTGGTAGCGATGTTGGACCTTCGGACAGATGAGGCTTCACCCACCCTGAGCAGCAGCACGGCACACAATACATCCATCCCGAGGGTGACAATCCCCACTCATTGTGGACCCTTGACGCTACGTGGGACAGCATTTCAGGGTTCCCGAGACTGAGGTCGGCACTGGATGGATGTAGATTCGATGCTAGTCATTTGGACTTTGGCCCCGGGCACTCGTAGGCACGACCTTCCCATAACCAGTGATGGGCTTTGCAAAACCGGCACTTTGTTTGCAGCGGACGTGAACATTCTATCAGATTGTTGCTTGTCTTCCCGCGGAAGTGCTCCCTGCCATCAATGATGACCATTGTGGGCTTTGCCGGAGACGAGGAGGACGATGCGCTGGCGCTGCGTGACGCACCCTTTCGTGGAGTCTGTCATGACGACGATGAGGATGAAGAGTCGCTGGAGCTGGTGCTTGAATCCTCTTCGGAACCTGACGAGTCGGAGAGGTGCTTCCTGGACCCAGGTCCCTTGCCTTTGCCTTTCTTGTGATGCTCCCTTTTTAGCTTTTCTTTCTTCTTTTTGTGTTTGTCTGCTCACTTCAGCGCCTTTTTCCAAGGATCATCACAATCTAGGATGATTGACCACACATCAGCCGCTAGCTCCTCACCGATTTGCACTTGCATTTCCAGCGCCGGTTGTCCCGGCACGTACTCCTCTTCTGGCAGTTCACGCTGCACCCTCAGATAGTATTCCAGGGCTTTTGCGAGCTTTTGGGTCCATCTGGTCGCCCCTATGCGTTTGCGAATGGTCTTAGCATTTTTGATGATCAGGGCATTATAACGCACCTTCTGTGACTTCTCTGGGGTTTGCTCCCCTGCTTCCGTGTATTCCTGGGCCCCGTTTGTGGCCATGGGCGTCTGGGTTGCGATGATGGCGGTGGTCTCACTGCCAGCCGTTGAGCCAGAGCAAAAGCAGCAGCCGACTGTTCGGTGGTGAGGTCGAAAGATTGCACCTCCAGTCCCCAGTTCAACATCATACCAAACAGCAACGCGTCTCGGTAGCATGAGAAAGAGCTGTTCACCATTGTGACTCCGAGCTGATCAAAGAAGATGCGCGCAAGCGAGGTCGTGTTTACCCTGTTAGAGGAGGTCCATGTGGTTGATCCTGCCAGTAATACTGTCGCCCGCTGTTCCGCTGGGATCTTCGTTGCCAGTTTTGGCTGGGCCACGAGTGCTCACCAGGCTGCGTCCAGGACGTCATGCTGCTCTGAGATCAGCCTTTCCCAGGACCAGTCTACATCCGTCGACACTGCCGTCGCATGCTTGAATTGATTCATGGCACAAAAGACAGAAGGCAACTTAAATAGCCTGTAATATACACAATCTGGGGAGAACAGGGCTACAGCAGAACTTTCATTCCTCGAAAACTACAGTACTGGCAACACCCGGGCACCACCACCAACAGAGAGCGGTGCGGGTGGTGCGGGTGGTGTATGGTGCGGATGACCATGGTCCCGGTAGATGTTTATACAACACACATATATTCGTGGTCCGCCGCCGAGGCGGCTGCCGCACCAGTACCCCTGCCAGTGGTGGGTCGTGGCTCTTGTGTGCCTCGTGTCCGTGTGGCTGTTTTGCCTCCTCTTGGCAAGTTGCTCTGTGCCCCTTCGCCCGTATTGCGCCTCACACCCACTGCCGCCGTCGCGTACTCCGTATGCAATCACGCACGCACGCCATTGCTGGTGTTGGTTGTATAGGGAGGGCACACCACAAAACAAACAAACACTAGGCGAGCGCGCACAAGGTGCCCTCCTCCCACCCCCTAGCCCAATTTAAACTCAAGCTTACTTCCTAAACTTTAGTTTCAATTGTTTCTCCCCCCATGGGCTTGGCAGTTGCTGCCTTGCCTGGGGCCACAGCACACCCCGCCCCACTCCCGGACGCCACACTCACGGCAGGCAGGGCAACAGCACATAGGCAAGGACACAGGCAAGCCAGTGACCATGCGGCTGCTGTTCCGGCAACACCACGGCAGCACCACCACCAGAGAGCACAAAAAAAATTTAAATCAACCCACGCATGCAGACAGTCATGCTTTGGAAACCCCAACCGGGCGTGCAGTACCTGCACATCCCGAGGGAGCACCCCTCCCACCCACGCAAGCTGAACGACCGCCAGTTGTGCCGACCCAACGTACCGGCAAACGCCAAAACATGCACCCGCGCACGCCACACCCACTGCCTCAGCGCAGCCACAACATGCTGAAATTGCGAACGCCCGTTACCGGCCGCCCGCCACACAGTTCACGGGTTACAAGGTCAGAAGGCAAGACCCGTGGGTCGCCGCACCCCGACAGCCTCCCCGCAACACGCCCTCTCTCGGGTCCACCCCTTGTGAACTTGGGTGCCAAAACACAGAGTAACAGGGGTTGGAGCCCCTCGATTAGGTCCACTACTGCACCACTCCGTTGCTGCCGTGGAGGCTGCGCTTCGCCGTGCCCTTTTGCGTGTGCACTACCATAAATGTAGACGCCAAACAACACAAGAACATAGGTTGAGGTGGTGGGTCAAACTCACCGCTGCTCAACGCCGGCGCTGCCTCCCGGTTCGTTGTGTGTTGTAACTTCGCTCGTTAACATTCCCCAAATCCTTGCGGCAAGCCGCAAAGAAGCAGGGGACTGGGCCCCCCGATTAGGCCTGTTGCTACACAACACCGACGTTGCCACTGTGGCCGCTCATCGCCGCGTCCCCTCTCGTGTGCACGGATGTGTGGCGCCGAAAAGAAAAATAGCAAATCAATACGCGCTCGGAGAGGGGGGGGGGGGGGCTCTGGGTCAGGCACACCGCTGGACGACGCCGATGCCGCCTCTGTTGCTGCGCCTTGTTGAGCCACAAACCCCTGAACGTGGGTGCCGAGTAGGAAGCGCACAGAAACAGAGACTGGGCTTTGCCGATTAGGTTTACTGCCGCACGACATGGACGCCAGCGCCGAGGCCAGCACTTGCTATTAGCCCCACATGGCGCCGGCCCGCCTCACCAACTTGCGATGTCCACCCTGCCGTCCCGTCTTCTTGCACGAGCAACTCCTCGCCGGTAGAACTCTTTGTTGCCATTTGTTAGAACCTCCAGATGTCCGCTGGCCGCATGGCAATGGGTGCCACCCACCGTGCTTGAAGGCCCCATTCCTCTCACTTGGAGTTGTTGCACGTCTCGCATCACCGCCGTCACCCTCTCGACCATCTCCGGCGAGCCCGCGGCCCACAGCCGCTGCAGGCCCGGCAGGTATCACAGCCCATACCGCGGCTGCCATCCGTGATGCTGTGATGGAGATCGTGACCCCGTGCACCGTGCCACTCCACTTGGGGATGAACACCACCTTCTCCATTGCGTGGCCCCGCAGCTTGTTTCCCCACAACGGCCCACTACGTCCGGTTGTACCAGACCACCTCAACACGCCTGGGGATGCGCATCACCACCGGGAAATGCTTGCTACTGGCCACTCCCGGCGTTATTGTCCACATCCTGAAGGAGGCGGTCACCACCTCCGTCACCTCTGCAAACTGGTGCACCGCCACCAGCTTCTCGCCCCGTGTGCCTCGCCGCTCCCTGAAATGGTCCGTGTCACGCGGCACATGCCGCCTTCGTGTCATTGCCGGTGCCAGCCGGTGCCACGCACAAATTCTAAAACGGACAACACACCACCTGCCACCCCCCGCAGCCCAACACTTGCTGCCAGGCTCGCGGCCCACACCCCAACCCAGACCCAACCCTAGGCCCAGTCCTCGTGCGTCGTTCCGCGGGTCGCAGATCAGAACAGCAAAACACCCCAACTCTCTATCTGAGTGCAAATGGGCATGGGGCAGAATCAAGTGCCATGCCATTGTCGCCAAAAAATTTGTGCAAACCCTAGGAAAATTAGTCCGCCGGCATGTCCGCACCGGGTACATACGAATGGTGAATGGACCCACCACCCCACGTGCCAAAGCATACATGATTTGCTTGACGCACCATCGCTACTATCGTAAACCAAGCCCACTTTCCCCGTGCGGAGGCCCTAGAGCACACCCTGGTTGTCCAGGGGTAGAGTCGCCCACGGCAGCCGGCGCCGCAGGACCGACTTTATCGCCGCCGCCACCGCCCGAAACTCCAAAACTTGCTGATTGTGAAGCAGCACGCGCAAGCAGTGGTGCGCCCCTGCAGACGAACACATGCCCAACCTGCCACTAGACCCATTGTGCGCGGCATCAGAGCACACATGTGGGCAAAGCCCTTTTGGCAGAGTGGCGGTGGTATCGGGCGGCCGCCGACCTTTGCCCGTAAACCATAATGCTCCCGAGAGGGACCGCAACAAGCTTGTGAAAGCATGCGGTAGCCAGTTGGCGCCCCACTGTACGCGGGCCATGCGGCCTGCCACAAAGAGATTCGACCAATGGGCCAAGCAACAAGCCCATATGAGTTTGCCCACAACTCGTTGCACAAACTTCCGCGTCACTGACCGCAAAGCCATTAACACATAACGACTAAGAGAGCCGGGGCTTGTTTCGTGTTCAACATTGTTCCCCGCCCAAAGTCGACGTGTTTGCCCAGAAAGACCTGTTCGCGTTCCGCCATAACGGACGATTTTTCACAAATAATGAAGCCGGCGTCCGCCGGAACCTGCTTAAATTCCGCCGGTTTCTCACTCACAGCTTCCTCGGAGTCTCCAAATATCAAAAAATCGTCCAGATAGTGCATCAACCTCAACGCCGCCCCCGCCACCCTCAATCCTACCTTCTCGGTAAGATGTGCTAAAAGCCGTTGACACAGCACTGGGCTGTAACTCGAGCCGAATGGCAGAATTCTGAAAACCCACATGCAATCCTCCCCTCCCACACGGAACAGGTGGTGTTTGCCCTCAGGCAGTAGAACAGAGCACTAACAGTTTGTGAGATGAATGTTTGTCGCCCAGCCCCGGAGACCCTGCTAAAAGGCCTCCTGCAACCCCTCCACCTGGGGCGGGCTAACACACAGCACTTTGTGCCCTCCCTTGCGCCACTTCAAATTTGCCCGTACTCCTTGCAGGCTAAGCCGCTATTTGGCTTCGTTCTTGGGGATGGTGAAAGCGGTCGCCATAGGGTACCACAGAATGCCCAAAACATCCGCCTCCTCCCTGGAAAGCTGCTCTAGAGCCCCCGTCTTGGCAATCACGCACAGTATGTTTGCTGTTGCCCCCCGCACGCGCACTGTGTCGAAGACAGTAAGTACTCCTGACGTGAGCTAACATAGCCGCTCGGGCATTTCCACCGCCCCCACCACCCCTATTCCCCGCTCCGCCATCTCCGCGGTCAGTTCCCCTTGGGAGCGGCGGGGTAAATGCTGTCCGGGAGTTCTTGCAGCCCATCGTTGCACTACGGCCTCACATAGCTCAATCTACGTTAGCAAAGGCCTCTGGTCATGTAGGTCCTCCCTCAACTGGAAGTCTTCTTGTTGCAAGACGTCTAGAGCTCTGTAGGCCCGTCTCTGCTCCACGCCCCACTTCCACGCAAAACACAACGAAAGCTGGTACATGGCATCCTGCAACCTTGCCTTTGACGGTACCGTCCCGCCTGGTGCCTTGCGAATCTTGACTCTGGCCGCTAGGCGCGAGACTCCACCGCGCGGTGGTACGCACATTGGACGGAAACCAGCCCATACAGGCAGAGGATTTTTGGCTGCACCCCCCCCCCCCCCCCGAGAAAGAGCGAGAGGGCGGTGGCGCAGCCGCACAGTGTCCCTGCGACTTGAGCAACCGTGGGTGTCCGGAATACGAGAGCGTTGGAAGCAGCGAAAGGAAAATGTGGCCGTCGGGCCACCGCCGGCGGTGCAGGAAGTCGTGCAGCCCGCGGGAGGCTGGGAGTCCTCGTGAGATACAGGGGGACGGCTGCGACAAAAGGCGCAACTCGCGAAGCAACAGAAGGCAAAGGGGGGCTGGTGTCGCGACCCGGGGAGAGTGGAGCATTGGTGCGAGGGCGGGCAGCAACTACCGGCCCTAGCGGCGGCGCCGAAGTCGTCCAGTAGTGAGCCCAACCGGGAGGCCCCCGTCCCCTTGCGTCTGGTCCCCGGGTTTACGAGAGCGCGTGCTGGAGAAGAAACGGCGCAAGGAGGTTTCAAGTGCGTGCAGAGGCCCGCAGGCCATGTGTCGTACTCTAATGGTGGGCGCTTGCGGATTTGGGGGTCCTCTCTGGGCCTTGAGGTGGTTAGTTGCGCACGCTTGGGTGCATGCTGTGGTGAGTCTCGTGTGTGCGGTGATCATGGCCCCGGCCGTCCACATGGCTCAGGCACCAGCCCTGTTCCACGCATGCCGCGGTGCCACCTCAAAGGGGGATCCGTGAAGTAGCCGCCGCACGCCTTTCTCCGGCTGCTGGTTTGTCCACGGCCGCTCGCCCTTTGCCACCGGCTCGGTAAGGTACCGCGCGAGCCACTGCATACACTCTCGCATGAGCGCTGTGAGGGACCGTTGCTGCCACGCCCGCCGCATCGTGGTGGCCAGGATGTCAACGTCAGCCAGTCGTACGTCTGCCGCCATGGTGGCCGGGCTGATGATGCCCTTGATGGTGCGCTCCGACTTGCACAATCTGAAAGACTCCAGCACCATATGCTCGAGGACTCGCCCCGCCGCATCGTGTGGGAACCGCCGCTCTATTGCCACCAGTTGGTGCAGGTGGCAATGGTGTGTCCCTGAGGAGGACTCCTCCCACCCGAGCAAGACGAACGACTGCCAGCTGTGCAGGTGGCCATGCGCCCGCAAACGCTTGAACATGCTGAGGGCAGACTCCCAAGTGCCCGTCCTACGGGCACTTGCCGCTCTATTACATCCCCCACCTCCCCCGGGCCCCAGGCGTCGGGGGCCTCCTTCCATTCAGTCGCTCTCCACCGGGCACTGGAACCACCAGTGCCTGACCCGGCACACCTCATAGGGATACCGCGGCGGGTTTCCTATCTTGAGGACGTTGCCTCCCTTGGACTCATATGTCTCATCCGGCGTCCCCATGTTCGTGAACTTGTCCTTCACGCGCTCACGCCTCCTATTTTGGATGTGCTGTGGAGCCACCTTTCCAGTTATGGCGTGCCCGAGGCCTTCACTTCCGTGGACCCCGGTTGCTCCTTTGCCAAGGCCTCCTGCGGGCCGTCCAGCTGCATTTTGACCTCCTCTTTCTCAACTTCAAACAGGACGTGCGAGGACACTTCGGACGGGGCACCCATGGCTGCTTTGTACTCGGAGTCCAACATGCTCTGGATGTTGTCCGTCGCCCACCCCGCCATGACCCCTACGAATGCCCTGGCCCAAGCCGGTTTAGCCTCGTTTGCTACCAACCCCCGCCCTGCCTCCTGCACCAAAGCGACCTTTTGTAGCCGCGGGCGTGTTTTGGCCGCCCTTAGCTCCTGGATGGTTTCGGACTTGCTTTTCCATGATGATCTTCATGGCCTCCATCTCCTTTCTCATCCTCTCCAAATGCGCGGCCACCTCCTTGTCCTTCAGCGAGTTGCTGGTATTTGAGCTACCCACCAAAGACACCACGTCTGCGGGCCCCTTTTTGGGGTATCCACTTCCCGCCACCGCCTGAGCGTGCTCGGCCGAAATGTAGAACACGCAATCGTTGCAGGTCCCGCATGCAACCACCACGCCATAATAACAAAACCGATCCGAAGGTACAAAGATAATCGGATGTGGGTACTTGGACCCATTGGCTTTGGTTGGCGCTTTACAAGAGGAAATGCATGGCCATGGCGTCACTTTGGTGCCGCTTTGTGCACTCGTGTGTGTCAGTGCAGGGGCACTTCCCAAGTAGGCCCCGGCGATGGCGGCATGCTTTCTTGGCGCTGGGACATTGTTGGCGGAGGTGTTTGCCTCGCTCAACTATCCAAAGACAACACATGAGAAAATAACTTTCGGTGTGACAGGGGTGGAGGTCCGGTGCTGTGTGGAGCAGTCGGAGCCAAGCCATCGCCCGTTGCAGGACGTTGAGGCATGCATTTCTACTGTTGAGAAGGCCGTTCCTAAGATCAATAGCACAAACACATTTGAATTTATTGTGGGCGACGAGAATTTTGAAGATTTCGCTTATTCTGTCGCTAACTTCGTGGTTTGGTTGTATACAACACTGGCGTAGCTTATTTGCTTTGTGATTCCTCTTGTTTGATTAAATGCCTTCATGAGTACGGATTTTCTCCGCGTGCTGGGCACCGGGGACCCGTGAAAAGGTAGGGTGTATGCAGCCATGTTGCCCACATGTGGGCCACTTTTGATTTTGTCTGTGTGCTTGGGACTGGGGACACCCATGACTATAGCGGTTACGTCACCATCTGGGCCACTGTCGATTTTCTCTAAGTGCTAAGCACTGAGCCATTTCTGATTTCCCCCTCTGTTGAGCATTAGGGAGCCCCGAGAAAGTAGGGGTTACATAGGCATTTCCCACACGTGGGCCTCTAATTTTTCGAAATGAAATAGCCCACAAAAGGCTACGAGCACTCTCTAAATAGGAGTGTTCGTTGGGCACACTGTTCGGTGCGCGCGAGAATATTGCGAAACGGCGGTAACACGTCGCTAGGCACAAGATACCCAGCCCATTCAGTCATGGTGGGCAATAGAGGTTTGGCTAGTTGGCTAGGCTCCATTTCCCTCCTGAGAAGGCACAGTAAAAGACACCAAATAAAACTGCACACTGTACCCAAAGGGGCAGAGGGGCCAAACTGGGGTTTCTGGGAAGACCTGGGTCCTGTGGTTGAGGGACACCATTCCCTCACAAGCTGCTTCAACACTTTGCCCACGATTACTGCAAGATACATCATGGCAACCCTTTTTTTCCCCAAACCTTTCGCCTCAAACCGCAGTTCTAGAGCCCGGTACCTAATTAATTAGCTCCAAATAGCAGTGTTCCTTGGACACGGTGTTTGTTGGACATGGGGCGGGGGGTACGGTACATAGTCGTGCCTTCTCGGGGGTCCCCCACGGGGGGGGGGGGGGGCACCCCTCGGTTCTGTACACCAACTACCCCCCTAACTAACTGTGGGCCCCTTGGGGGGAAGGGGGGCGAGGCATTCGAGGGGGGGTTCAGGGAGGGGCGAATGGGGGGGGGTCTAGGAGGGGCGGGGGGGGGGGGGGGGTCCAAGTGGGGCAAACCGGGGTGGTGGCGCAACCATGATTCCACTGCAACAGTTCGAAAGTCTTTGAGGTGCTATTTACAGGATGCATACATCTATGAAGATAAAGGTGACTCATAGTTAAATGGACCTGAGGCAGAAAACCAAAAGATTACGATTTACTTGCGAGCGTCATGGTGGAACGACAGCCCTATAATATACTCGCTGTCTACATGCATAAAACTACCGTCCTACTCAGCTTCTGTCGGTAAACCTCGGCACTCATGCGGCCATATAGTTGCTGAGTCCTAAGCTATGTCGTGAGTGTAGTGTGTAGGCTCAAAATGGGGTTGCTGTTGATGGCTGGCACTGTGCAGTGTAGGTGGCGATGCTGGCGCAGTGTAGTGCGGGGGGGGGGCTCAAGCAGGTCTCTATGTGAGGGAGCTGTGTACTCGGCCTCCATGGTCCTTGTATCAGGACCATGACGACAAGATATGCCGGGCGGTAGCTTGCACAGGGCTGGCTGCCCATAGGGTAAGTTTTTGGCCACGTACTGTAGCGGCTATGCAGCCGGCCGGTGCCCTGAAGACGCCGGTTCGAATCCCCAAGAGGGGAATACGAGGAGGAGATGCGGCTCCCGTCGGCCGGCGGTGCCGGTGGCAGGCGTGCTGCTATAGGTATGCGGTGCTTACTTTTCTACATGCTATGAATCCGGACAAAAACTTTGAAGCCAAAAACTACGAGGGCGAGGCACGCCATCCATCCACCGGTGGTAACGATGGTGGAGGGGGATGCTGAAGGGGGCGGTGGCGGGGACCTCGCCAACGGGCCCTTGGACGGCCGGAGCAACCGGGGTTCCAACCCCGGACGACGATGATTGCCAGTCCATGGCGCATACTACTAGACTGTTCATGCCTCTTGTGTAAAATAGCGTGAAAACGTTACAAATCCAGCGGATCTATCCCTCAAGTGGGAGCAAAACAGATAACAAATGAGGATCTGTAACCAACGTGTGGCGGCCAGAGTAGGGAGGACAACCGTAGAAAGTCCAGGTAAAACCGGAAGCTAACATGTAGTGCTGGGAGGGGGACGTAGGCCTAGCCCATGTGGATTATGTGGGCCCATTGTACTCAAAAGTGTGCAGTTCACACGAACGATCCATAGAACAGCTATGGACACCGTCACGTGGGAACTCCGGCATGGGTTGCATGCCCAGAGCATCCCGCAGTGCATGTGTGCTGTCGCGCGGCACGCACGCCGGCTCGGATGACAGAATGGCAAACAACGAAAAGTCTACGATTTTGGGAAGTAGTGGCGTGTGGGGGGCATCAAGGAGGGGATCATGCTTGGCCTTTTTCCTCTGGGGGGTGGCGGGTGTGGTGATGACTTGCTGTGGCGGTGTGGCCTTTGTAGGAAAAAGTGGGTGCGACGTGTGTCTCACTTTTGAGAGTTTGTCGGCCTCCTCATTGCCAGGGACGTCAACGTGTGACGGCACCTTGACCAAGAGGATTTCCCTGTCGGGGTTGGATAATTCCTGGAGGAGGTTTGCCAGAGGCGGACATAGGCCATTTTGCCGCTAGATCCCCTCCAGAGACGGCATTGCCACCTTTTGGCCGCCCCGTGGGCACCGAGTAGGACATACTCAGAGTCTGTGCAAATGGCTATTCTGGTGTTGCATACATTTTGAAGTGCTCGGACAGCTGCGTAGAGCTCTGGCGCATTATTGGTTTGGCGGAGATGCAGTGGCATATAGTTGGTCACTCGTATGCCACTTTCCGTGGCGATACCGTATCCAGGTATGCAGCGGACTCCGGGATCATCTTCCGAGGAGCGGTCGGTGAAAATTAGCAGATAAACCTGTGCCCGGAGCTCGGCAAGTTCGGTGTACAGTTCCTCCGCTCTCTGCAACTTACGCAAATGTCGGTTTGTGAAACGTAATTGTGCCGCCGTGGGGGGTGGTGCAGGGGGGGCACTGGAGAGTGTAACCGGTGGTATCTCGAATTTTTTAACGTAAACATCCAAGGTGTGAATGAAGAGTGTTAGGCCATCGCTGCTGATGAAACTGTGGGTGTCACCGGCCCATTTGGCCACGTACACGCACCATTTGGTCAAAATTGCCGTCCACGGCGGCACCGCGGCTCCTTGCTTTTTGATGGCACATCGTATGATCCAGTTTGCATGGACTGCGGACCAGGCCAAGACACCAGCGGGCGTGGTGAGTGTGGCTATCGTGTCCGTGAGGAAAACATGTGAAATGTCCACCTTGAAACATTCTTAGATGATCTTGAAGGAATGTTTGACAAAGGTGCATTCATGCATGCAGTGTGCGATTGTTACGAAGGAGTGATCAATGGGGCGGTGTGTATCAAAAGGTTTTCCGGGCCTGTTGGCGCTCCCCTGTTTGGAACTTTTTCCATATAGCTGTGTGTACGAAATCGTGCAGGTGCGTAGGTAGGCCCGCTCAGGTTACTGTCGCCCAGACGTCTAGTGTCTGCCTTGACTCGGGGGGGGGGCTGGACGTAGACGGAAACTCGACAAATGGGTGATGTGTCCGGTTACACCAAAAAGACAGGGGGGGGGTGGCACGGCCTGGCGCCCGGCGGTGCCGGGCCCTTCTGCCGGGACTCTGCAGCCTGATCAGGGCAGTGGGGCCATGAGGCAACGGAAACTGGGTTCGCATACGCCCCCGTGTCAAAGGCGCATGGTCATAACCACATTGTTCAATGTCATGCTTGCTGCACTGCAGCGTAGACCAGTTCTGTACCACACCAGGTGGTTGCTGACTGTGCATTGGCGCTGCTCCTCTGAACAGTGAGGCTAGCTCGCACCCACCACCCACCCACACACACACACAGGGCAGTGGGGGGGGGAGGGTGTTACCTCTAAGCACAACTTGGTAGACGCCACTCCATGTGGGGGCAATTAGCCGAAAGGAAGAGTCATCTTCTAAAAGCTATCCCACCGTGAGCACCCCTGCTCGTATGAGTTGGGGGCAGAAGTAGGTTTGTGCCTGTTGGTTGCGGAAGCAGTTGTTGTGCCATAATGGTGTATCATAACTAAGCATGATATCATGATAGGCCAGTATTGGCTGCCTAACTAGAGAGTTGTCCCTGGCACTCCACACAAGGTATGGCATGGTTCGCCAGGCTACATTACTACCCATTTGGAAAAGGGCCATGAGGCAACGGATACTGGGCTCTCATACGCCCCCGTGTCACGGGCGCATGGTCATAACCACATAGTTCAGTGTTTTCCTCGCTGCACTGCAGCGCAGACCAATTCTGTTCCACTCCAGGTGGCTGCTGACTGTGCTTTGGCCTTGGAAAAGGGGGAGGTCTGCCATTCGTGGTGACATCCCATGTAGGAGTACAAAACGTTTAAAATTGGCAGTGATGGATGCAAGAAGTAGTAGCGGGTCCTTGACGTACTGGAGAAAAACGGTGGAATGTTGCCAATAAGGGAAGGTTTTCGCTGCGGGAGCGAGTAGCCCCTTTCGTTTCTGGGAAGGGCAAGGATGTCGTGGGTGAGATTCCATGACGTGAGGCGCAGTGCCACATTATACACTATTTTGAGTGTGCTTATGACACTGTCTGTGGGAAAGACCACCCTGGCTATGAAGACTAGTAGTGGTAGTATCCATAGTTTGAGGAGCATGACTCGCCCAGGAAAAGAGAGCGCCCAGGACTGCATGGCGAAGGTACGCCCCAGGGCTTTCTGCAACGCGGGCTCATATGATGTTTGTTCATTGACATGGCCAAAAAAGACCCCCAGACATTTACATCTGTCAACACTTGGTAGCTTTGTGGGGATTAGCTGAGAAATTTGCACATCTGTCCACACCCCTTTAAGGAGGAGCGCCGACTTGGAATGATTAATGTGAAGGCCTGCATGGTCCGTGAACATTTGTAACACCTGCATAGCCAGCAAGATAACGACCACTGCCTCGGCGGGGGGACACTTAATGATGATCAGAAGATCATCTGCATACAACGGTACCGTGATAAGCGGGGAGGTCTCATGTAGCTTGAAAGCCAGTGGTGAAATCATAATTGCAAATAGCGTGGGGGATAGTGGGCACCCTTGCCGGACGCCCGACCGGGGATAGAAGCTTTGTCCTTACACACCTGTCCTTGGTTCATCAGCACAATGGGAGTCTGAAAAAGATTGAGAATTAGGTCTATCATGTCATTTGGAAGGCAAAGCAGCTGCAGAAAGGACCTGGCATGTGTGTGTGTGTGTGTGATGGAGTCAAAATCTTTTCAAACATCAGCAGGGCAAAAAATGCCCGCTGTGACAGTCTGCAAACACCAAAACAGTGCCAGAGGTGGTTGAAAATTGACCATTCTTTGATGAAGCCTTTCTGTTCAGATGGGGTGAGTGCAGAGACAAGGTCTTGGGTCTGTAGGGCGACAAGTGTTGCCATCCACTTGTGTGCCGTGTTTTGCAGCACCAGGGGGCGGCAATTGGTGACTTGGACTATTCGCCTGCCCTTGGGGATGACGTTCCGAAGGGCCTCAGCCCACTCAAGTTTGAGCTTCCCCTCATCAAGCGTGCGTTGTGTAATGTGAAGCATTCGGGGTGTAAAGTGTGATTAAAACTTGGAGTAGACCGCGCAAGGGATGCCGTCTATTCCCGGTGAGGACGTTTGATTCAAGGATGCTAGTGCTGCCTCCACCAACGTCAGGGTGAGGGGGCGAGCCAGCATTTGGGACATCAGCTTTATATTGAACCTTCGGAAAAAGGAGCGGAGATAGTGGGAGCACACTTCCGCCGTGCAACTCTCCGAAGACATGGTACTGTCCCAAAATTGCAAGATTTCGGCTGCCATATCATCTCGGTTAGGCAGGAGAACACCGTGTCTGTTTCGATGCGAACGCGGTTTCCTCTTATTTTGGAGTTGTTTGACCAATCGCCAGACTTTCGCCTGCTTGCGTCTCGGGTTATCGGCATGTGGATCATCGAGGGTGGATTTCGGTTTGCTCAAGTAGAGTTGCGTTGTGCGGTCACTGGTGTCCCTGTTCGCCAGAGAAACCAGAATGGTATAACCTACCTTTGGGGTGGTGGTGTGGTATCCCTTCTGTCGAAGGAATTCCCATGCCTCTGCCGGCACGTAAGTCGATGTGGAATGCATCATTACCGCCTGCAGCTTCGTCGATCCTTGTTGCCTTAATGTACGTTCAAAACGAAACGCATGTGTGCGAATGCAGTCTAATGCCAGTGACCACCACGTTTCATCATCCTGACTGATGGCATCTAAGTCGGCTTGGAAAGCCTCCACGGTGTGTCGGTCTTGAAGAAAGGCCGTGGGACAGCGTCTTCTTTTGTTCTTATGTTGTGTACTAGTATTTTGGAGATGCATAACCAAGGCCTTGTGATCAGAAGATGCCAAAAAAGTGGGGTAGCAAGCAGCTAAATGTGACTCATAGGCATAGGGTATGAGAATGCGATCAATGCGACGGCATCTATCCTTAATGTGTAAATCTGGCCGAGGGGACTCAGCGAAATCAGGGTCTGCCGCCCATGGTAATCCGGAGGCGAAACCCCAGGTAAAACCTTCCAGTGGGTGGTCGTCTGCCCACCCTCCATGCATGGACACATATGAATCCACTAGATTGAGTTGAAACATGCACAGTGTCTCCGCCTCCCTAGCCTGAATGACACGTTTGTGCTCCGGGTGGGGGGAGTGAAATGCTTTGTCGCGGGTAGGAAGGATCACGGACTTATGATCACTTAATGTAATCAAATTGAGCGGGAGCTCGTTATGCAGTGCCGACAACATCTTCCACTGCTCCAACCGGAGGACAACATCGTGATGGAAGTTTGTTGAAAGGAGGCGGTGGGGCTAGGAGATGGGTGTGTGCCACTATCGTGTCCATGCGGGGGGCTGTGCATGTTTTAAAGATAGTGGCGCAGACGCTCGCAGCGAGTTGCGCAAGATGGTGTCCTGCTCAGTACTATGGTACGCTTTGTAGGGGTCGTAACGGCATCCTGCCATTGGGTGGGAAGAAACACTCGCTGGTTTGGCCCAAAGACTAGCCCTCATTGGAGGTGGTGGAGAAAGTGAGGAGCTCATTTCTTACGGGGTCGGGTAGCTTGCGCATATGTTTTGCCGGGGTTGGATGCCATGCGTGCGCCCAGGGACTCTTTCCTAAGAGAATAGTACTCATCAATGGAGATGAGTGTCAGGGTGGCATCGGAATTGTGATCTGTTAATATCTTGTTGCTGGTCTGTTCCAGGCTAGTCAGCTTCCATGCAACCGTGCCAGGAGTACTTGGGTTCCACGGAAGGGGGGCATAGGTGGCGGGGCAGGGATTAGCTGAGGCCAGTAGGTGTTCAAGCTGTTCTTCGAAAATATAATCAGGCACTCCGTATAGCACCATTGTCACGGCGCCGCTGGCTGAGCCAGCTGAAGTGTAACCTAACTTGACAGATTAGGCATCTGAGAGGTTGTCCGTCATCCATCCCTTAGTGCGGTCATTGCGGAAGAGGAGGCCTTGGGCCATTAATTCAACAACACCAGTGGACATGAAATGATCACAGTCTTCATCGCTGAAAATTCCCAGCCTTAGGAAGTTGTACCCTGCCAGTTGCAGTGACCATTTTTCTGGCTTTTCCAAGGATTGCATCACAGCATTCAATACAGTAATCCAGATTTTTTTCTGTGAGTGTCATGAACTGATTTCTTAAAGAATAGCTGCATGACGACTGCACAGTTCCCCAACAGTTGCCCTCTGCGTTCCTCAAACGACATTGAAGCGAACATAGAAGAAGGCATTACCTTTTCGTCCATGTGGACGCAGAAAGTGTCTGGGGGTGCTGTAGGCAAATTGCACTGTCGTTGGTCAAGGTGCGAGCCCGTGGTGAGCATGCAAACGGTAGTATACTCAGGGTGTAGTTGTTGCCGTAAAGACAATTGTGTAGCTTGGACCACCAGGAAACTTTTGGCCATCCCCGCCTGTTTTGTGTGCAGTGGCCGCGTTAGCCTGGAGGCCACTGATGGGCACCACAATAATTTGTCCAACAGGTCACGTGAGTTGAGCCCCTCTTTCACTTCAATAAGCAGATCCAGTCGCTGAGGGTTGGATTTGTGGATCATTCGACTGGAAGTGATCATGTGGCAAAGAACCGGCAATTGGTCATGTCGCACAGCAAACAAGAAACTTGGATCGTCCTTAGGGAACATAGCTTTAATAGCCGAAGAGTCTTTTTCAGTCAATCCCTGCCAGTTACAATCATTACATTACACATCCATCCAAGTGTGGCTTTGCAAAACGTAGTCATGTGTTTCCAAGTTAAAGCGCAACATCAATAGGTGTTGTTCGTCAGCAGTGAGCGCCGGGGTTGCATCAACCTTCATGTTGGCATCCAAGGTGGATCTCATGGTTTCAATCGCTTGCCCCCGTGAGATCCCTTGGGCAGGTGCCGGCGCTGGTGCCGTGTTTTCACACAGCGTGGCCTCAGTGATCTTGGCGTGCTGGTGTGCAATTTGTTGTTGTTGTTGCCATATCTGTTTTGCCGCGTCTGGTGAAGAATCTCCAGCAACGATGGACACAATTTGGTCATAGAGGTGGTCCAGTTGTTTCCACGGCTCCAGCTTTTGGGTTTTTAGGGTGGCGGTAGGCTTCTTTCAGGTTGATGCCGTCTCAATATTCTTTTGCAAGTCGATCATTTGAGAATCAATTTTTGCAACTTGGGCGCGGAAAGGGTCCAGGAGCAGGTGTTTGAACTCTGATACCAGCTGCCGGAACTTGGCATTGCCTTTTGCCACATCAATTGACGGGCCATTGAGTTTCGATGTGAGATCGGCTTTCTACTTTTTGCCATCCGAGGATTTGGTTGCATCATGCATCAGTAGAGACAAGGTTTTCATTCAGTTGGACATATTCATTCCAGACGGATTTACGAGTGGAATTTAGCGCCAATAGGCCTTCAATAGGCAGCTTTTGCAGCGGATTTTGAGCGCGATTAGTATCTGGGTGTTTTTCAGGAGGAGGAGGACATACAGTGGCAGCGTCTTCGCACAGCATGTTGATATTGTTGTCGTAATACTCAGCAGCAAAGAGGTGTTGTGTGTGGCTTAGAGCAGGACTGACTCGAAAAGCAGAAAGATAGTCTCCAAGTAGTCGCCTGGCAGGTGATCGTAGACTGGATCTTTGTCACGGCCCAGAAAATCAATCACGAGAAAAAGCGGTTCCCAATGTTCCAAAGCTCGGAAGTTTCCAAGTCACTGGTTGAATTGGATGGATAAACCAATTCGCGGGCCAGGCGTGTGTTTGAAAGGTTAATCCGGCGGCGCTTGGGGAGCGGAAGATCCGTATGTGCGGCAACCGTACTGAGGATAGTTGCACCCAGGAGTTGTTCGCTGGGATCGTCTTCTCTTTCAAATGGAGCAAGTAGCTCAGAGTCGATTTGTCTTAACCGTAGGTCCAATTCCACAGGCTGAGGGCTGGATGGCACAGTAGAAGATTCCGTGCTGTACAGCAAATGCGCAATGTCAGTGAAGTTAGGACCTCGTTCGGGCGTCGTCAGATTCTCAGGGTGAGTCACACTGCCCGTCTGTGACGATTGTGCAGTAGATGGCTGTTGACGAAGGGAATCAAGGATGTAGTCACGCAGGTCTGGAGGATATGGCGAAATTCTTCAGATAGAATAGTAGTGCTCTGGCAGGAGAACTTGATACACTACGTGCTTGATGTGGAAAGGAGCCGGTCTGGTGGCCGGTAGTAGGTAGTCCGCTACTCGCAGTACAGGGTGAAAAGCTTGGACAATGTCGTGGTCGAAGAAATTAGGGATGCCTGTCCCCAATTGCTGTGCGAGCACCTCGTGATCTAGTTCGTAGCAAAGCATGTTATAGGCTAGCGCACGCCAGCTGTGGAGACATCCAGTATTGGCACCGGAAAAAAATAGACACTCAGAAAGGTGGTGGTGGTGGAGGGGGTCCGCGTGGGGCGATTTGTGGTGTTGGGGGGGGGGGGGGGGCTTACCTCCCCTTGCCCTCCCTCTAACCATACCATCACCATAAACCTAACCCTAACCTTTGCAACCAGCTAGTTTGGCCATGCCAGCCATGTTGATTGGGCTGAACAAGATCCCCCAAAATTCCTTTCATGGCTGCTTTTGCCACATCATTGCTCCAATTTGGACCCCAACACTCACTCTGACCCTAGCCTAGGGTGGGAGCTAGCGCTAGGGTTAGAGCTAGGGTTAGGGTTAGGGTTAGGTGTAGGGTTAAGTGTGGGGGTGGGCGTTAGAGTGAAGGTTGGGTTTAAGGATAGTGTTGGAGTGCAGAGTGGACAAAAATTGTCCTAGGGCACCTCCTTTGGTGTTCATGGACGCTTGAGGGCGACACCTTTGGCAACTAACCCCTAGCGGGGGGGGGGGGGGGGGTAATTGGCGTCCTAGGAGCCGCGGAGTCCCCCCCCCGGGGGGGGGGGTCCCCGGTGCTCAGCACGGGGAGAAAATCAAATGTGGCCCACATGTGGGCAAAATGGCCACATAAGCCTTGCCTTCTCGGGGGTCAATTGTGCTCCGCACGGGGAGAAAATCAAAATTAGACCATGTGTGGGCAAAGTGGCTAAAGAACCCCAGGCTTCTTTTTTTTTGTTTTGATCAAATAGGCCAGATCATAACGTGCCATGGGCCGCTGTGGGCCAAGTTCAGCGTAAAGTACAGATTTCGGCAATGCCAGGGTGTGCATACGGGCTTCAACTCATAGCTAGGCCCCCATGGTTTCCCGTTGAGGTGGTTGTGGTCATGTCAGTGGAATTTCCCACTCGTTTGGATCCCAGTGCGTTTTGTGTCGTTTTGGTAGGGGTTGCAATGGGACTTCCCACAAGGTGGGGTCCCATTGTTCCCGTGGCCGTTTCCGTATGAGGTACATTATCTGTCATGCATGTCTGGTGGCGTCCCAGTATTGTGTTGTTTTGTGTTTACAGTTGTTGTTGAACCACTGTGTCACGTTCACTATGTGTTCCTGTTGGCGCCACATGTAGTGTGCCTGTCGTAGGTAATGGGCCAGCAGCTTGTTGGTTCCTGTGCACATCTCCTCGTATCTTTTGCGGTTCAGTAGTGACGTCTTCGCGTCCGCGTACCACGTCACTGTGTCGTGTTTTGCTTGTTCATACCATTGTCTGCGTACCTGGCACATGTTTGTATGCGTGCAGTGCAGTCGGTGTGCTGCCATTTGTTCTTTGATGAGTTTTCCCACAAGCATGTGATAGTCTCTCTTGGCGGTTAGTGTGTTGGAGTATAATGCATGCAGTTTGCATAGGTGCCGCCGTGTTTCCTCTGCTGCGTGTGCGCTGTGGTATGTGTCGTTGGCGCGCTGCGCGTGCTCCTGCGCCAACCTGTCGGAGGCCGTTTTGTACTGTTCCCACCGCCGTGTGTCAACGTCGAAGCGTCAGCGCTTGTGGGCTTGTTCTTCGTGGGTCGTGTTGGTTGCTCGCATTCTTGCCAGCCATGCCACCGCCTCATCGTCGTTTGCTGCGCGCGCATCCCGAATCCATAGGTCGGGGTCTATGGCTAAAGAACCCCAAGCTGCTCGGGGCTTCTCCGTGCTCAGCACGAGGAGAAAATGAGACATGGCCACGTTTGGGCAAGATGTCTACATAACCCTAGCCTTCTTTGGGGTCCCTAGTGCTCAGCACGGGGAGAATATCGAAACAGGGCCACATGTGGGGAAGATGGCGACATAACCCCTGCCTTCTCGGGCTTCCCAATGCTCAGCGTGGGGAGAAAATCAGAAGTGGCCCAAATGTGAGCAAAATGGCGACGTAACCTCCGCCTTCTCGGGGGTCCCCACTGCTTAGCACGGGGAGAAAATCAGAATTGGCCCACGTGTGGGCAAGATGGCTTCACAACCGTTGCCTTCTTGGAGGTCCTTGGTGCTCATCGTAGAGGAAAACCAAAAATGGCCCACATGCGGGCCAAATGGCTACATACCCCCATACCTTCTCGAAGTGCCCACTGCTCAGCACAAAGGGGAAATCAAAAGTGGCCCACATGTGGGCAAGATGGCGAAATATCTCTTACCTTCTCGGGGCTCTCTAGTCATCAACACGAGGAGAAATTCACAATAGGCCCACATGTGGCCAAAATGGCTACTTAACCCCTAGTTCCTAGTGTTCAACATAGGGAGAAAATCAGAAATTGCCCATATGTGGGTAAAATAGCAACATAGCCCCTTCCTTCTCGGGGCTCCCAAGGTGCTTAGCACGGCGAAAAAATCGAAAGTTGCCCACAAGTGGGCAAAATGGTTACATAACCGTTGCCTTCTCGGGGGTCCCCACTACTTAGCACGGGGGAAAATCAGTAATGGCCTAGATGTGGAAAAAAACGTAAACGTGCAATGAATTCTATTGCTTGCCAAAGGGTCCAGGCCCCTGCCAAACCTGCAACCTAGGCAGCTCCCAAAGCTACCAAACCTCGTACCAAACCCCCAACCAAGAGTGCAAGCGAAACCTACTGCCTGCAACTTCTGATTTTCTGCCCGTGTCTTGCTAAGCTTTGGGGACCCATGGGCAAAATGGCTACATAGCCCCTGCCTGCTTGGGGGTCCCCAGTGCTCACCATAGGGATAAAATTGAAAGTGGCCCACATGTGCGCAAGGTGGCTACATATGCCCTGCCTTCTCACGGTCCCTAGTGCTAAGCACGGGGAGAATCGAAAGTGGCAAACATGTAACCCCTACCTTCTTTGGGGCCCCAGTGCTCAGCGCGGCGGGAAAATCAGAAATGGCTTGCGTGTGGGTAAGATGGCTATTTAAGCCCTCCCTTCTTGGGGGTTCCCACATGTTGGCTACTAACTTTCTCCCCTCCCTATGGTGAGCACCAGGGAAGGCAGGGGTCATGTAGCCATCTTGCCCACATCCCCCCTTTGCACTAGCACCGCTACTGGGTGCAACCGTTGTTTTATGTGCCTTTGGCAATGCCTGCGTAAGTGGAGGGGGCAGGTGGTATTCCTGCACTGCTTTGTACTTGAAATTTCTTGCAGCCAATGCACAACACTGTCCCCTGTATCATGCACAACATTTAGTTTTAACCAATTTCAGCCATATGTTTTTGCCACTTAGCACACGTGTCGGCAACGTCTGATTTTGTCCCAATGATGAACACTAGGGACACCCATGAAGGCAGGGCTTATGTAGCCACTTTGCCCACATATGGGCTACTTCTGATTTTCTCCCCGTGCTGAGCACTGGGGACCCCCGCGAAAGCATGGGTTATGTGGCCACCCTGCCCACATGTGGGCCACTTCTAATTTCTCCCTGCGTCTAGCATTGGGTTCCCCCGGAGAAGGCAGGGGTTATGTAGCCACTTTGCCCACATGTGGGCCACTTCTGATTTCCTCCACGTGCATAGCAATGGGGACCTCCCAGAAGAGAGGGGTTATGCCATTTTGGCCACATCTCGGGCATTTCTGAATTTCTCCCCTGCTAAGCACTTGGGACTCGCAGGAATGCAGGGATTATGTAGCCATCTTACCCACATGTTAGGCAAAATAGGACATGGTTCTAAAAACGACGGTTTCACCGGGTAGTGGTGCCGAGTGGGCAGGCACAGAATCTTGCTTGCAAATATTTCTTTAATTTCTCCCAGTCCGACAGCCTGCGTTCCTTAACTGGTACCTTTGGTGCGCAAAAGAGCCCACTCTGGGGGGCACAGTGCGTGCAGGTGAGTCGCGTGCAGGTGAGTCGAGATGTGGCTGGCAGCCCAGCAAAAAAGCCCCATACTGCCAGTTTGCAGCAGGGTACAGTGAGGCCATTGCATGGTGCAAGGTCCGGTTGACTAAGCAGCGAAATGTGGACCTCACAACTGATGGCTTCTGGCCTATGCCTCTCAACACAGGGCTTCTGTGGTGCATCAGGGGCGTGAATTTGTATGCAGACATGGTAGCTGCCTGTTGACAAAAAGAGGCAGCAAGCAACACAGGCACCATCCAAACCAGACGTAAAACTCAAACGTATGGTCAGTACAGCATCCAGACCTGGGTGTTTCGAATAGCCCTTTTCAGGGGCTTTCCAAATATACCCACACACTCCTACCTACGGGACACTCAGTGGACACAAGTAGGCAACGATGGCACCGACACCCAAAAACCCTCCGTGTTGGCACCAATCCCGTATACCCCAAGACAACTATGAGGGCGTTTCTGCACAGTGCGGGCGGGCACAGCGCCCAATGGTACGTTAGCTTTCCCATGACCACCCTGAAAACCACCCACCACCGGGGGAGCATGCGTCCACAGGGCAAACATCGCAGGTTTAGATAGAAAACTGACAGCATTCTGGGATTTCTAGTTTTTTGAAACTCATTATCTGAGTTTTTGGACTAAGTAAGAATCTGGGCAGTCCTGTGTGTAGGGACACGTTGGTTACCGCGGTCACCGTGGCCATCGGGAAAACGGGTCCACTATAGCCTACTTGTTGCACAGCGTGTGCACCACATGCGGCATGCCCCCGACATAGAGCATTGCACCCTCCTCTATATATGCATGTATATCTGTTTTGCAGGCCACAGGGGAACTGCCGCAGTAGGATGGAAGCCACACAGGGTGTTTCTTGGCAAGGCTGCTCCTTCAGGAGCCCTTGGCCATGATCAGATTTCAAACCCTGTCCAAACAAACAAAATTGGTCCGATGTTACATCACCCTGCTTCTGGGCCAAACTCACAAGTGTTGCAACCTCAACTTATTCCCCCCAGGAGCCCTTGGTGTCTGGTGTCTGGTGTCTGGTGTCTGAGTGCCTGGAACCGATTCCACCGGACACACCGGATACGGCTGCCCCGGCCACGCTGGGCTGAACGGCGCCACACCGCGGCGGGCGCAACGTCCATCGCGTCGCTCTCGTCTCCCCCATGCTGCCCCCCACCCCCCCTCCGGCTTGCCCCGCCTCCCGCGCTCCCCTGGGCCACAGCTTCCTGGTGCCTCCGACTGGGCCCCACACGGCGCCTGCCATTAGGCCCATGCACCGCATGGTAAATTCTGCATGGGCACACGCCCAATGCCTCCAGTTCTGCCAAAAGCAATAAAATTCTGCATGGGCACACGCCCAATGCCTCCAGTTCTGCCAAAGCAATAAAATTCTGCATGGGCACACACCCAATGCCTCCAGCTCTGCCAAAAGCAAAAAAATTCTGCATGGGCACACGCCCAATGCTTCCAGTCCTGCCAAAAGTAATAAATTCTGCATGGGTACACGCCCAATGCCTTCAGTTCTGCCAAAAGCAATAAAATTCTGCATGGGCACACACCCAATGCCTCCAGTCCTGCCAAAAGTAATAAATTCTGTATGGGCACACGCCCAAGGCCTCCAGTTCTGCCAAAAGTAATGAATTCTGCATGGGCACACGCCCAATGCCTGCAGCTCTGCCAAGAGCAATAAAATTGTGCATGGGCACACACCCAATGCCTCCAGTTCTGCCAAAGCAATAAAATTCTGCATGGGCACACACCCAATGCCTCCAGTTCTGCCAAAAGTAATAAATTCTGTATGGGCACACGCCCAATGCCTCCAGTTCTGCCAAAAGTAATGAATTCTGCATGGGCACACGCCCAATGCCTTCAGTTCTGCCAAAAGCAATAAAATTCTGCATGGGCACACGCTCAATGCCTTCAGTTCAGTTCAGTCCAGGAGCCCTCGGGTGGGGGGGGGGATCATGCAAGGCCCTGGCCAACCCACTTATCCAAATCAGAAAAAAAGCCTCAATTTATCAAAGGTGTCCCAAAGTGGAGACCGATTTCAGAGAGCAAATTTTCTTACAGATTCTGATCGACCAACCCACCCCCAGGTGGGGGGGGGGGGTCACCAAAAGATTACCTGCTCCAAGGAATCTCACAAGACTGTCCCGGATAAGACGTCTGTGCAGGTGGCATAGGAGTTGGTACAGGTCCTCCTTCTCACGGCCTAAGACAGGGGTTTTCACTGATTCACAATTGCGACAAGTCTCATTCATAGATATTCATAGACATTCGTAGATATTCGTAAATATTTGCAAATACTCGTCATGCAATAAAGCAGTTTCCTGGTGGCCCTCTAAGCCCAAAATTGTTCCTTGGCACCCAAATACAACACCCCACGGCACACAGGAGGCATGGTCTGCGTCGCTGGCCCCTCTTAGGAGACAACACAGGTTGCCTTTTTGTCATGGGTTTGCCTTGTTGTAACTCATCATTGTGTATCCTATTCAGGAGGCATTACAGGCTAGCCTACCTTCCAGAATTCGCTTTGTTGTATCTACTTCATTGTGTGCAGCCTTGTAGGAGATAGTGAACACTGATGGACATTGGCTGGAATTGCCTGGGTGGGGGCATCCAGTATCTGTTACCGACCATGATTGTGCCAGGCATGGTCTGGCACAGGATTGGTGATTCAGAAGTGGAAATGATTGCTTGGTAAACCTTTCCTCCACATCATCGTTACAAAACATTGCCACAGCAGTGGCCCTGAAAGCAGGGTTCATCTTTTGCCTATTTTTGGCATCAATGAGCCCTGCCAAGCTGAAGGAGCGCTCCACACGTGCTGCAGTTGTTGGCAACCATATGTATGGTGCAACTGCATCATATATCAGTGTGCCCGTCCACACAATTCTGTCGGCAGTGCAACCGATGGGATGCTTCAGGGATGTGAACTTGTTGCAACTGGACGGGTTTTGTAGTGGTATGCAGAAGTACACAGCCATGCAGCCCAGCAGTACACAGCAGTAACCACAAAAAACCACAGCAGTGCGCAGCAGTACACAGCAGTCAGTGTACCGCTGTCAGCTCATGTCTGATTCTGTCTCATTCTGATGTCTGGTTGTCATAGTGCCCATGCAGAGGTTGGATATTGTAGGTGGAGGAACACAGACCCTTCGTCAGAGGGCGCACACTCAGCCTGTGCGGCTGACCTCCTACTGTTGCTTTCTGATGACGGAGTACACAATCCAATCAAATCCATCCAGATTGAGCAGTTGCTTGCGCGTTTATCAAAAGTCAAAGTCAATCATCCTGTTGTTTTTGCACTATTCAAATGGCGGGTGTGAACTTGTTTTGTAGGGCATGATTCTTTTCGGGGAGGGGGGGGCATCCACCAGTCCTGAGTGTGGCCCCTTGTTGGGGGGTGGAAGCATGGCCACGGTCCATAATGGTGTTACATGCTGGTCTGTCCAGGGACTATGTCGGCCCACTGGATTTCCAGTAGACGTATGAACAACCATCAGGGCATGCCTTAAGGCCACGCATCAGCAGACAGACACAGCTCAGCATAGCATATCTCGCTTCCCTCGCTCAAACTGCTTCGGCCGTCTATCCTAGAGTAGCCTCTATTCAAGCACCGTACCCCGCCCCTCGAGCCCTCGCAAGACCTCAAGTAGCCCTTCCTCCTCTGACCAACTCTTGGACTTAGTACGCCCCCCCCCCCCACCCTTTGAAATATCCCCCCTTTTGTCGGACCGGTTCCCCCCTAGGGGGGGGGGGGGGCGGTCACAAAGTGACGGTTCCCCCCCCAGGGGGGGGGGGGCGCACCACAAATCGGTACCATAGTATCACAGCGTAAATTAGCTTGGGCGCCTTTGGGGCCAAGTATTTCCTATGCTTTCTCGGCGAAGGTGACGGTTCCCCCCCTGGGGGGGGGGATTTCAAGGGGGGGATATTTCAAGGGGAGGGGGGGGGGTATATAGGGCATGAGAGCCCATATAGACTCCATGAGGTAAAACCCACACCTCAGGGAGAGGAAGAGGGAGGGAGCGAACGAAGGAAAGGGAGAGGCAGGGGTAGAGGGAGAGGACAGGGAGATGTCCCACTTGGAGCACTTGGGTCCGAGCAGGCCACATCGTGGACACACTGTGGCGAACTGCCCATCCACAAACAGTGGGATGTACGGAAAGTACACGTGACACAGAGACACTCGGAGGACCCCCCCCCCTTCCACTGACCACACGTTCTGTTTTTGGCCGGGAGGGTGGGGTGGGTGGGTCGTTGCATAAGCCCCGGTGTAATATTGTGTCAGCCGCGCACGCTGAGAGCGCAGGTTCCAAGACCAGATCTCGGGCCTTCCACTTTGATGCTATCGTTTTGCAGGAGGCAGGGGGGCTGGGGCACAATTGTGGTCGGTGACACATACCTGCCTGATTTGAAGGACGTTCTCAATGACCTGAACCACAACCAACATGTCAATGATGATTTCGTCTCTGCTGTTTTCTTGCAAGCAGGGATTGCGGTGAACAAGATGGACCACCCTCCACTGGAGGTTTATTGAAAAGGCAGACCTCTGTTGCGGGCTTCCTGCGGGAGGGGCCCACTCATTACCGCACCAGTGAGCCCGCCTCGGCACTTCCAGCCAATGCCCACTCAAGTTCAAGAGAGGCTGCACAACTGCACAACACATCTGCTATGATACAAACGCCTTCCTTTCGGACCTGGACCGGACCTGTCCAGGTACACAGGGACCCGGCAACTGGAGGCCGTCCACGGGAGACCAGACAGGCCCTATGGGACTTCCTGAACGCCGGTCGACGATACAAGCTCATCAATATACACCCGTGCGGACGTTGAGTTCGCGACCCAAGCAGCGCAGCAGCAGCAAAGGAAAGCCCCTTGGCACCGCATACACCACCAAAGGGAGGGGGGGGGGGGGGGGGCGCACATGATCGGAGGTCGAGGCGGGTGGAAGTTTCCAGTGGGGTCCTCGGAATCGCACCGACGGCGGCCTGCCTCCCGAGGGTGGGGGGGCGGCGAGCCAATCATCCGTCGGCGCTGGACACTGGTCACGTAAGCAAGCAGACACCCACTGACAAGAGGGAGCGTGCCACAGACCCCAACCTAAAAGCCGGGATCTGGACATGCGTAGACGCAAAATGGGGTACCCACTGGATCCAAAGGGGAAGATTCCGTCACAAGGATGACCACCAGTTCTACTTGTTGCCTTACCTTTTTCTCTTGGAAATTTTTGTTTTGGCTCGGACCAAAATGAGCTGGTGTAGCCTGCTCACTTTACGGTACCCGAGATACTCTCTCGGGATCAAGGTTCAGAGCTGTCCAGTGCTACGATGATCTCACAAATGACTGTGGTAGCGGATCTGACACGTAGTGAGGATTTGCTGAATCTGAAACCAGGTTATGCAGCGGGAGACTGCCACGCCCGTAGGCTTCCCAGTGTGCATGCGGCACGATGACTGTAGGCTGAAGAAGACAGCGGTGTGAAGAATGAAGGCCGAGATGAATCAGCGGGTTGCATTGTACACAATATCTGTACCCCCCCCCCCCTTTCGCAAGCACCAGCCAGGTCAGGAAAGTGACGGTCAGACCGGGTCCTGGTGCTTAGACAAGGCGGTGCAACCGCGCAACGCGCGGTACCAAAAGAAAGCGTGTCCCAAAAACTTGCCCATACCTCACCCTAAGCACAATAGTCACAACAGGGCCCTAGAACACAATGTGCAGGCAAATTTCAGCAAGTTCTGGAGGTCCTCACTGCCCATCAGGGGCATCAGGGGGTTGGAACTTGTGCATGTGAATGGTGAGGAATTCGTTCGGTGTCCTTCAGGTGTTTGGTCTTTTCAATCACCCCTGGAGCAAAGAGTTCCTCCATCTCAATATTCATTTTTTTGCTCACCTCATGCTTGTCACATGCCTGAGACCCAAGTAGAATGTTGTTATGAGCGTGAGGACTCATCACGAGCATGAAACAGCCCCTCTTTCCCTCTACGATCGGCACACAATCACACTTTGCCTACTTTCTGACCGTAAAAGCCGTGGTCAGAAAATTCGGTAAAAGTGACGGTCAGACCGGGTCCTGGTGCTTAGACAAGGCGGTGCTTGCGCAAGGGGAAGGGGGGGGTACCAGAGAGGGTGGGGGACGACATTCAGGCATGGCTGGTCACTATTCACTACGGGGCTGAGAACATTGCTAGTCCAGTTCCATTTCATCTTTTTGTCTCTTGGAAATGTCGGCGGAAGAGGAGTGTCACTGGACTTGGGGTGGCAAAAGGTCCAATCGAACTGTATATATCAGCCGCCCGGGGCCACTCCGGAGCATCGCGCACGGGGCGCGCAGGTCCGGCGCTCCCTCCTCCTCAGAAATAACAAACGGGCCGTTCATTTGTGACCCATTGGCACGCCATTGGGGGGGGGGGGGGGGGGGCTCCCGTTGGTCAGTGTGGGAGCCATCCACCACAGAAGCAACAGTGGCCCCATCGGGATGGGGGGGGGGGGGGTGGACAATGACACAACGACAGAGAGCCAGTCCCATTCCTTTGCAGTCCACGGCGTTGGCGAAGTCCTCTCACCGGATGGCACCCGAGAAAAATCTTGGAACCACAGATCAGAACTGTCTAATGCTACGATTGTCCCACAAATCAGTGGTCGCGGACATCACCCCCCCCCCCACACACACACTCCCTCGCGAGAGAGCAACAGTAAAGCCCCGAAACTTGATGCCCCCCCCTGCCCCGTGTTAATGGCGCGGGCCATGTTTCTTGCGTCGAAGGGGAGGGGGGTCCATTGACACACGCATGCGGGGGTTCATTGACTTGAATTCTCATCACAAATGTAGAAACGTTCTTTGTGCGAGCATTTCATAGCCTGCGCCATCGCTTCAAACGTGGTTTGGACATATGCTTTGCAGTCGGGGCAGGTGGCAGTCTGCCCGCCGCACTTTCCATCGCTGACGAACAACACCAAGAACTGAGGCCGTCCCTCCAGGCACGCCCTCGCTGTCTCCACCTCTGGACCTGCCTTCAAAGAGGTGCCGGTGGGGGCGTTTTGGCACAAAGCCTCGGTGGGGGGGGGGGGGGGGCATGCAGGACACCGGCCGGAGCGACGGGGGAAGGGCCGCCCTTCGCTCCGGCCGGGGAGGGTGCCGCCCGCGCACCACGTCAATCCAGGATCCCGGTTTTTGTGCCATGCTGCAGAACATAGCCCCGGGTCTTGAAGCGGAGTGACGCGGTGACGCGGGGCTCATGGACGCAGCCCAACGCACATGCCCTGCGCGCACCACGCGGGCGGCCCCCTCGGCGGCGGTGGTCGCAGACCGCCGCGAGACCGCACACTGTTCCACTGCACCGCCGCATACCATTGCCACCGCCCACGACTGACGCGCCCGGGGGCCCGGCAGATCTGCGGCGTCCAGAGAACAGTGCAACGGACGTGAGACGCGCACAGCGCCCACACACCCCGAGACTTGTGCCGAAGACCACTACCGCCAGCGGTCCGGATGTGCCCAACGACGGGTATGGGCTCTGGACGCGGCCGATGACTGAGTCATGGTGGCGGTACAACATCCTTAAAGGGGGGGGGGGGGCAGAGGGCTCGGAAGGCCAACGGAAACCAATCTTCAAGGGGACGCTCTCTGCTTCATGGTCAAGACGTGGGCAAGACACAAGACCACAGAAACAGTGTTGAACGATGGTTGGCGGTTGGCGGTTGGCGGTTGGCGGTTGGCGGTTGGCGGTTGGTGGCGGTTGGCGGTCAAAAACATTGGGGCTCTTAAGGGCAGCCCTGCGAAGGACATGCGAGCAGCTGCGGAGGCTCCGGACTGTGAGGGAGTCGGACCCAATCTCATTCACCGCTCAGCCGCAGCGAATGGCCCAGACACTGGGACCCGGACTCAAGGCGCAGGTCTTAATGAACAGTCTGCCGGCCTTTGATTGTGCCGGGGACGTCGGGTGGGCAGAACGACGTGTCATCCGATCCAACAACTTCACGAGCTTTGCGCTGCCAAGGGCCTCATAGAGAGAGGCCGGACGTGAGGCGCTCGCCCAGGCGCCTACTCAACCCCGACGCCCTCAACAAAAACGCGCCGCCCTTCCTCGTCCGCGGGGGCGCCGCCCCGAAGGAGCGGGGGAGGTACGCCAGCACCGCCCACCACACGTCCTCCGGTACGCCCGCACACACGCCCTCCATCCGCCGGCAGGTCAGCACGAGGCCGCGGATCGCGTTGCGGAAGGGCCTGGGGAACAGGCCGTGGGCCTCGGGCCGCCAGACCGTCGCGGCGGTCAGCACGTCCAGCACCGCCCCGCGGTCGTGCCGCACCGCCACATCGCGCGGCGTGACCCCCCGCACGTCGCGGGCGCACGGGTCCGCCCCGGCCGCGAGCAGCGTGCGCGCCGCCTCGCGCTCTCCGGCCGCGGTGCAGAAGTGCAACGCGGTCCAGTCCCCGCACTCGTGGAGGGCGTGGGCGACGGCGGTGTGCCCGTTGTCCCGAGCCCTCTCGCAGCATTGCGCGGCGATGGGCCCCGGGCCGTGGCCCCGCAGCGCGAGCGTCTGCAGGAGGTACAGGACGGTGTGGAGGTGGCCGTTGGCGGCGGCCATTTCGATGGGGCTCTGGGGGCGCTGGCGGGGGATGCGGAACTTCGACTTGGACTTCTCCGTGAGAAGGGCCTCTGCGTAGCGCTGGCACGTGGAGCAGAGGAACTTCACCACCTCCAAATGGCCCTTCAGGCACCCGGTGTGCAGGGCTGTGAGGCCCTTGGTGTCTCGCTTGTGGAGGTCGGCGCCCGCGGCCACGAGCATTTGCACCTGATGACCCGCATGGACAGGGAAAGCCGCACGCATCCCCCGTGGGGATGGGAATGAATGGAAGTCTGCGTATGTGCGAGTGGTCAAGGGGATGTCCACGTTGTCATGCCTTCATCCGCCCCAACTGAACAGGCCCCGCTGTTAGGTGACATGTCCATGTTGACGTCAAACATCAACGGTCAGGGATGTATTAGAAGAGGGGGGATCAATGGTCGGTTCCGATAGACTGAATGTCCCCGCCATAGACAATTCCAGCCATTAGTCCAGCAGTACTGCGAAGTCCAATCAATGCACGTGTCCCCTTCTTGGTTGGGGTGCTCCACTATGTAAAGTACAGTGAGGCGTTTCTTGCGGTTAGCTCTGCGGGTCACTTGAGAGTATTAGAAGAGAGGGGGGGGGGGGTTTGGGACCCAAAAGTTTGTGCACCAAAAAATGGCCCAACCAGAGTTTCCCAACGGTAAATTTCGTTTTTCCCACGATGGTCCCTTTGCTCTCGGGGGGGGGGGGGGGCAAGGGTCCTCCGATGGTTGTCAGCCGTTCTACTACATCCCCTTCAACGGTCTCACGACCAAAGCTGAACAAAGGGAAACGCAAGGCTCCCAAGTTCCCCACGCCGTCCCAAGGGTTGCAATCCAAAGACCTTGGCTTCGGTGCAATTCAGGAGCCCCCCTCTACCTCTGAGCAGGCTACAGCTGAGGGCACCGGACACTTCAGTGCAGCCGGCTATCGTTTTCTGTTTGACCTCACTTGAAGTGCCATCCCGTCCGCTACAGCGCCCCCCTCACCGGCAGTGGCCATGAAGGGGGTGGGGATGGGGGTTTGCCATAAAGGCAAATGGGCCATCACTTCAGGTTTTGAAGGAACCCGCTGGACCCTGACCTCGTGCCAGACGCCCTCCGTTCAATTCGAATGTTCTGCGACCCCCTTTGTCGATTGTGGTCTGGAAGGAGGTTCGAAGCTCGGCCGCGGACAGTTCCTGGTCGCTGGGGGTGGGTGGCTGCACGCAGGTCAAAAAAACGCTCCACACATGCACGCCCTGGTTTGCATATGCAGCGATGATGGGGGTGGGTGGGGGTGGGGGGGGGGGCAGAGTTTTCCTAAAGGGGGGGGGGGGTTGTGGGGGGAACCCCCCCCAGGACACTGTGAGTTGTTAGAGGCGCCAAAGGCGCAGAATAAAATTTTTGGCCTAAACTGACTTGTGCTGAAGGCGCCAAAAATATTTTTTTGATTGGCCGAAGGCCCGGAGTAAAATTCTATTGCCTTGGCAAGGCACCTCGAAGAGGGGAGAAGGACAACCATTCTTGAGCTACCGAGGCTGTAAAACTACATAAGCAGGTTGTGCCCCAGCCCCCTTGGGAACCCCCCCCCCACCCAAATAGGGTGAAAAACACATAAAGAGGGGCTAAAACAAGCTTTACATAGGATATTTGATCATTTTGGATGGTCAAAGTATCAACAAAATCAGTTTCGGAAAGTTCCATTGTGGAAGTGCCGAGGCTGGAAAGCTGCAACTGCATTAGCAGGTTGTGCTCCAGCCCCCTTGGGAGCCCCCCCCCAAGCCCCCCCAACACCCAAATAGGGTGAAAACCACATAAAGAGGGGCTAAAACATGCTTTATATAGGATATTTGATCATTTTGTATGGCTAGAGTATCAATAAAATCAGTTTCGGAAAGTTCCATTGTTGAGGTGCCGAGGCTGGAAAACTGCATTAGCAGGTTGTGCCCTAGACCCCTTGGGAGCCCCCCCCCAGGGTTTTGCTTGGGGGGGGGGTTAATTCAGGGACCCACCCACCCAGAATTTTGGCATACCCACAGACCGACAAATGTCCCACCCCCCCCCCCCCCCCCCGGGCCTCAAATGGTCAGGTTGCAGTGTCCGCATTTGGCTCTGGCTGCGCCTGCCCCACAGCTGTCATCGCCATCTGTCCAATCTGCCAATGTTCGGCGGAGCCTCAGCTCGAGGTCTGTTCAGCAGTTCATTCCTCGTCCCTGTGTCCGCTCGCTGCATTCGCTTCCTGGGCTCTACAGGGTTATGCGTGCATCCAGGTCAATGGTCACTCCCTTCCCGTGGTGCTGCTGTAGCTGGCCCCATTCGGCCACACTAGTCAGACCCCCCCCCGGGGGGGGGGTCTGACACCCACCCACCCACCCACCCACCCACGTACCCAACTCCAGCACAAACGACAAAGCATCCTAGCCCCTTTATGGGCGTGGGGCATGCACACGTGAGATGCAATGACATGTAAACACACCATAAATAAACATGTTACACGGAACCTGCAACAGAAGAAAGAAAGAAGTGGCACTGGCTCGATAGACCCAAGGGACCCCACAAAGTCCCACCCCACCCTGGGGGGGGGGGGGGTTGGACACCCACCCACCCTGAAATTTTGCCAGACCCACCCACCCCCCCCCCCCGGGGTAGGGTAGGACGGACACTAAGCAAAACCCTGGCCCCCCCCCCCCCAAGCCCCCCCAACACCCAAATAGGGTGAAAACCACATAAAGAGGGGCTAAAACATGCTTTATGTAGGATATTTGATCATTTTGTATGGCTAGAGTATCAACAAAATCAGTTTCGGAAAGTTCCATTGTTGAGGTGCCGAGGCTGGAAAACTGCATAAGCACGTTGTGCCCTAGACCCCTTGGGAGCCCCTTCCCTCCACCCCCCCACACCCAAATAGGGTGAAAAACACATAAAGAGGGCATTCGTCTATTAGCGTCCGCTAGCCTATGTACGGAGGCAGAGGGGCGGGGAGGTGGGCCGAGTCGAGTTCAGGGGGGATCAATGGTCGGTTCCGATAGACTGAATGTCCCCGCCATAGACAACTCGAGTCGAGTCGAGTTCAGGCGCCCGTGGCCTCCCCTACAGGCCCCCTGCCTGCGCCTGCACGGCGACCAAGAGGGACGAGCCGGAGGAAACTAGGTCTCTTCTGTGCTGGCTCTGCCGTGCTGCCGCCGTGGCGGCAGTGTGGACTGGGGTGGCGAAGGCGCTGAGGGCGCGTCCGCCACTGCGTTAGAGGAGCTCCCCCCCGCGGCGTCGGCCGCAGCGTGAGGAGGGTTGGGGGGGGGGGGGGTAATACACCACAAAACTATTGTGAGGTCCATATGCTGCGGGAACGAAAAGGTGTACAAACCACGTTCCAGCCCCAAACCTCCCCATCCTACATCGACCCCCATTCCGTCCCCGGCATCCCATCCCCATACAGCCTCAGCACCTCTGGCCTCTGGAAGGCGACACAAGCACGCCACACACCGCCTCCAGTCGGCCCCAACCAGCAGCACGTGTAAGTGCCGTCATCCCGGCCACAATGGCATCCTTGGCGTCCGCATCCGCCTTCAACAACCGGCACACGACCCGCGTGTGCCCCTCCTCAATTGCCACGTGCAACGGCGTCAGACCCACACGATCCGTTTCACTAGGGCTGCAGCCGGCCTCAAGCAAAACTTGGACCACGTTGACATGCCCGGCATCGGCGGCGACGTGCACTAGGCTGGTCTTCTTTTGGGTCGACGCCTTCGGGGCGGCCCCGAGACGCAGGAGCTCCCGAATGAAGGGGACGTGGCCCCGGGCGCACGCGAGGCCGATGGCGGTTGCGCCGCTGTCCGTGCCCTGGTCGATCGGCGACCCGCCGAGCACGAGGAACCGGAGCATCGCCACCGCCCCGGCCTCGGCGGCCATGTGCAGCGGCAGGTACCCGCTGGCGTTCGTGGAGGTGACCGAGGCCCCTTTGCTGACGAGGAGCTCCGCGATCGTGACGTGGTTCCCCTGCGCGGCCGCGTGCAGGGCCGTGGACCCGGCGGCGGTGCGGCCGCCATCCGCCGCGCCGGCCGCGGCCACCAGCTGCTCCACGACCGCGCGGTGCCCCCGGTACGCAGCCATGTACAACGGCGTGAGGCCGTCGGAGGTGGACGGGGCGGCGCCGGCGCAGGCCTCCAGAAGGTACCGCACCAGTCGGTCGTCCCCGGCCTTGGCCGCGAGGCACAGCACACGGGGACTGCACGGGGGATCGATCGCCGCCCCGGCGGCGTGCAGCACCCGCACGATGCTGCCGTGCCCCGCCCCGACGGCCACTGCGAGCGCCGTCACTTGTGTCGCGGGGCACTGGTCGAGGGGAGCCCCCGCCTGCACCAGGGCCTCGACAGTCGACGTGTGCCCGGTGGCGGCGGCCAAGTGGAGGGCGGTGTACCCGCCGCTGGTTTGGCTGGACAGCTCAGCGCCGCGCCCGGCCAAGAGCCGCACGACCGCCGTGTGGCCGCAGCAGGCGGCGGCCGCCAACGGCGTGACACCGCGACAGTCTGCGGCCTGCAGGTCCACCTCCGTCGACGTTGTCAGGTGCTGGACAAGCCCCACGTCCCCACAGTACGCGGCGACCCACAGGGCAGTCGCACCGGAACGGGCCTTCCTGTTGGGGCACGCCTTGGCCTCGGTCAGCAGCTGCGCGACGTCCAGTCGGCCGCACGCGCACGCGGCGTGCAGGGCCGTGATCTCCGACGCGTCGGCGACGTTTGGGTTCAACCCACGGCTCAGCAGGCGGGCGACGGTAGCAGCGTGTTCCTCTGCGGCGGCATGGACCAGTTCGGAGGTGACATTCTCGAGATCCAGCTCCAGGCACACGAGGGCGTTGGCTTCAGCGGCGCCGAATTGGGAGGTCTCAGATTTCTCTGGGGCCATCTTTGTTGTTGTGGCTGAGGAATGTGCACCGGGCAAGCGAGTCCGACTATGTAGTACAGAGTCTGTAGTACAGAGTACTACTCTGTACTACTCTGTACTACTCTGCACTACTCTGCACTACTCTGCACTACTCTACTCTGCACTGCGCTGCACTACTCTGCACTACTCTGCACTACTCTGCACTACTCTGCACTACTCTGTACTACTCTGTACTACTCTGCACTACTCTGTACTACTCTGTACTACTCTGTACTACTCTGTACCCCTCTCCCCCCTTGTATAAGCTACGCCAATGTACACAATATTTACGGTCCCTACGCCTACTGTAGCTTGGACAAGGGCGTGGCTTGCACGCAACACATACAACTGCTGACACACACGCGCGCAGGCCACATGTGCTGAAATTGGCAATTCAGGACCTAGGGATGCATCAGACTAAAAAAAAAAAACCTGGTGCACCAGCAGGGGGCCACATGTGCTGAAATTGGCAAATGGACGACAAACCCATGTCTCATGTGGCCACACTACATTTCGTACATAATTAAATTACGTACACAATTATTACGGTCCCTACACCTACTGTAGCTTGGACAAGGGCGTAGGTTATACAAGGGGGGGGGGTACTACTCTGTACTACTCTGTACTACTCGGTACTACTCTGCACTCGGCACTGCTCTGTATTACTCTGTACTACTCGGTACTACTCTGTACTACTCTGTAATACTCGGTACTACTCTGCACTATTCTGTACTATTGCGTACTACTCTGTAATACTCTGCAATACTCTGTAATACTCGGTACTACTCTGTACTACTCTGTACTACTCTGTACTACTCTGTACTACTCTGTACTACTCTGTACTACTCTGTACTACTCTGTACTACCATGGCCCTATGTACTACTCTGTACTACTCTGTACTACTCTGTAGTAGTACAGATAGGTGTGCAACTGCTTCTGACTGGGAATTCTCCGGGTTGGCTGGCGCGTCCCACGGCAGCCGCTCCTCTCTAACCCCCCTGTGCAGCTGTTGATGGTTGTTTACACACCTGGCCACCTCCTATTGGATGGCGTACCCTGTGCTTACTGGGTGGTTTCATTGTACCCCCCCCCCCCCTGCTCTTGTACAAGCTACGCCAATGTACACAAATATTACGGTCCCTACACCTACTGTAGCTTGGACAAGGGCGTGGCTTTCACGCAACACATACAACTGCCAACACAAACGTGCGCAGGCCACGTGTGCTAAAATTGGGAATTCAGGACCTATGGGATGCATCAGACTAGAAAAAATTTTTCGTGGTGCACCAGCAGGGGGCCCCATGTGCTGAAATTGGCAAATGTGACGACAAACCCATGTCTTATGTGGCCGCCCTACATTTCATACGCATTTAAATTACGTACACAATTATCGGTCCCGACACCTACTGTAGCTTGGACAGGGGCGTAGCTTATACAAAGGGGGGGGGGGGGTAGAACACGCCATTTGGCCACGTGCATCCTAAATTCTCCTTTGTCCTTTCCCACCACTGTGATCGCTGGTATATTCACTGCATGTCCTCCCCCTCCCCCACATCGGGGAGGTTCAGAAATGGGGGCTATGCTGTTGCCCGTCCGATACTTCCCGGATTGCCTGCCCTTACCCACCTCCGTAATTTTAGCTGGTAACACAGGCAACCTAACTTCAGCATGCCACGGTACCAGCTTTGCCTCCCCCTCTCTCCTCCCATCAAAGTACAGCAGGGGAAACATAGGATACGGTGTTTCAGGATGCTTTTGGCGAACTCCTCCATGGGGGAATGTTTGCCCGGCGCGCTACTTTTCTATTACCTATCCCGACTTCAGCCCCAAATTTACCCTCTCATGGAGAAGCCCCCCAAGTAGACCACATTGCACTGCACACCTTCCCTACAAAGCACGTTGCAAAATAAAGCAGGATCTGTGAATTCAACCACTCCAACTGTCATTTGTAGTGTACTTAACAAACAACATTGGTCCCACAAGTGTGGGTGTCAATACATTCATTACAATAGTGCTCCTTACACTCATCACAAACTGCGACGGTGGAGCGCCGTTGGCAACACAACACACACACTTCCGCCTCATCCTCTGCCTCATCTTCCGTGGCGGCCGAGTTGCTTTGGTCAGTCCAAACCTGAGGCGGGACATGCTCCCATGGTCCGTAGGGGGGGTGACGGACTTACCTCCGGATGCAAAACTGTGTGAAATGCAACGCAATGCGACGCATACTTAGGATTCCACAGGTCTGCACTCCATATCCCGCCAATGGAACTGATGGGCATGGAGTCTGTGAAATGCGTCATAAAGAATGGAAAATGGGGACAATGGTTGAAAGGATTCAACCTGCTACGTCACCCCTGCATTCTCGGGGGTCCCCAACAAAGGGGACAAAATCAGAAGTCAAAACCTACGCCAGGGGTCACCATGATGCTCCTAGTATCTCAAAGTGTGGGTCTCTAGTACAGCCAGGCGCCCAAATAGCTGCACTGCGCTAAGTGTGCCCCCTTAGTGCACCCCATAAAAGGCCACTAGAGGGGCACGGGTCCAAAAAGATGCCCGGCGCGCTAACGTTCCCCCCATGACGTGTGTTTGGCGAACATAAAGGGTCATTTCCAAGGAAAAGAGATTGTCAATTCTTTCTCTCGGTGGCTGTCTTGCCTTCTCCCCACTACCTGCCCCTTCCCCCCCGCTCTCTCAGTTTGCATGGTTACAATCAAGGGCATGCCGATCATTTCCAAGGTTCCCAAATACCATCTCCATTCACCCCTCCCTCATCATCGCCGGGCACGCACTCACCCCGCAAGCAGCTGTTCGTTCCTCAAGACTGCCAATTGGTTTTCTACTTTCGATTTCAAATGAGTCACGGGGAATTATGGAAGGCATACATACTGGCCACATTGTGGCCACAGTGATTATCCATGCCTCGAGTGCAACACCCCACACCCTCTCCATCCCTTAAGCCTCCTCACACTGTGCAAATCCACTGAAAAATTCAGATCTGACTTAATGATGCGGCATGGCCTTCGCCTTTCCACACACTTGCTTTGCAATGGTGGGATAGGGCTGATGGGGCTGACTGCAGACCTGCAATGCGAATCTTTGTTCCTGTGACACTTCACTCCCTCCTCCCCCCCCCGCCCCCCACCCCGTCAGCCCAAATTTCAGCCACCACAAAGCAAGGGTGCAGGCTGTGGGTTGGTTCCCTGTTGGGGACCAGGAAACAGGGAAGCAGACCTTTTGCTGCCCACCCCCCCCCCCACCCCAACAGCGGGACCAAATGGGTGACAGACCTAACGCACCCCCCTACCCCTTGGCGACAGGTATGCGCGCCCCTCCAACCCCACACATCCACCTACACCAGCACAGCCCCGTGCACTGTAGTGCAGTTGTGGGTGACCCCTGGAGGCCGGTCGGCCGCCAGCCGACCCCTGCCCTCCCAACGGAGAGGCCATTGGGGTGTGGTGCCCTCTAGCCCCCCTCGTCTATGCGGGCTGTAGCACCGCAGCTTGTGCGGCAGGGCAGCACTCTGTGTGCCCTAGGACACCTCCACCTGCCTGGGGTATGCCCTCGACCGTGGGGAGCCAGACCCAGCCCACGTGGCAGCACCACCTGTGCCTAAGGCAGTCAAGGAGTGCGGGTCTCACCCTAGTCGTGCCACGTACCACCGCCTTCCTGTGCCGGCAGTTAGTCGTAGAGCAATTGGGTAGCTTGTCCTTGCGACGTGGAGGTTGCGAACCTAGGCCCACATCTCCCCCGGCGGGCTCAGCGTCAGGCTCTCCGGGTCCTGGAGCACCAGGCACACACTTCCCTGCGCCAAGTGCACCGACGCCGACCAACAATGGAGCAAGCAGGTGTGCCACAGCCCCCCCCCCCCCCCCCTAAACACGCACGGCACATACGCACAGGCACGGCGGCATCTCCCGCCTGCGAGCGCCACCGCGGGGTCTGGGGGCGGTCAATAGTCCGGCAGGCCTTGTGACCGGACACCGGGGTACGGCTGCCTAGTCGGGTCCGGCAGGGAAGGTGGCGTGGACCGTGGGTTGGCGACCACGCGAGGCCTTGTCCCCCTGCCCCCCCCCAAAAGAAAACCCCTCGGTGAGCATGAACTGAAATACGCTCTCTCAGGGCTAGAGACAAGGCCCTCACAGAAATAACGAAGGATGTCATGAGTGGCTTTGCAGCCATCCACTACCAGATCATGGCTTGCCACTGAACCGCAACCCATACTTTGATTCCGTGGGAGAGTTCAGCACCTCCAGAGGCTCCCCTCGTTTCTCCACCCCCTTAAGCGATGATTCCCATAGCCGAAAGCGGCTGTGTAACACCTAGCCGGTCCCGCCTAGGGGCCCCCTAGACTGAAATAGAGAGGCGAGGCCTCCCTGCAAAAGGGCAGGCATTTCAGCTGCTTGGTTGTAGCTACGGGTCGCATAGGGGAGCACATGTGTGCTTGCAGAGATCACAAGTGCTGAGCTGTCAAATTATTGTGATGCAACATTGTGAGAACTCAGATAATTGGAAAATGAAATGGAAAAAATGGAAAGAAATGAAGACAATGCAATTTTTTTTAAACTCGCGGCCAAAGTTCCACCAAGTGTCCATCAAGAGTACACATAACAGGTCATGGGTCAGTGACAGGGCCGGCTTTGGGTGAGGGTTACATACCTACCCCTACCCCTACCAAGACGGCTGCGGCGGGGTGGCGGGAGGAACGAGTCCTGCGCCTTGCCCCACCCCTGTCGCCCCGTTTGCACGGGTGTGCACGTCCTCCCACACCTCTCGGGGGTGAAGACAAATGAAATGAAGACAATGCAATTCAATGTAAATGCCCTTCATGATACTGGGTCTAAGGACGTTTGCCTTGGCCGCTAGCTAGGCACACTGGGTATGCGCATGCCCTCCAACCTTCGCTCAGCTTGTCATGTCACTTTCTTCTTTGCAGCCGGGCTACTTCGCCATTGATGCTACTGTGTTGGGGTCGGGTTGAACTTGCATCCCTCCATTAACGAGTTGTGTGTACCGCACACAACTACCGAGAGAGCATTGCATGGTGAGCTGGTGCAAGAAAGGGGACCATAATGCACAAACATCCTCACACCCTCCACTTGATCAAGCTACAACGCTTGCTCTCGCCATGCAGCCTGACAAAAGCACTGCTTACAACATGTAACCCCCCCCCTTGGAATCCCCCCCCACCAGCGTGCAACGGTCTGCCTGGGGTGGGGGGAGACGGTCACCAAGTGAGGGTCTCCCCAAGGGGAGGGTGGGGATTGCATGGGTATTTCAAGGCAACGCGTGGTACCCTCCCCTGATGCAAGCAAACCAGAACACGGATGAACAGACATTTGCATTGATGCAATACCAATGTGATTGATGCAGTATCCATGTTATTGGGGCTCTTGCGCACCATCCAAAGGAGCAGTATAGAACTTCCGGGTACAAGAATAGCATACTTTGAACTGTTGCAAATCTTCAAATTGCACGACAGGGACGCCGTCCACAAGTGCTCCATGGTTTTGGGCACCCGCTCTCAACTGGTGGACAAGATGACTTATTGCACTTTGGCATGAAACGCCTTTGATATGCACATGGCATGAAACCTGTCACCACCGTCTTCATACCAATGAGGTATGCAACAATCCTGACCACAGGTTAGGGTCACCTGCCGACAGTGAGGGTGCCGCCCGCACACCGCGCGCACCGCATCATTGAAGTGTACTGGGTTTTACGCCACACTGCAGAGCATAACCCCAAGACTTCAAAACGGAGCAACGTGGTGACTTGCGGCGCACATGCGCATCAAGGTTCACGGATGCAGCCAAACGCACATGCCCTGGTGCACTCTGTGCACCGTGCGCACTGCGCGGGCGGCACCCTCAGCGGAGATCAGAGAAGCTATGTGTGATATCATCTGCATCTCAGCTGGCTTGTTGTCCGGTGATCTCCTACCATCCATTGGGTAGGGGTACAATGCGTTGGGAAATTCTGCAGCTGACTTCTGGTGTGACAAATTCTGGGCCAAGTAGACAAAAATGTTGCTCGGTGGTGTGCTCTGTCCCAGAACGTACTCACGAGTCACAATGAAGTGTTTGAAGGGCACATGTTAGCATAGCGGGACCATGGGAGTGGGGCTGTGCAAAGTGTGGATCCTTTGTGATACTGCATGGGACCCTCATCCGATAAGACTGGCCCAAGGATAAGAGGTATTTTGCTTGATCTTGTTTGGGGGAAAAATATGGCCAGAGCGGTGCGGGGGCATACATTGTGATTGCCATGCAGGCATTCAGGGGAAAATGAAATTATTGCAGCGATGTCCACTTAGAATAGAGCTGGCTGCCATCTCTGGAGAAAAAGGTTCTTTGGGGCCGTACACGCTGAATCAAATCAGCCGCTGACTCAGACTGATGCAGTGTCAGGTATCTAGGCAGCTAAATGCATTGCGGAGATACCCTACAACAATGCGAGCTCATTTGAGCTTATTTAAGAGGTGGACGGCTAAACAATATTTAAAAAAAAGGAAAGGAAAGAGCGGCACTGAGCAGGAATGTAAGAAGCGGTTCCGAAGACTGCGAAACAGATTGAGACATCCATACGGAAGCTACGGAAGCTAGCTGCAAACATTTCTTGCTTCGACCTTGTAGTGTAGGACTGCTACCATTGGGTTTCCAAAAGTGGGAACCCAGCACATCCCGGGAATACCAAGGCCTCAACACCGGACACCGAACCACACGCCACACGAACCACGCATCATCAGCTTTGCCAAAGCTGTATGCTGATGCCCAACTTGGTGCAGGTGGGCCCAAAGCCTTTCTGGCATGGCGACCTTTTACGTGTCGATATACTGGAACAAAGATTCGTGCCAGTTGACACTTAGAGTGCAATCATGCAGCAGAAAAAAATGTCGCAAGTGACAAGCCTGCCAGGGCTAGCACAGTCTGTACGGCAAAAGCAATTGATGCACTCATGACGGGTGCTTGTTGCACCAACCTTTACAAGCCCAATGGAAATGAATCAGGACCAAGGGACCTCCCAAGGCAAAAGGCTGCGCAATCAACCTCAAAAGACCGAAGACGGTGCTACCAATGGCCCAAAGCCAAATCATCCATCCCCTCAAAACCTGAACCAGATGCTGACAGGAGTACGGTAGCTATTGCTATTGCTGCTGCAACCAGTCCACCCTGACAACGCTATTCTATCCAAATAAGGTGCATCTGCCAACACAGGCAGGTGCAGATTCTGGTTATAAGAACTGTGGCTATAAATGTCGTTACGCACGCACGCGTACTTTCGGTGGTTGTGCATGCTTGTGCACGCCTAACCCTGGAAGCCATGCACCCTTGTGCACACTTGGGACTGACAACACAGCAGCAGGGGCAGTAATGACTGTGGTGAAAGCCATGCATTTTCTCAAGGGGCTGCCCTATATTAATTATTGGTGCTGGTGGCAGCATAACCAATGGCCCAAATGGCCAAAAGATCCAGCCCCCCAAAACCTAAACCAGCTGATGACAGAAGTAGCTATTTCTGTTGCTGCTGCAACCACTCCACCCTGACAACACTACTCTATCCAAAGGAGGTGCAACTGCCCACTATGCAGGCATGCAGGCAGGTGCAACTTCTGGCTATAAGAACTGCAGCTATAAACGTCGGTGCACACGTGTGCTTTCTGTGAGTGTGCATGCTTGTACACGCCTAACCCTGGAAGCTACGTGCACACGTGGGACTGACAACACAACACACAGCAGAGGCAGGAGGTGACCGTGGTGAGAGCGTGGACATGCCTCAGTTAAGGGCCTGAGTCTCTGCTCCTTGCTGACAGGGCTACCACAGTGCCCTGAGGTGCAGACAACTTCTTACTTCCCCACACACATTAGTGCCAAATACCTGTCTTCCCTCCGTACTATGGTTGCTGCCAGAATGTGTCAAGCTGCCGCTGCACGCTCGCCTCAAAATGGAAATCAATCGGATACCACATTGATATGGCACGAACATAAAATGTTCGTTGGACAAATGCGTGCATTGGACGTAAGAAACTGTGCCACATATGACCTCCTTTCCATGAAATCATGGCCAACCACAAAAGCCACCCAAAACTTAGGGTCTTAAAACTCTCACCATTGTATTGTTCACGAGATGAGCCAAAGCTCGGCACCGGTGGCCTTGGCCGCTGGTCGCTCATGTAACATGGATTGTTCTGAGTAGTATTTGCTGTTGTAGGCAACACCTCAGTGCCAAAAAGGGTGATCGCAACGCAGCATGTGGATTGTGTGCATGTATGCACAGATGCACAAAATTTTGGAAAAAATTTTGGAAAATTTTGGAAAAAATTTTGGAAAAAATTTTGGAAAAGATGCAAATGCAAATGCTGCAGAAAAAATGGGGGAAACAAAATAAAACTGCGAAACAAGCCTCCCACCCTCCCATCAGATCAATTACAGAAGCGCAGATTTGTGCATATCGACACCAATCGACGTGGCTGGCTTGACAAGCCTGAAATCGTTGGGCAGCCCAGGGGCCTCCAGAATTCAGTCGTTAGGACAAACCACATAGAGGCAGGGACCTGTTTGTGCCGCAGTTTGGCAAGTATCGGCAAAATATCACCTGCAAGATCAGAGTTCGACAAAGCAGTATTTGGCCTTATGGGCCAGGCCCATGGTTACAGAATTTACAGCATCCGGAAAATTTGCCAACCATGGGTCAGGCCAGCGCTGTACAGGCGGCAAACAACGAGCAGACATATCAACACATGTGCTTTGAGGCATATACCAATGCACCCCTTGGGGTGGAGATGGACATCGATTCTAGGACTACAGAAAGGCAGCCAAACAGTTTAGTATATGGAGGTGCTATGTCGTTTGGAGCCGAAAATAGGTCGTTTCTGGTGGGGGGCTGGGGCCATGATCTCGGGTCCGTCTTGACCTTAGGGCAGAACGTTTCCCGATACCGGGCGACACCGGACACCAGGTGCAGTACGCCGCCTGCTGACTGGCAGTGTGGCCTGTGTCAGCGACCCACAATATCTGTCTGAAGGTTTCCATGCCCAGGAAAAGGATCGAAGGCAGCTTCCCCCGACGCAATTTCAGCGCAATGTCAATATGACTTGTACAGACACTGGTACTTTGCAGTCGTTTGGCAGAGGGTGTGAGGTATGCGCAGCCTACGTACTGTGTGATATTCGGAGACCGTGGTTTCCATGTCTGAGAGTTCAACAGTCATTGAATGGCATGGTGTGATGGTCCCATTTTGCAGCAGTCGCATTAGTGGTAGGAGCTGCAGCTGCAGCAGTGTTGGTGGTGAGGGTGGTAGGAGCAGAACTAGAAGTAGTAGCAGTAGCAGTAAACGCAAGAGGGAGGAGGAGCAGCAGCAGTGGCAGCAGTGCATGGTGGCACATGACATTGGCTACCGGTTTTGCTGTAAATGTGTACCGCCATGTGTCACACTCTGTGCGCTGTGTGCGGCGCTCTGCGCGGCAAGGTGCTGCTCCGCACATGCACATGGTGCTCAGCACCGCGCGGTCAGAGGCATGGACTGCTTGGCGGGTGTTGGCAATGGAACCAGGTAATTGTCAGAAACTCCCAAGCTAGGATCGCTTTGGCTCACTTTGGGTGAGTGGGTGGGTGGGTGGGTTGACTTATTCCATTTCAGCCATATTTAAGGGTTACACTGCACAGACGGAAGAGTGCAGCAGGCGGCCTTCAGAAATGCTCCCTTTGGTTGAACGAGCCGTCCAACAGCTGCTTTCAGGAGCCGTATTGGGGTGAAATACAATCGGTGTTTTTACGCTCATGCAATCCAATCGGCTGAGTGCCAGGCACTTCATCAAAGGTCTCTTTGGCATGTGGGGCGGACCAATTTCGTTACGTTCTTGGGTGCTTTGCCTTCCCATGGCAAACAACTACAGGTCAATTTCGGAGAGGCATCCAAAAGCGAAGCCGAAACCGAAAAAACATGCTGGCGTGGGTCGCATGATGTGTATTAGCCATGGGCCCCACACCCGAAATCACAGGGGATTCATTGGAAAGGAAAACTTTAGCTGTCCTCAGTGAAAGAAATCGCTATTGTCGCATGGACTCTCAAGTGCTACATGCAGCAAGATGAGGTTGTACCGTTTGGTTGTCATTGACCCTCCAGGAACGGGCTCAGCAGCACCCTACTCAGCCCTACCCTGACCTTTCAAGGACAACTACGTTGTAAGGAATCCCTTTGGCAGCGCAATGGATTAATCGGGCCAGTTGCCAGTACGCCAGGACTGCGCGAGGCGATACATACAGACACCGGCACAACGGCACAGAAGCACAGGCATATACAATGCCACCAGTAGCGGCCAAAGCATCAGCCAGTGGTTGCGGGGGGCTAGGCACGCCAGTGCATTAGGCCACACTCTACTGGGCCTTTCGCGAAGCCTCCAGCTTTTTTGCCAGCTTGTCAACAAATGCGTCGGCTTCATGCTGAAACTGGTGTTGGTGCTGTCGCCTCATCGTCCTCATCTGCAGCTGCATCATAGCGATGTCATGCTCCAGCTGCTGGTTGGCCTGAATGAGGCGCTGGGCTTCCAGCTCCAGATCATGCTCGGTGTTCTTCCGCTGTGTAGCTGCGGCATTTCTGCGGTTGCGTCGTCGGCCTTTCTCCTTTGTAACCTGTTGCCCCAAACCCGCAAGGAGGGTGTCTTCTTTCAATCGAACAGGACTGTCCTCGAGATTCTTGGAAGACGACCGCCGAGGGAACTCGCTAGAGATCTTCCTCCGTCCCGTGTCTGTTGTACCATGAGCAGAGGATTGCATGGCATGTATTGGCTGAAGACCATATGAGAACATAGGGAAGTAGATAGGGAAATTAGGTGCTCAATGCAACACAACAGGAGGAGCGGAGCGCATAACGTTCTCGAAGGGCAGGCGCTCAGGCCTGTTAGAACATTGCGACAGAAAGGAAATGCCTTTGCTGGGAATATCACAGGGTCAAAAAAGCAAATTCCAACTGAACCAGGGCATTCTGCGGTCTCAGGCTGCAGGTTGTCTGCCCCCTGCTCATAAGCGAGCACAGGCGATGGCTTCATCTGGAACAACTCAAAAGCTGCAACAGTTCTGAAAAAGTACAAGACAGTCTCAGAATCCAAATACACTCGTCAAATGTACCCTGCCAAAGACAGGGGCCGTAGACGACGAAGAAGAAGCCACTTACATTCCTACCTTGAGTGCACCTGCAGTGCGACTTCCGATCGCCACACCCCCGTTTGGGCCCCATCATCTCACCTGTGCACGTCCTTTTGTCCCGGGGCACGCTCACCTGTGAGTCCAGTGATGATCCGGTGCTTTCCTAGTGGCACATTGACGCTTAGCCTTGGGTGGAGAGCAGCTTGGGGGTACGAACCTGACATCCCGGGCTGGCGGGGACCCCGAAAATGGGCAAAAAGTTTCGCTGTTGGCCTGTGTGGCCAACAGTGAAACTCACATAAAAATTCAATTTCCCACGGCTGCACTGTGGAGGCCATATTTCATAATGTTTCACTGTCAACAGTGAAACAGCAACTGACATGGAAGCATTGAGGTGTGATGGACAGCATCCCCGGACACCCCCCCCCCTCCATTCCATCCCATCTGCGGCTGTGGACTAGATGCAGCCACGAACAACTTCCCCCTGTGACAAACGAGTGTATGTAAAGGAGCAACGCAAAACACAGGTAGGGCACTTGTGCACACAGTGTAGCTGCATGTGTAGAAGCATATTCGTGATGAAAAACACTGGCACTGGCAAATGACATCAGCAACGGAGAGACTTTCACTGTTAACAGTGAAACGGAGTTGTACACTGCACTCCGAGGTGCAACGTGGAAACAACAGACTAGATATATGACCCTGTTGGTGAAACTGAGATAGAAGATAAACAGTACGCGGTTGCTGCAATGAAGTACAGTGCAAATACACAGGGATAGTGTCATATGTCCGTGCAGTCCAAGACACTGGCTGAAGGGTACAGTTTATGGGGAATAAATGATTGTTCCTGTCTTATGCAAAACAAAAGCAAAATCCAATATAGTGCACTTCCGGACGAAGCTGTGCAGTAGGTCATCACAGAGCAAAGCAGTGACAGGAAAAAATCTAACACTGGTTTCAGAAATTTCGGGCGCAGGTGTCATTATGGCAGTGTGTTTCACACTTGACAGTGAAAGTACACTGTGATGACTCAAAGCTGCCATTGCCATTAGGAGGGGGGACACGGTGTGACTTTCACTGTCAACTATGAAACACAAGGTGAACCAGGCCGGAACGTATCATTGGATGCTTACGCAATGGTACATAGATCATAATGACACAAATAGCATACAATCACAGAGCACTTTCATTGTTGACAGTGAAACCCCTGGAGAACAAAGGTCCAAAATGGGGGACGGTGCATACGCTAACCGGCATCCAGTGCAATGTTCTGCACGAGCGGTGGATGAAGCTTGTGGTTTCCCTTCCTCTTGCCTGTTGTGGGTTTGTCGTCCATGTACCGCGCATTCAAAAGGGGCCAGCATGATATCACTCATGGTAGGATTGCACCGGTGCAAAATTAATTGCCGCCTTTATTGTGCATCCCTTGGCAAAAGGAACCGATACAAGTAAACGAGGAGCAGGAGACACAATGTTGCAGCACCACGGCACACAATGTCAGTTTAAGGACCTGCTGGTTGCTTTGCGCCTTGTGTTCAACAACAAATTTAGCAATTTGAACACAGCCAAAACAACGTGAACCCAGTATTTGGCATCATGGTGCCAAACCAACATCAATGCTCTATTGACAACCAAAGACAAATACTGATTTCAACCAAATTGCCTACAGCACACTTTCACTGTTGACAGCGAAACCCCGTTAGAAAAGGTGCCTGGGAAATGCAATTTCATGGTGTTTTGGGCTGTTTTTCTCCTACTTGTGGCTCGTCCTTGCTCTCCGCAGGAACCTGTAAAATGCATGACCGCCGTGATCCGCATGTGGAGCCCCAGCACCCGGACCAAGCGGTCACCTTCACAACGGAATCTAGTGAAGTGCCTCCAGAGGAGTCGGGGGTCAGTGGAGTTAATGGTGAAAAACAAGATTGCAGCTTTGGGGCGTCAAAGGCATATCACATACAGACAGAACAAGCTGATAGCAACCAATGGTTTAACGGTTGACGGTGAAACTCAATCGTGAGAAGGTGTCAGCTAGCAGAATATCAGAACGGCAGAACTTGTGCAGAGGTTGAAATACAACATGTGGTGCGAAGTGGCTGCAAGTGGTTTCACTGTTGACTGTGAAAGTCCTTGTGGTCCAGTGCTGTGCATGCCTCCCACCTGAAAAGCAAGTGGACAACAGAGTGAATGCAAGCACATTGGGGGGGGGGGCACAACCTCAATAAGATCCTCACTTGGCACCCCACTGTCCCCCCATGCACCACAACCACAAGGAAGCCAGAAGGACTCCTCCAAGTCCTGGTGGTTCCTACTACCAGGGCTAGAAATCTAGTGTCTCACTACATGGTCAACTATATACTACAAAACATGTCTAAAAACTACCGGTTTGGTAGTACTAGTAGTGTACCCCCCCTGCAACGGGGCACTTACCATGCCTAGTGGGTGACCATGTACTGCTGTGGTATGCCACATGGTGGCTAGGAGGGGGGATCTACTGGGAATCAAACCCAGCCCTCAGTGGTACGAGACGAGGGTGATAACCATTGGACCAAACGACAGTCCGGCTATATTTCGGGTTCCGTTTTTTACAGGCCTCTTGCAAAAATAAATTTTTTTCCCTGTTTACCCTGGACATCACAGTATGGGAAATAGTTTCACTGTCAACAATGAAAGTGTTTGACGCCTGTTACCGTTTTCTCGGTACACACACACACGCCACATATCACAACTAGTTTCACTGTCAACAGTGAAACTACTTCCGGTCATCGAGTTCTTGCAGCTATGTGCTCCAATCCTTGACACTATTTCATATGCTCAGGAGCAAGGCAGAGTTTCACTGCTGACAGTGAAAGTACCCTACACTATTACACTTAGGTTCTCATATAATCCATCCCACCCAAAATGAACCACCACCACCATCCCAAGGGGGGTATGTAGACAGGCATAAGGGGTTGCGTACGGCCCAGAGTGTAGTACAGCACGGTCCTGGCGCCGGGGTTTCACTGTTGATAGTGAAACCCTGGGGCAGGTTGGGGTGTCACAAGAGGAATCCCCAAAACAGTGTTGGAAAAGTGGTGTTTTCGAAAATCTAAGGATTTGTTGGGGGTTTGTGGTCATTAGTCTGCAACAGTGAAACTGCCTATCCCGGGTGGAGGCCAACACCTTCGGATGCCAGGTTCGTACCCCCAAGAGCAGGCGTCTTCATAGTTTTCTACCTCGCACCTTTGTAAACCTTTCAGGATGAGTGCTTGTCTTAAACCCAACATATGATATGATAAACCAACCTCATGTACCTCATCCATGTGGGAACCCCGACGCCTTGTTCGTGGAGGTGCCTGTTTGGAGGCCCAATGCAACTCTTGGGAACTCTGGTATCCAGAAAACGCGATGGCATCCAAGCCTGCCCCTTGGCTCTAATTCCGTACCCAATTTGAATTTGCCATAGCCTTTCATGGGCTCTAGACGGCACAATAGTAGGTCTAGCTATTACTAGATTTTATCAAACGGGCAAGCTTGCACTTTTTGGCTTTGCAAGTATTTGGTCATCTGATAAGAAAGCGTATTGTTGAAGTTGAAGTTGAAGTTGAAGCACATACATGTTAAACAACCTCTAAGTATCTAGCTTCTACGTGGCAAAGATGAGAACCAATGACATTTTCTTTTTTTTTGGCTGACTCCAGAGGTTCAAAGAGTGCCCAAGACAATTCTTGGATAGTGGGCGTAGCTCCAGCATATGATACAATGGATCCTTGCAAGGCAGGGCACGGGGCGCAGACCCAAAGCTCATAAGCGTATACCAGAGGGCTCTCTAGTGCAGTAGATGACCGCCACGCCATCCGGCGAACCTAATAATGATGACATAAATTGGTGTAAGCAGCAAGAGAAACAATGGGCAGCACAGTGGATAGATTGTGGATAGACTAGGACACAAACATTTCGGCAGCAGTTGATGGAAGTTGAAACAGAGTTAGCGACAACACGGCTCTCGCCCCTCGTCTCCCGACTTGTTGTACCAGCAAGACGAGCCAATGTGTCCCACGACTGTCGTTGCCCTACTCCAGACCACCGGCCACCTCCATGCTTGGTGCTGATCCCTGTGATGCCACTCATTTCGCATACCGAGCGGGTCCCTCAACCAGTCCCTCTGCCAACCCGGCGCTGCCGCTCCCCAAAAGGCGGCGAATTGATCTCAATCGTACACCTCGCCTTACCGATGTCCAACGAGGATTTCGTTGTGGCAGACACCACGCCTTGCCACTCCGTTGTGACAGACCCCAAGGCCACCAACACCATCTTTGATGATTTTGAGCCAGCCTTTGCGATAGTCGAGTACCTAGCCATGCCCAAAGCAACGGTTGCTTTCCTGTTGGAGGTTTTCTCTGCTTTGGAGTTGGCCGTTGTCGCCCGTTACCCTCACACATGCAGGAATCAAGTTGGCTAATCGGCACTGTTACGGGGAGGGGGACAAAAATGCCCCTTGACACGGGCATGTGTGGCAGGACGCTGCGGCCATGGACTTACAGTCCAGCCACTTCTGAGGACGTGTGGCAGTGAACCCTCGAAGTTTACCCCACAGTGTTGGCACGAGTCAACACGCGCCTGGCAATTGTCGTCACCTACAGCCACTCATGTGATTACAAACAAAGTCTGCAATGAGGGGGAGTGTGGCACGGGGCAGGTGGGGGCGGGCAGCCGCTCGACGGCGCCTTCCGACACCCGCCACAACAAGTCGATAGCCGAGAGAGATTCCCGTTGCTGTTGTGGCCCGACGGGCAAAAAAAAATGCGCCTAAATGTCTAGGACGCTGCCTACACTGTTGTTTGGGGGCTCCCGCACGGTAGATTCTGCACGCCAGAGGCAGCACCTGATGGAGAAACGCTCATGGCTTGCGGTGCCAACGCCGGTTGCTGTTGACATTGGTCCGGGTACCAAAGCGCCCACGTGCGTCTATGGTATGTGGGTGGAAGGCCCCATGTACGTTGTGCCCACTGGTGGACGGTCTCCATATTGGCGCGTAGTCGGCGCATGCCCGAGTGAAGGCCCTTGGGCGCGTGCCTTGCACCCTAAACATGTGGCGTGTGCCCCGCATGGGGAGCCATGATGTCCAATGAGTGCCCGGGAACACCGCTGTGCACCGGGGTCAGACAATCCACTTACGGGTAGGTGTAGGTGTAGATCCGCCGCAGAGGATAACGGCGTGAAGAGCATGATTTACAGATGCACCATCACATGCAAGCTGCAGTAGGTCCTCCATGATGGGTGGCAATTCTCCATCGTTGTCATTGGGATCCCCGTAACGCTCCTTCATTTTTTTTTTGCAAAGTCTCTGGAACTGTGCAACCGCACCATATGGCTTGGCATCCATAGACCTGAGCTCCTCCGCTTCCTATGGTGTGCAATAAGTGACAAACAGCAAGCGCACCCGGTGTTGTGCTTGCGCATCCACGTCATGGAACAAGAAGGCCTCAAATGCACGCTTATACGCCAGCTTAGAGGCACCATCAAACAGCAACACCCAGCCAACAGAGTCCTTCAAATATTGCTTTGTCCGGCCCCATTCCTTGTTGGCCAAGAGGTTCAGCAACTTCCGATGTGTTGATCGACCATCGCCACTGACTCTGGCTCTCACATCTGCATGGTGTACGCGATCATTGTGGCCGGCAACTTCAAAATTAAGCAAGATTGGGGATTGGTTGTAGGGAATATGCTTTTGAGTAGCCATAAGTACTGCTCGGGCAGCTATCTTGTCGGCTGCAGGGACACGGGCCTACTCAGGTACCTTGAATCAGTGAACAACAAATGGTACAGGCACACATGGGGGCCTCTTCTGTGCAGCAGCCGTCAGCACCTCCTTCAAATCAGCCTTAGACCACGTCTTCCGCATTGGGGATGCAATGGCTTGGGCAGCATTATGAATTAGCCCAGGATCCACTGCCCATGCACCAAGATCTTTCACCGCCCTCAGGAAAGTGTTCCAATTCAGTGTGGCAGTCGTACATGGTGGTGAGGTGGCAGGTGGCTGCGTCTAGCTTGTGGGTGTCTTGGGACTTTTGGGCGATGTCGTTGACACTGGAGACGGTGGGAATAGTGTTGCTGCTGAACTGGTCATGGCCTTGGGGGTTGCAGGGTGTGCTGTGGTTGTAGTTGTAGTTGCAGTTGGTGATGGGGCCTGAGTTGCTGGAGATGGGGCCTGGGTTGCTGGAATTGGGGTCTGAGTTGCTGCCTATCCTGCTGGTTGTGCTGGGTTGTAGTTGCAGCTGGAGATGGGGCCTGAGTTGCCGGAGATGGGGCCTGAGTTGCTGGAGATGGGGCCTGAGTTGCTGGAGATCCCGCTAGTTGTGCTGTGGTTGTAGTTGCAGCTGGAGATGGGGCCTGAGTTGGATGTGCAGCTGCGGGCGCACTAGCGGTAGTACTACTACTACTTCTACTGCTGCTGCTTCCAATGTTGCTGCTGCTGTTGGCATTGTTGTTGCTGCCGCCACTGCTGTAGTTGGTATTGGTGCTGCAGCTTGCTGCTGTTGGTGTTGTAGTTGTTGCTGGTGTTTGTAATGCTACTACTGCTGTTGTGCTGCTGCTGCTGCTGCCCACAGGGCTCTGCTCCTTCACAAAAAATGCTGAAAGGGTCTTTGTGGTCTGCTGGCTTTTCAACCATTTTTGGTGTTGATCACTTTTGCAGTGCTCGCCTTCGGCCTTTCCCACATTGGATATGAGTACTCCACAACCACAGCGGTACTTCCCAGGCTGCTGCACAGCAAAACAAAATCAAACAATGAGGTCTACAGAAACACAGGTCTGCAGGTACACACAAAGCGACCCCAATGGCATGACAAAATGGCTGTCAGTGCAGCCCCCAACCTTGCAAAAAAAAAAAGCGGAGCTCAAAACAGTTTCCCTCACCAAGAATTGGATCACAAACTAGACCTGGGCAGAACTGCATTACCGTCTCGACTGCAGTAGAACATCTGTCCCATTCAGGTAATTCCCCACATTTTAAATAAAAAAAAAGCGCCATCAGCATGCACACTAACATTAAACGGGGGGTCCTAGAGTACAGACCCACCCCCCAGAGTACAATTCTAAGAGGGCTGGGGTTCCCAGACTTTTGACCCACCCACCCAGGCTGGGGCACCCACCCAGACCCCCCCCCCCCCCAAGTTAACTTAATTGCTTATAAACGAAGTCTGCTGCGTGCACAGCATTCCCAATGTTACTGATGTGTGCTGGCAGCCATCTGTAGACCCTGGATGTATGCACACTACAAATGCTCACCTTTTACATACGTGTATCAATGCAAAACTTCTGCACATGCTCAGGGGCGGGCTTGGGGGCTCGTTTTGGGGCATGTTTGGGGGCAGGGTTGGGGGCTGGCAGGTCAAGTTAGGCCCTAAATTTAAAAGCAGTGACCCCCACCTTGGCTGGTGGCCGGTACAACTCACCGGTTCTTGAAACAAAACATTTGGTTACTCCATGGAGAAATTGAATGATTTCATTTCAAACAGGTAGCAAGAACACCGAATTTGTGTGGCGGAACGGGCCCATCCAGCGATTCAGCTCTGTTGCCCTGAGATCACGATACTGCCGTTGCCGCCCATCACTCCACGTTTTGGTTGTCACAACCTGGAATATGGCTTCTGTCTACACACCACAGCACATCTCCACGCCGTCACATAATTTATTGATCTGTGAACTTGTGAACGTTGTCATATTTTTGCACTCAATTCCACTGTCACTCCTGCAGCTTATCATCAGCCAAATCATGGACCCTATTGGCATTATCAACAGCCTCTGTCCCCCCACCACCATAACTGAGAAGAAGATCAACCTGGCCGGACAACAAAGAGTATGACAAGAGCCTTCATCATTCCACTTATGTTTCTACCGAAGATGTTGTCTACTCTCCGCCAGATCAAGGTTTTCAACTGCTATGGACCCAGTTATCAGAAGGTGCAAACGAAAATGAGTTGTCCTTTGAATTCCTTCGGGATACTCACCAGCAAGCAATGCAAGACCTACAAGCTAAAGAACGAGCCTGATGGGTCGCCAAGATTGAAGGAGTTACAACTGCATCAGACAAACCGCCCAAGCAGCACAAGTCAAACATTATTTTGTTTTGCTTTCAGTGCACATAGTCCGAGCCCTGCGAAGGCAAGTTCACAGCAGGGTTATGTTGCATGGCGCAAGGCCAGAGTCATTTAGTATCTTTACGACAGGTCTACCCCTCACAAAGAGAGGGGACACTGTCTTCTCCTTTCGATACTACGCCGTGCATGCCCGAAGGGCCACGAGACGAGACCCCCCCCCCCCCAGCCCCCGCCGTGCAACCGCTGACCAGTGACGCATGCTGCAGCCCAGCCCCCACATCCAAGACCACAGCAGTCGCCGCATGCAGTCTTCGAGACAGCTGTAGCCGCCGTACATAGCATTCTGCCGACACATTCCTGGAGGCTGACACCTTGTGAGCAGAGTGAGGTCTCATACCACATTCCAGAGATCAGGGAAGCTGCAAATCTGGTGAAGACTCTGTCAACAAAGCAACTCCAAGGGCCACACACTCATGGCCAAAAGAGGACTTTAGCAAAAACGACCTTCCCCTCCACATGCTGAGTGCTGATGCACATCTTTGATAAAAGCTTCAATCAACATCAAGGACAGGAGGCAGGGAACGAAATGGCACAGCGCCGAATAAGTGGCCCTTTCTCCGCATGCGACCTTGCCCCGTATTTTCATGTGTAGTCCAACTCTGGCATGGGGAACAACATGTAAGTCGAGGCTCCCTGGCTGGCTTGCCCCCCTGCATATGTCCTGTGGGGCCTAAAGAAGGAATGGCTTTGACACCAAGGGCACTGCCCTTGGCCATCGGTGCCCTTCGACCTGGGGTGCCCTGCATTCATCATGCTACTCTTTGCAGAGTGGCATATGGTCCTACACAGTCTTGGAACTATGGACAGAGACAGACTTCATGTTCATGACCCCTCCGCTCTGCACATACATCGCCCCACGACCACAAGGGACTGGCGCAGAAACAGGATGCACACACATTGGGGCGGTGTGACCAAAGCCAACCTCAAAACCAGCCTCGGCCATTGGTAAGCCCAGTGTCCATGCTGACAGTCTGGCATAGCCTGTCACTTGGATCTGTGCAGCCTGCACCGAGTGTCTTTGCTGTCGGAATTATGTACCAATGCTGTTGCTTGGCCAAGGGAAGCGGGCGACCTCCATTGGTTGGTGCCATTGCAATTGTTATGGCCCGGCCACTCACAAAAAACAATCCCCCCCCCCGACTTTACCCCAGGACTTTAAGTTCATGCATTGTGTATTGAGACTTGTCAACGACTTCACACATGAAGCTCCTCACTTGCGTACAGACATATCTCAACATAAATCATTCACCCCCACGCCTACACTCACCCCCACACCCACATACAAGACAATGAGACCCCATCGTTACTATGAATTAAGAGATTCAATCCCTCTCCAGGTACAAGTCAGACCACCAGCTGCAGTGCAGGGAATAACAGAGACAGAGGTGTTCTGCCGCATGGTGGCAAGACAGTGCAGGACTTCCAGTGCAGGGGCAAACAAGACGCAATTCAACGCACAGGTTGCCCATACATGTCACCTGATTCGTGAGTCTCGTGTTGAAATGCAGTCGGTCTCATGGGGATGAGCCTGAGGTCAAACCTAACCAAATCAATCAGTTCGTCAAGTGAGTCAAATTGCCTCCAGTTGCATTCTATCAATCCAATTACAATGTCAAATGCAAAAGATTTTGGTGTTGCCCTTGAAATGGTCCGACCTATTGTAATGCAGGTTGTCGACGTTTGCACATAAAAATTGGCAACTGTGGTGCTTCCAAACAATGGAAAGGCAAAGGGCACCAGTACATCCTTGAAGTTCTGGAACTACAACTGAAGAAACTTCCGTGCCATGCCCATAAGTGGATTTGAGGGCTGGGAGCCTGGGGGCACAAGCTCTGGAGGCGGTGTAGATGGGGGTGTTAGATCTGGTCCTGCCATCATTCCGATTTTCATTGGATTCAGTGGCCCCAGCTCGAAAGTCACTGGCGTGCGAGGAGCTGCAAACTCCCAGCCAACCATTGTACGGTTGGGGTCCGTCCAGCGGGGCCCGCCACTAGGGGCAGGCGGCGGTGGCACTTGAGGAGGAGGTGCTGGAGCCTGCATCGGAGCCTGAGCTGGAGCCCCCATCGAAGGGGCATTGGCACTGTTTTCAGCCCTACCTTGCACCATAGCCCGGATGCTTGGCTTCCCACTGGCAGCCGGCGGCCTTGGTGGCATGTTAGGGGGCTGTGCTGGAGCCTGCGCCGGAGCTTGTGCCGGAGCTCCCCGCGGTGGAGCTCCAGCACTGTTTCTAGCCCTCCCCTGCACCATATCGCGGATGCTTGGAGCCCTTCCCTGTGCGGCTCCAGCACTGTTGCCAGCCCGACCCTGCACCATGTCCCGGATGCTTGGCTTCCCAGTGGCGGCGGCGAGAGCTACTTTGATACGGTCTGACCGCCCCCAACGTCGCCCCCATCCTCTGCTGGTGGTAAAGACAACGCCAGCCGCTGTGGCGAAGGCAAAGGCGGCTCCAAGCAACAGCGCTCCACCGAACGAGACCGGGCGGATTGATGTCGGGACCTTCATGGCGCTGTTGACTTCCTCCCCAATTGTGGCCGCAGTGCCCACTGCTTCAGCACTTGTAGTTACAGCGGCACTCCCACTCATTCCAGGCAGCCCTTGGGTACTCTCGTATGCCAGACGGACGTGTGTGGGAGCATTTCTGTTAAAGAAAACCCGTGTTGGGGCGGAGGGTGCAGATCTTGGCATTCTGGCAGCCCCAACCGCTGCGTACACCTGGGAGTTGGGGCTGTTGCGTCGGACCCCGAGCGTCAGGGCGGCAACAACAACCGCAAACATGCAGACGGCTGGCACATGGAAATGCCTGGTCCAGTCGGAGCATGACATGACTGAAACAGAAATATGTGGATGTTCAGAAGGCCCAGGCTCAATGAACATGGGGAAGGGGTCAGGAATGTGCTTATCCACAGGGGGAAGGGGATTCAGCAACTGATTTTGACCCAGATTTTGGGAGAACCCAGGGACCCAAAAATGTCCTACCCATCTGCCTGCCCATCCAACCAACAGGTTGTCGACCCAACTGACTATTTGCCCACCCAACCGACTATTTGCACACCCAACCAATTGTTTGCCCACCAAATGGTTTGCCCACTCAACCAACTGTCTGCCCAGACAATCCACTGTTTGCCAACCCGGCCGACTATTTGCCACCCAACCGATTGTTTGCCACCCAACCAACTGTTAGCCTACACAAGCAACTTTTTGCCCACCCAACCAATTGGTTTTCCACCAGACTGCCATGCTGAACCATGGCAGATAAGTTTTGTGATACATAACCTGCTCACCGGCGGCGCAAGCAGAAGCAGCCACAAGAACGGCAGCCAGGATCACTGTCGCCCCTTTTAGCCACAGCAGGCGACAAAATACCACACAACGTTCAGGGAACGTCCACATGGAGGGAGACCCGGTGGATGACTACAGTGAAGAGGGGGCAAAAGAGGAACCCAACAGGTGGACATACAAAAATGCAATGCCGAGGAGAACAAAGATGATCAGAAAACAGCCAAGAGTGCCACGGTGACAAAAACAAAACACTTTTCCTATGGATGTCCTCAAATAGCCACGCATGCGCCGTGTCAGGTGGTCCTCCATACAGGGAGTCATCTTGGACTGGCGGGGAAGAAGGAGCCTAAGGAGAAAACAAGTTGGGGTGCTCTGCTATGCTGTAAGATACAACATCGGGGATCACGGGCTTGAAATAGCCGCAAACAAATGGCTTGCACGATTGCTCTTCTGCACCCATCAACGCGTCATGTGTCTGTTCGTGCTGAAAGAGGGCAGGTGCAGGTAGCTTATGAGGTTAAGCTGCAAAAAACATAGAATGTGCAAGAACCAGCACATCAGCATCGACATCTGGTTTTCTTAAATCTGGAGCAGCTCATGTATGTGGAGGGTGTGGTCCACTGCCAATTCCTTTTGCGCAAGGGATTATCACTCACATTAGCTGAGAAGGAATGTGAGGAGCCAGGTGTGCAGAAAAGGGGGGCCATTTCCGAATCTGCTAGGTGTCCAGAGTGCAGAGGAGAAACTGAGGGTGGTTGGGAAGAAGCTGCAGAGGATGGAGAAGGAAAGAAGGAAGACACATGCACCAAAGTATCGAAGCATGAGACACTTTGGAATGGGGGTTCGATGCTGCGGTAGAGTGCCCCATAATATTCCTATACCTCACCCTTGCCCTGGGGATTTTTGCCTCCTCGGTGAGCCTGGGTTATTGCTGTGGCACCTAGTCGAGCCGCAGCCCCCTACTGCGGATGGTGTGGATATTACGGGGAATCCTTGCACTGCGCGCTACTTTTAGACTATGTTCCCCCCGAAGAGCCCCCAGGCACACCCCTTGGAAACGCCCTTAGAATTAGCTTACCCAAACTGCCCCAGCTCAAGAAAGTTGCAAACTACCTTCCCTTCACATAACACACATCATGCACAACTGGAAAAGCCATGAACAGCGCATTGGTCGCCACCCTCAACAACACACAACTGTCTTTCTGTTCCATTGTCAACTAAGTACACATTGAGAATACGCAACTTGTGTGCACAGCATGACACAGCTGCAGAATTAAAGAAATGTCACATTGTCACATGTGTGTGTGTCAATGCAATCCGTACAATATTGCAGTTCACACTTGTCACACATGGACATATTTTCAGGGTCAGACTTGGTGCAACAAAGGGCACATACATCCCCATCATCACACACAACATCCTCATCATCATTGTCCTCCTGTGCAGGTGCGGTCCATACATGTGCAGGTATGTGTTCCCACGGACCATATGGAGGGTACCGCACCTGTCTTCGAATCAAAAATTGCTGCAAATGCAAGAGTACACGCACGTACTCATGCAACTCGGTACCGGATCCCCTCCATATGATCCTTACAATACCCCAGTGCCACATGCGCGCAAACAAGTGCTCAATACGTGCCCTATAGAAACCTTTTTTTTTGGCTCAGACTCACAAGTTCTGTGTGCCCTATAGAAACCATGAACATCATTGTACTACTTTTTTCGCTCGGTCAACGTCTTTCGACCGATAAATGGCTTGAGAGTCCCTGACCCCAACTCAAGGGGCCACGCAACAAAGCGTGGATTGTGAGTCCCTAAACCCAACTCAAGGGGCCACGCAACAAAGCGTGGATTGCGAGTCCCTAAACCCAACTCAAGGGGCCACGCAACAAAGCGTGGATTGGATAATTGGCCCGGTTTCCTCAATAGCACCGGAAGGTTGGCTACATCACCCCTCATAACCGCCGCCTTCTGAGGGATCCCATAGGGGTAGGGATCGGAAATAGCCAAAAAACATGCCTTGCCCCCCTAGAAAAGAGTAGATGTGGTGGAGATGAGCAAAAAAGGGTGAAAAGGGGTGGAAATGGGTGAAATTGGGTGAAAATCCAAAAATGCCATATCCCCAATGTGGAAAAAGCATCAAAACCTACGCCACGGGGCAACAATGATGCCCCTAGTATCTCACCAGTACGGCCAAACGCCCAAATAGTTGCACCGCACATGCACTGCGCTTAAGGCGCCCCCTTAGTGAATAGTGGAGCGGAAACCTGGTGGTCATTGAGTTCAAGGGTTTTGGGCAGAGATATGCATCCATCCATTTATTGTGTCACGTGTGGGACCTGTGGTAACCCATGTTACGTGTCTGCAACCCGGGAGAAGCCGAATGAGCAAATTGGGAAGTGTGAACTGCCAATACTAGAGCACCGTGTCTTTGTGTTTTGCTGTTTGTACCTGTGCTTGTGGGACTCTTTTCATGCGTGGGGACTGTGGGCCGTTTCCTTTTTCCTGGTGGAATGGTGAAAAAGGTGTGTGTGGTACACGCGCAGAGCAAGACCCCCCACAAAAAAAAAACAGCTTGCATGGGTCCCAAAAAACTCATGTGAGCATCACAAGTCGTCCAAGATGACTTTATCCCATCTTTTACTCAGTTTTGCTGCTAAAATGGCCCAATTACAAGGCGTTTTGGGATCTTTCGAAAGAGGTGAACATGGGCTCAAACCACTGGCATCTCACATGCTTAAGGACCAATTTTAGCCTTTCACAAGAAGTGGGCACCTGCAGCGAATCTAGGCGTCAATTTGGATGGAGGGGTGGAAAACACGACAATGCACAATGAACGCACGGCATCGGGTCCCCTTTCACTCCGCACAATGTCCCAAACTGCCTTGAAAAACGGGGCATTCTAGAACCAAAAGTGACTCAAAAATGGCTCAAAGGGTCAAGGGGTCAAATGCTTGCCCCAATCAACCAGCAAGCGGCGCCAACAGACTGTTGAATGGAGTCAGCGAACTCTCAACCGCCGACAGTGACCTGTCTCCAGCCGTCCCAGAAGATCCGCCCAAGCCAAGCTCAGCCATTCCCAAGCCTCCCCCCAAACTCAAGCATCCCGCCAACACACACGAACCTGCACCATCCCCAAATGCAGCCACACAAAAAGCAGGAATGAGACACATTAACATCCATGGTCAGATGGATCTGGAGAACAAATAAATCCCTTACCGCCCATGTTCGGTTTGGCTTGAACTGGCATTCAGCCCGACAGATGCAGACATCTACAGGCAAGATGTCGTCTTGCTTGTGGACTGTGGATGGACAGCCCGTAGGCAAGCACCCACGTGGCAGCAAGCACCATTTGAACATGAATACGATGATCGAAAACTGCCTCCCCTTGAGAAACGAACTGGGTGCCGCGATGCGCGCTCGAGACGAACCTGTGGCCACTGAATTTTTTTTGCACACGGCGCCCCAACAATCGGGTGCAAGGAAGCCTTTTGCTGCTAGTTGTGTGCGTGATGCTGCTGCTGTTGCCGAGGATGCATGGCATTGCACTCATTTCTGGGCAAACTGTGGACCACCACCAATGTCGAAATAGCTGCCGTCATTTTGCACATTTATACACAAACATTACTGCCGTGTGCCTGCCGGTGGTCTGTGATATATTCCCGAAAGGTGACCTTTGCGTTATCTGGCATAGATACAGCACCTTCATCAGAGGTATCGCCAACGGCACCACCTGTGGTGGGAAAACGACCTGTACAACAATGGACAGCTTGACCGACAGCTATCATACAAGGCCAGCCCCTGTAGCCAGTGCTCAAGGTCCCAACCACTAAAGGCTGCCTGAGCCCTGCAATGTAGGAAGGGGCTGCCTAAGTCCAAATATGTGCGCAATACACTGCGCCCTGTACATGTGCATTGCAAAACCTACCATCCGTTCTGGGAAAGGTCAAGCAGCTAGACAAGCAGTGGGGCGACTTCCCCACAGAAAACTGTGGTCCAAATCGCCCGCATGCGGTCGAATGCAAGGGCAAATTCAAATCTACTTGGAAGTGGTGCAGTGGCCACTTACTGCACGGGTGTGGCTGTGCTGGTGGCTGCAACGGTGGTGACACGAGGGTTAGCGTTGACTTCCGGATCCGGGTATCAGACCGCAAAGGTGCCGTAAGCAAGGGGCCGGCTGCCTAAGGCGGGGTGGACGCCCTGCATGAGCCCCGGAGCCCACATGCAGAGAACAAGAAATGCGCCCCGTGGAGGTGCCTCAACGATGCCCCCACCGTCCCGGGCTCAGCCCCACGGGGGCACCCAAGTGAACATCCTGAAAGCACCCCCTCCCCCCGTGCGCACTGACCAGCAATGCTTCGCAGCCTGACTTCGGGGCGGGGGGGGGGCTCAAAAGGTTGAGTGTGGGCCCGCCAATGTGCTCCAGCCGCGCCTTCACACGGCCTTCACTGCCCTCTCAGCCCCATTCATGTGCGGCTGGCCACAGAATGTTGCTCCCTAATTGTGCTGCTCCCTAACCTCCAGGGCTTGGGCCAGAGGTGTGGGGCTCTTGGTTCAGGACTATATCGCTGGTGGGGGGGGGGGATGTCGTTGGACACTGTTTTCAGGCCACAACGCGCCGTCTGACCAGGGGCTGATCGCCGGACAACACCCTGGGAAGGTGCACAGCCCCGAAAGAAAGATTTCCGGTGCAGCGTGTTGTCTCGGGGGGTGTATTCCCTTTCTGTTCTCACAGGCAACCACATCGAAGAAAGCAACACAGCAGGTCGGCACACTGGCCTGCTGTGCGCGCACGTGGGCATGGGATGAACTCAGGTTCAACCCGGTCCGACAGGAACCCCTTGTTTCCGTGATATGATACACCCTCCCGAACTGGTGTTTGTGCTGTGGTGCTGCCTTGGGCTTGGGCGCCGGAGCGCATGCATGTGTATTGTCACGTCGCATGCATCCAAATGGGTCCTCCGTGCCTCAACCTCTGTCCTACATCCACCACAACTCCTTCCACGGCAATGAAAGCATGTGGGGAAAAAAAAGGAGTGTCAGGAGAAGTGGGCGGTCGGTGTGCAAGGGGCACGGCTGGAGGGCGGGAGGGGGGGGGGTCTGGAAGCTTGGCCTCAACCTCAGGTCGGCATGCGGAGGGGGGGGGGGGGGGCATGATCTTATTCAAACGCTGCTCAGACTGCAAGGTTTGTAACAACTGCAGCAAACCAATTGGTACGGACGGGGGGGGGGGGGGCATGTCCTACCCAATGAGGACACCAAAGCGACAAACATGGGCCACAGAAAATGGAGTCTCGACAGTTCAACAGTTATGGTCACGTAGTGCAAGCTGACGGGCAGCACTTTTGAAAACTGACCACAGCCCTGCGGTTTCTTTTATTGGTTTGGCAGTAGTCCCGACAACCCTAACAGACAGCCTTAGTCTACCCCCGCGCGATCGCGTTGCAGTGATCGCCATTCGTACCTCAGACCATTGGGTCGTGCACCGCCTTCGGCCGAACACGCCCTCTGGTGCGCTGTTGCAACACGAATCTCTCCGAGCTTGTGCCAGTCGGAGGTGTGTGTCCCTCCGCTGGTCCCACCCCTTGACCCCGAATTCCCCCTGCCCCACCGCCGCAGGCTGCGGTGCCTTGGCATGGGCTAGGCTGGGGCTGCACCGCTGCGCGAAGGACGTTTTGATGCCGCTGCCACAATATCCGCTGCGTCTCACCGAAATGCCGTCAGGTCCCGGCCAACTCCCGTGAACAGTCGCCTGTATTCCGTCAACAACACCGCAGGCTGCTCTTAATGGGGGGAAGGGGGAACGGGCCATTCCGCTAGCGCACACCCCTTTCCCGAGTCGCACAATGCCCAACGGATGGCTTTGACATCCTGTGCCTCATCTTTCAAACATGAGGCGGCTGGGCTCCGTTTCAAGCCTCGGGTTTGCGGGTTCGCACTCTGGTCCGAGTGTATTGAGTTCCTTTCAACCATCGGTCCCGTTGGATTGCCTTGTGCCAAATAACTATCCGCCCCATTCGACAATGGAGCGCGGAAGATGGGGCAGAAAACGCTTCGGCGGCACCAGCCGATCCTGCGGTCATGGTCAAACGCCGGAAGGTGGCGTGCGGACTGTCATGGGACAACAGAATGGCTGTTTGTTTTTTTGTTTTGCAAACAGGAGAAATCCTGGTATCACACATGTGGATGTCAAGCGTCCCCAGCAACAATCCGCAGGAACGCCCGGCATCCGATCTGTCACTCAGTTGCCTGAGCCAAGTCATGTTCGAATGCGCAAAGGACAGCAGCCTTTTAAAAGCATCTCAGTGGAAGTCATAGTGCAAGTGCAAACCACTTCCCGAATTTGCGCCGGAATGCAGAAACCCACCATTGCAATGACGGCCATGTGGGAAGGTGGCAAGAACCCTCCCACACAAGCAAACAGCAAGGTTTTCCAAGCAACCATGCGCAGGAAGTACGACAGCACAGCTCAGGCAAAGATGTGCACCCCCTATAAACAAACGCAGCATGCATGTTTCCAAAGAGATTGCTTTTACAGAGCCAAGTACCATGCTGCTTTCAATCAGTGCGGAAACTGTGTGGGCACTGCGTGCATATTTGGTGAAATCTGCCAAATTGCCCTGAAAACTTCCAGGGCAATGTAGTAACACAAATAATTACAAAATTCTGCTGTCTCCAAATGTGCAAAAAGGTTCTGCACCCTTGCATGAGTTCTTGATCAATATCTGGTCAAATGATTTCAATGCCCGCCCAAGGATTGCGTTCAACCCACCAATCAAACTTGTCATGCATGAATGAGCTGGCCATACATGGCCGTTGCATCATGAATGAACTCGCCGTCACATGCATTCCCCATCATCATCATGCAATATTCACCTACAAACCAAGAAGGGGTGAAGGTGGGTGGAAAAAAGAGTAAAAACTGCACATAGCGTGCCGGGCACCTCTCAGGTGGCATAGCAACAGTGTGTCACCTGCATCGGCCAATCACCAACCACCAAACACCCCTTCTATAACCCCCTTCCACACAATTTCTCGACATGGATACCATGGCGGTGTTTCTGCACAGCGCGCGCACAGCGCCAAAAAAAAAAAGCAATTCATTTTTCCCGTGACCACCCTGAAATCAACCCACGTCTGTCCGGCAAACAAATGTTCCAATTGTGCTCTATAATACCCATGAACATCATTATAGGTCTTTTGTTGTGGTTTGTCTCAAAAATCCTCTGATTGCTTTTCCAATGCTTTTCCAACGACTTAATTTCCAAGCACAAACCTCGCACGATCTTCAGCAGGGGCACCAAATCAAATACACAAATTTCAACAATAAAACCCTGTTCAAACATATGCACCACATATCGAATATTTCTCATCATCTTATGGGAGACAGACATTTGCATAAGCGTATCAGGAATCGCATGCTTGATATCTGTTGATCTCGCACGCTCTGTTGAAACCATAACACGTTTGCCCCACAGTCAATGTCTTGCAGCCAATGAAAGGGACGTGGGAATGCAATCTCCCCTTATATGCACTATTCTCTGGTGCGTTGTGGCCCATACTTGTCCCATATCTCAACATTGGCACTCATACTGGGTAAGACCAGGCATGTCCACACAATGTTAACCAAATTATCCATTGCCACAGTGGCCTTCCACAAAATAGCCTACTTTTCGCACAGTACACACACACTGGACAGTGTGCCCCCATCAATGGAATTAATCTCACTTTCCACTAAAACAAAAAAACACTTAGCGTGTGGAAAGTGCCCAAAACTAGGGCTGAGGTAATTGCCAACATTCAAAACTTCGCACTGCATTCCCATAGAAAGGGTACCAGTCAGTGCGCAGGACCTGTTGCACATGACCATCAGTTCACTAGAATCGTGAAGCAGGAGAAATCAGACATCCTCAGGATCACGGGCCCGTGCTGGCAGGGGGATGGCTATCAGAAACACGGGGGAAGACTGCTGCAAGGGAGGCATACAACAGCGTGCAAAGGACCTCATCACCTGCTAGCTATCTCCGAGGAGTTGGACTTGGGCCACATGCCGTAGGGAAAAAAATAGACCACACCCACGGATTTCATACAAAAAAGAGCGGCACTTGGCAATGAGTGACTAGTAGTGAGTGGATTTCAACCAACGAACGCCCTTCCTTGCGCTTCGCCGATTGGTGGTCAGAGCGAGTTTGAGAAGGTGTCCCCTTGCCAACTCTGTGGTAGTCAGCTGCTGGTCCCCACACTGATAAATCCCTCACTCACATTCAGGTCTAAACACACAGCCCTCCAACTAGAACGTGCACTTGGACATGGAATGGTGGCACTGTACTATGAATGGCTTCCCATCCCCGCAGAGAAATGGCCGCCACTCTGATGTGCACCTGATAGGGCAGCCCCTGTGTCCAGCTGACACTTCAGGTTACGTCAATATGGTGCAAGAGAAGCCCACCCGTCGTCCGCTGTCAGGCCTCCGGGGGCAACGCTCCCCCTCTTCCAAAGTCATGGGAAATTCAGGATCCACTGAGTTTTTGGGAGGTGTGCAATGGACTCAGGCTGTGGGCCACCGCTGACCCTGTCCAAGTCAGATGCAGTGAAGCCTGTGAACCAGTGAGGGGGATTCCACATTTCGCGCTGGGCACGTCGCTAGGTTCAACCCCCCACTTACTGGGCGCTTCGACCCCCCCCCCCTTTCCGAAGCACTCAAGGGCCATATAGGGTGAAGAGCACACAAAGAGAGTGCGGACATACTCTAGCAATGCTTTTTGATCATTGCGGTCGGTCACAACCGCAAAACGCACGTGGGCGCTTTCTCGCGGCACGTCAGCACATCGCCAGCGATGTGATTCCGCTGAGGAAACTCTGTGCGAAAATTTTGTGCATAACTTCTTGAAGGATTTGTGCGGCACATCTTCAAAACATCCGGCAAAAAACATTGCAATATGAAATTTGACATGTATACAAAAACGGAGTCACAACCTCCCTCACAACAGTCTGCCAGTAGCAGGGGCCTTGCAAGCGCTCAACCACTCCCCTGTTTGTCATGGGCAGCTTTCGGCCATGGTACACCATTCGCTCGCCCTCTTTTCAGAATTGATACACAATTTGTGGCGCCATAACCTACACAAAGACCGTGTCAATTCATGGTCCTGATCAGGGGCCTGGGGGCCCCATGCAAAGCAGTCAGTGGAGTGTGTGCGCTCAACTGGAAGCAGGCGCAGCCACGCAGGGTGCACAACACCTGCGGAGGTCCCATCAGGTGCTAATGTTTCGGCGGCGTATGGGCAGTGGTGCACAGTGTTAGGAAGGATGCGACAGGTAGGGGCCGAATGACCAGCCCACAGGACAACACAGAGTGATCTGCTATGCAGGCTTTGAGGGTGGGGAGGTTGGGCAGAGGACATCCCACTTGCCGCAGCTTCTGGGTGGAGAGGGGAATGGGGAGACATAGGCTGGCAGGTGGACAGTCGGTGGGCTCCTCCTTTGCTTTTCCACATTCAGGTGTACATGTTCCTTGGCAGGGCATGCACAGGCGGCCGACTCCTTTCTGACGCGATGTCGCTGGAGGGGGGGGGTGGGCGGGGGCGGGGGGGGGGGGGGTTCTGCAAGCAGCAATTTGGGGGCCATACACATGCAAGCAGCAATTTGGGGGGGGGGCTACCCAAGTTACAAAGCAATGTAATTTAGCAACAAGCAGTAGCAGCGGCAAGTAGCAAGCAAGCAGCAGCAGCAGTAGTAGGCGGTTAAAAATTATTGGGGAGACCATGGTTCAAAGTCATGATTGGAGTAGTGCAGAATGACCGCAGAGCAAATGCGCATCACGTAAAACAAGTTTTTGTGATTTCCAGCTGATTTGGTATCCAAAAGCAGCTAATTTGAGCCTCGTTTCGGGGCGATCATCTTGAAATTTCAAGACGATCGCCAGTGTGTCAAGCAGATGTCTCCAATGAGTGGACCATCAAATGGCAGGGAGGGGCCTAGATTACGATTTTTCAGATTACGGAATATTACGGAATATTACGGAACTATTACGATTTTTTTAACCGTGTAATATTGACACACCGTACTGCATTGCACTTCTTTATGGCGTCACTCCACAGCTAGCCTGAGCTTCATTACTCCACGCTGCCCGGCCTTGTGACCCGGGTCCGGCGTGTTTCCGCCATTCACGAACACGTTGAGGAAGGAGTCATGCACTGTGGAACGAAGAGCACGGGGTTGATTTTTTTGCGGACAAGCGTCCATTTTTCGCACACCGATGGAAATTTATTTGGCGGGCTACCAGTGGCTTGTTATGCCCCACATACAACATTCAAAGGGCGGCATTTAGAAGCGGCCTTCCACATCGCCATTCACGTACATGGCCACTTTGAGGCGACGGAGGTCCAGTTGCGTGCGTCCCCGGTTCGTGGTGTCCAACGGGGTTCATCACAATGCGGACACCACATCGTGCCATCCCGATCCTCAAAATGCCAAGGATATTGCGCAGCACGCTTAGCGGCAGTCATCTTGGAAGCATAATGCGCACTCGAGGTTGTACCGTCTGACACCTTTTGCTTCTTGGAAGGCTGCATCGATGACTTGCGCTTGGCAGGCATTGGGTGCAAAAGAACGCACAAGTAGAAGAAACCTTGCCAATGAGAAGCCGAACACAGATCAACACAACAAAAACAACAAAAACCCAGCAAATGAACCTTGCAGTTGTGCAACATTACGGCAAACGCACAAAAAATTGCTAAATATAACAAAAAATTAAGAAAATTAAGAAAATTACGAAACATTACGATCGTAATCTAGGCCCCTCCCTGAAATGGTTGCAAGCGGGCGTTCAATGAGACGGCATCTCTCACGCCATGGTGCTACACGGTGCTCCATTTCGAGGTGAAAATGAGCCGTTTTTCAGCCGGATGATTGTCCTGAACATTCTATTGGTGTCTCCAAGGAGGGCCGTTCTTTTTCCAGGGTGATACTGTATGCAATGCACAAGACTAGGCCCTAGTTGTAAATCTTGGCTACCGAGCTGGGTTTCCGAGTGAAGGTTTTACAACCCTTTTTGGGGTCCAAGGTGAGCAACGAATTTGGGCAGCAAGTCTCCCATGAGGGACGTTCTTCTTCCACAAGGAGGGGACCATCAAATGATTGCAATCGGATATTCAACAAGGCATCTCCCACGCCATGGTGCCATGCGGTGGTCCATTTTGAGGTGAAAATGAGACGCTTTCCAACTTGTTTTCGGGAAGACCATCCTGAACACTCCTGAGGATAATCGCCACTGTGTCATGCAGCTTCTCCAAATGAGGGGCGTTCTTCTTCCACAGCAATTTCGTATGCAATGAGCAAGACTGGGACCCAGCTCCTAGTCACAAGTCTTGATTACCAAAGGGGTCTCACAGGTCTTCTTTAACCTGGTCAAAATTGACCAACGCATGGCACCACAGCCCGCGAGACGCCTCATTGAACACCCATTTTGCAAGCATTGGATAGCCCAATTGCGGTGGAAGAAGAAGGCCCTCATTGGATATGCCTACATGACACACTGGTGATCATCTCGAACGCTTCGGACAATCCTCTTTAAAAAAACAGCAAAAAAACTGCTCATGTACACCTCAAAATGGGCCACCACATGGCACCATGGCGTGAGACACCTCATTGAACACCCATTTGGAATCATTTGATGCTCCAATCGATGTGGAAGAAGAACGGCCCTCATTGGAGACACCTACTTGACACACTGGCGATAGCCCTGAAAAAAGGTTAAAAACTATCATTTCGGACACCAGATTGGCCATACATTAGACTAGACGGCTCAAAGTCACACAAAACTTGTTTCAAGTGATGCACATTTGCTCTGCAGTCGCTTTGGGCTACTTGGATGCCAGTTTTGAGCCACAATGTCACCAAAAGGATCTTTTTTTGCGCCTGCTGCTGCTTGCTATTGCTGTTGCAGCTTGCTTGCTGTTGCTTGCTATTGTTGCTTGTTGCTGTTTCTCACCCTAAAATGGGTTGTAGAACCATAAGGACCCAGCTCGGTCCTAGCCGCAGGTCTTGATAGGGTCCAAAGGTGAGCAATACAGCAACAAGCAGCAGCAACAAGCAGCAAGCAACAGGCTCTTTGGGGGGACAGCATGGCTCAAAGTCATGATTTCAGTATCTCCGAACAACCGACGGACAAATGTGCATCCCCAAAAATGAATTTGAGTCATTTCAAGCGGTCTAGCTCATTCTATGGCTGATTTAGTGTCCAAAAACGGCTAAGCTATCTGCAGGCGATCAGCCGGAAAAGTTCAGGACGATCGTCAGTGTGTCAACGGAGGCGTCTCCAATGGGGATTGTTCTTCTTCCACAGCAATTGGGCTGTCAAATGATAGCAATCGGGTGTTCAATGAGGCGTCTCACACGCCGTGGTGCCATGCAGTGGTCCATTTGAGGTGCAAAAGAGCCGGGGGGGATGCGGGGAGGAAACGGGGGGGGGGGATGTGCTCTGCACTGCTGGCATCGCCCCCTTACCTTGCATATGCCTCTGGCACCCCAGCGCTGGGCTGGGGGTTCCAGCGAGTCTGCGAAGGGCACCGTTGGGGTTGGGGCGGATGGAGGAGGGCAGCCAGGGGCAGGGGCTGTGATCACAGTGCACACCAGAGGAATGAATGGAGCCGCCGCTGCACGCTGCAGGCAACAGCTGCGGGGCCGCCACGCGGGTCAAAGGAGGTGTGGCGTGCGTTCAACGTGCAGCTGTTGCCAAAAATGGGACCTGAACATGAAGCGCTGGGCACTGTAGAGAAAAAACCACCCCCTGGACTCCCAGTCGGAGGACGGCGATCGTGTTCGCCGCCGTTGTGGGTCTTGTCCCGTGATCTTTGATGCGGTGCGCAACGCCTTCGGGGCGGTACTGCGGGAGCATTGTCCGAAATCGCAAATTTGCGATCGTAAATCGCGATTCATGGTCTCCAAATGCGTCGCCTCCCAGTCCCCGTTGGCCATGCGACGCCACGGCAATCTCCGTCGCCAGCATTCAACAGACAATTTCTCGCTATGCGCCTCTGATGCGCACCGCGTGCGACCCCCCCCCCCCCTTACTGCGTCAGTCATCTGTTCCGGCGGTGGCCATGCGCGCACCGGTGATGGGGTCCAGGGGCGGTTCAGACGGACACATACACATACATGCAGCCGTGCTCACGACCCGCCTACTCTCTGAGGAGGGGCAGAGTAATGCTGATGCGGCCAAATATCTCTTTGGAGGTTGCAACGGGCCTCGCGAGTCCCCCGCGGCCTGAAATGGCGTGCTTTGCATGCACAGGGCCAGGCATGCGGTTCACCGGGAGACAGGCCGGAGGCTGGTCCAAATAACGGTTATCAATCGGTTGGTGCCGGTTGGGCGATTGGTTGGGAAGGAGCGGTTGGGGGCGAATATCGGTGACAACAACCACGTCTCCACCGTGTGGTACGATGCGTGAGCCCTTCCAGCAGCGGCCGGCCTGGGCCGGGGGTAGATTTGAACACAAAAGGCGCCCTTTGCCCGTGGAGGCTGACTCTTGGGCTGGTCAGGTCAAGACCTCTGTTTGCCTGTGGCAGGGATTTTGGTGGGGGGCAGGATGGGCTCGTCGCCGATCATCAGATCCTGCAGCTCTTCGATCTCCTCCTCCTCCTCGCCTTCGTCGTCCGACTCATCGCTGCGGGTGACCGCCCGCACTTGCCCCGGGGTCACGTAGCACACTCCTGTGACGGCCATGGGGAGGGTGGGGGGGGCACGGGCATCCCGGTGCAGCACGTCTATACCGGCTGGTCTGCACTGCGCTATGGCCCCTGCTGTCTCGGGGTCCCCACGTGGGGGCAGAATATAACCCCCGTCGGATAGGGGGGGGGGGGGGCGGAGGGCCTAACAAGGTGCACCCAGGGTCCAGGGCCGCAGACGGTGTTTGCAGTGGCCCAGAAAAGAGAAGTGGAGAGAGAGAAGGAGGCCAAGGGGCAAAGTGACCAAGAGACCGGCAAACCGAGGGGGGAGGGGGGGCGAGCAGCGAATGGAAAACGGCAGGAAAATGGAGGGAGGTGGGTCACACACTGAGGGGGGGGGGGGGGGGGGGGCAAACGAAGGGGAGGGAGGGAGGGGAGGGAGGGAGGCAGACTGAGGGAGGTGGGGGGGGGGGGCAGCAGGCAAGTGAAGCGTGTGAGGCCAGTGTGAAGAGGCAAGGAGGCAGTGGAGGAGTGCAGGAGACCTGCCCAATTGGCGGTGCCGCAGTACTTCGAGGACGTGAACACGGTGACGACCTTCCCGCTCTTGGCCATAGTGAAGCCGCGCGTGGTCTTCTCGTGGGCCCGCAGCAGCATGAGGAGGCCGTGGGCCTCCAGGAATGTGTCCACGGCCCTCTGCCCGTAGATGTGGGAGACGCCGCGGTTCTGGTTGGGGCCGAAGCCCCGTTCGTCCAGGTCCGCCTCCGTGATGGCGGTCGCGGGGTCGGCCCAGAGCAGGTCGAGAAACACGTCCCGGCACTGCTGCATTTTCGGGTCCTTGAAAGCCTGAGGAAAGAAGGAAGAAGGACATCCCTGTGAGCCCGTGGGGGGTGATTGGCCGCAGAAGTACGAGGAAGGGGGATGATGAGTGAAGGAGGTGGGTGGCTAGTGAGGGATGGTGGGGGGGGGATGAAGGTGGTGTGTGAATGGGGAGGGAGGGGGGGAGATTTGGATTTGGATTCGGGGGCCGATCGTAAGGCTCACAGGCCGCCTGAGGAGGGGCACGCTGGCGTCCCCGACGACTCTGCACATCGGCCGGCCGGAGGAGGGGGGCGGTGGTGTGTGAATGGGGAGGGAGTGGGGCGGCGGTGGTGTGTGAATGGAACAGCAGAGCAATGGTGCAGGGGCAGGGAGGGTAGTGGTGGTGGTGTGTGAATGAGGAGGGAGTGGGGCGATGGTGGCGTGTGAATGGAACAGCAGGGCAGTGGTGCGGGGGCGAGGGAGGGTAGTGGTGCTGGTGTGCGTGGGAAGGGAGCGGAATGGTGCATGGGCAGGGAACGTGGTGGTGTGTGAAAAGGGAGGTCTGTCTGTGTGCCCCTGTCTGTCATACTGCTATTCTCTTTTTCTTCCGGAGGTTCTAGCATTCAGTATTCCCGATACAGCCAGTCTCACCGTGTGCCGATGCCACTAATCGCACAGGTGCGGGGCTATCACAGAGCTGAATGACTCTGTTATACTTCTGCGAGTTGATCCGGGGGGCCACAGCACTATGGGGATTCCCCCTGGTGTATGTAGGCCTGAATAACAAAGCTTGTTTTTTCCTGACGTTCAAGCGGGCCTGTTTTGCACAGTGAAGATGCACTCAATTCAGGCTGAGCATTGCCTGAAGGTTTGCTTCATATCTGCACCTCGCCCTCCTGCCCCCATCCGCCACTGCCCTCCTCACCCATCCACCAACTGCCTTCCCAGCATCACACTTAGGCCTTGGGGGATAGTTGGGGGGCTGGGGGGGAGGGGATGTGTCTGTGGATGAGCAGGGGGGCTGCCGGGGTCGGGGGGAGGGGGGGGTGAGGGACGCGAATGATGGGAGGGAGAGGGATGGCGGCGGTTTGCGGACCGGGAGGGAGAGTGCTGTGCAGATGGTGCGGGGCAGCTATGAGAGTGAAGCGGGGGGTGTTGGTGTGCGGTGTCGCCAACACCAAGGCAGGCACTGCATCTCCATGCGCTGCCTCGTCACCGATGCACATGCCCTCAGAGAGCGGAGGGCGGTGTGTGTGGGGGGGGGGGGGGCGGGGGGCAGGGAATCGCTTGAAGGGAGGGGGGCAACCCTCCTCCCCCCCAACACTCCGGCCCTGACTCTACCCCAAAGGCATTCCCATACCCCAACGCCAGCCCCAACCGCATTTCCAACCGCCACTAACCGCCCCCAACCGCTTTCACAGCCCCCTCTAACCGCTCCGTAGCTGCTCCGGAATTGCCCCCCGCATCCCCCCTCCCCCTCAAGCAAACCCCTCGAGAGGGGAGGGGGGGGGGGGGGCAGTGCCGGTCGTGGACGGGTGCCGTGCCGCGTGGGGGGGCCGACCGTTGCGCGGTACTGCTCCTTGCGGAACTTGCTCCAGAGGGCCGCGTTGCTCAGGAACGCCATGCGGTCATCGCCGTCCTCCCCCTGGGGGATGCCCCCGTGGCTGCAGAAGATCTTGCCGTCGACGACGGCAGCCAGGGGCAGGTCGTCGAACACGCGCCCCACCATCCACCACACGCGGTTGCCCCGCGTGGTGCCGAACAGGGCCTGGCACTGCGCCTTGAAGCCGTAGTCCTGGGAGACGGGGTCGGTCTCATGATTCCCGCGCAGGAGGTGCACGTGCCCGGGGTACAGGACCTTGAGGGTCATGACGTACAGCGCCACTTCGAGGGACGCGGGGCCCCGGTCCACGAAATCCCCGAGGAACAGGAGCTTCTTGGTCTTCATGGCCTTTGGGATGCGGGGACGGAGATGGTGTTGTAGTCGCCGTGCGGCGATGGTTCTGCAATGGCCTCTCTCTACGTCTACAATCTGTGCTTTTGTACACAGACGTGCCATTAGGGTCCGGCAGGGAAACTGGTTCTCAGTAGCGCTCGGTCCCGGATCAAAGGCCGCTCAGTAATACCCGCCCCCTGCACGACCAGAACTCAGTAGGGACGTGCTGCGTCCAACGTGGGGCTCAGTAGGACCCTGCTCCATCGGATCATGTCTGAGCCGGCAGATGCCGGTGGCAAGTCTGTTTGACAATTTGTAGATCCGATCCAGCCGAAGAAATTCATTAGGGGGGCGTCTAGGCGGCCGAAACTATTTTTGGGTTTGTCCGGGCGGCCGAAGACAAGTGATTTTGGGTGGGTAGCCCCCATAGGCATTCCATGAGACGCCCAAGGACGGGTATCGCGTCGATGGGCACCAGCCCTCCCCCATTGAGGAGTGCAGGCACGGCCAAAGGACTTTGCCTATGTATCTATGGGCAACATCTCCCTCTTTGGCAAGCATTGGGGCAATGGATGTGGAGGGTCGCGGTGGTGTCAACGGTCGTTGTTTGTGAGCACCGGGTGGGAGGTGGCGGGGGGCTACGGCCGTAAAGGCGGAGCACCCAGGCACGGGGGGGGGGGGGGGGCAGGGGGCAACCCCCTGGGGTGTCAGACCCCCGGCCCCCGCCGCGGACGTGGGCCGACCGCCCCCGCCAGGCCACAAAGAGTCGGGTCTGCTGCTGCACCGCAACAAGCCCCGACTGCGCCTGCCCCCCCCGGTCTTCACTGCTCCACGTTCCTTGTGAGCCCCCTTCGGTCCTGTCCACCCCCGACGGAGAACCAAGCCACTCCCCTCCCGGATATTGAAGAGAGCGCCGGCTTCGCAACGGCCCTTGCTGTCCCTTGGATGTAGCACCCTCCCCCCTCCGGATAGCCCTCCCGGGCACAGCCACGCCGGCTCACTAGTGGCTTACCCCTGGTACGGTCTCCCGTACGGTACTCTAGGGGGCGTGCATGCCATGTGCCGGCGGGGCTGGGGTGAAGGAGCCTTCCCTTTCCCCCTGCACTTTGCCTGGGCTGCTGTCGCCTGGTGGGCCCGTGGGGGCAAAGATTGTGCCCTCGCTGGGCAGGGGGAGGGGCAACATAAAGATCGCAAAGTCGTGCTCGGGATGGGATCATGTTGGGGGATGTCGGTTGGGGAGACGGTTAGCGTAGGGGGGGGGGGGTTGGCGCGAGGCCATGGTGTTGGTTTGCTTGCCTTTGGCGGTGCCTATTGGCCTCTCGCCACTGCACATCCCGACCCTCTGTGGGTCCGGGCGTGTTTTCATTGTGCCAACGGAGCCCCTAGATGACTTGTCCTGTTTGACTACTCCAGGGGTCGGCTGTCCCAGAGACGGGCTGTTGCCTGCGCTGTGCGGGGGGGGGGGGGGGGGTTGATGCAGCCCAACCCCGAGGGCGGACCAGGACCACAGATACTTGCCGTATGGCGTCCTTTGCCGGCTCGACCATGCGGCAGTGGGGGGGGGGGGGGGGCTGCTTTGGTGTTGTGACCCCACGCGGCGTGTGCCTGCCTGCCCGTTGTGTTCGTTCATCCGTCATGCAACAGCACCCACCCGCATGCACCGGGGGTGTTCTCTTTGCCAGGCCTACAATGCGTGAAGGGGTTGCTTAGGCAGCTTTCCCGCCGTTCATTGAGCTTCGTGCTCCGCAGTACAAAGTTGGCAACGGCGGCGGTTGATGCTGCACCGACGAGAAACCTCCGGTGGTGGACCAAACCCGCGGGCGGTGAGCCAACCGTTGGTGGCCTTGGGTGCCCTTCCGGAAACGAACAAAAGCGGGATGGTTCCCGGAAGAGCGGCCGTGAGGCAGCCCGGGCCTCGGCTGCCCCATTCTGTCGCTCGTGCCCGCACCTCCAGCGGTGTTCTGCCGCACAAAACATGTGTCACGCAAGGCTGTCGGAGTTCGGCGAGGGGACCACCGAAGGACCATCGGGAAAACCCCCAGACAGGAGCCCCTGAGCCGGGCGACCGCGGCACTGGGGCAAGGGTGTATGAGAAGAGAGGAGGGGGGACGGGGTCTGGGACCCAAAAGTTTGTGTACCGGGGGGGGGGGGATATTCCGTGCGGGGGGAAATATGAACCTACAAATTCTGGCGCGACAAAATCTTTGCCACTTCTTAAAAATGAGCGAACAAATGATGTATGGTTCCCAGCAATTGCTCATGAGAAACAGTGGGCGCTTGCTGTTATTACCTGTACAAATCCTTAAAAACACCGAACAAATTGCATACAAAATTTTTGTACAGAATTTGACATGCAGAAATTCTAGCTTGTATAACCCCCCCCCCCCCCCGGTACCAAAAATGGCCCGACCAGATTGTCTCAGCGGTAAATTTCGTTTTCTCCCACGATGGTTACTTTGGTCTGGGAGGGGGGGGGGGGGGGCATCCTATGGTTGTCAGCCGCTCTACTACATACTTGCACTGGGGGGTTGAGTGTTCCGGCGTCGCACACGATTTTCGCACATTGGGCCTGGTCAAGACAAACCTCCTGCAGTGCACAGGATGGAGGGAGCAAACCCCCGCCCCCTTTACTGTGGCGCATCAACACCACATCAGGCGCCACTGTCCTTTCCAGTGTGTCCTCTTGTGGGGCCCATCCCCCCTTCCGTTGCATTCTGTGCCTTGACGATAGGTGGATCAACACGCTGCCGCACCCTGTCCTGCGGCGTGGACGCCATCATGCCCCACCGCTGCAACAGGCTGGTCATCTTCGGCGTGCCATCTTCGGCGTGCCATGCGCGCGGTGGACATACATCTCAAAGATCAGGTTCTGCCGTGCAGGTACATCGACCCTCTCAGGGGACAGTGCATGGTCTGCAGGCGTTGAGTGTCCTCATGCTGCGGTGCGACATGCTGCACATCCTGCTGCACAGTACCCCAAAGGGGGAAAGTACAGGTGGACAAAAGAATATAGCGATAGTAATAAAAGCGATATTAATGGGCAACAGTGTGGCAGGGCTCCTTTGGGGCGGGGCTCCAGTGCCCCCCCCCCCACCCAAGTGGTGCTGAGTTTTTGGAGGCGCCGAAGAAAACTTTTGGTCTTGACTAATGGGCGCCGAAGGCGCCAGAGAAAATTTTTCATTGGCCGAAAGCCCGGAGAAAAACTTGGCCCAGTCACTTACGCGGGGAGGGGGGATCCCCCCCCCTTAAGTGGTGCTGAGTTGTTAAAAGGAACCGGTTGGGAGAGGGGGGGGCTTAGTTTGTGTGCTGCAGTGACCGCCATGTGCTCTGACTTTTCGAGAGCAAACGGCACCGCGCGAGGAAGGCCCGTACCTTCGGGAAGAACCCGGACTTCATCCGCCGCATGGTCGCCAGGTCGCGGCAGGAGGGCGTCAGGGCGTCCGGGACGTCCCGGATCCCCTTCACGCCGACGGTGTCGCCCTGCAGGACCAGGACGTTGGTGGCCACGTTGATGCTCTTCTTGTCCCACTTGGTCTGCAGGGGGTCGCGGACGTTGGGGTCGAACATGCGGCCCAGGAAGAAGCTGAGGTCGGAGTAGCTGCCGTGGATGTCGCCCAGGACCATGACGGGGGACGTGATCTTCACCAGCGGGTAGGGGTCCTTCTGCAGGGTTTGCTTCGTTGCGAGGCAGAGGTCCTCGATGTAGCCGTACATCTTGTCGAGCTGGTCCTCGTCCCACCAGAAGTTGTCCATGTCGGGGTCGAGCTTCGACCACTCCTGACAGGGGGTGGGGCAGGTGGGGGGGACGGGTGGGTCCGTGAAGGCAGGCCTGTAAGCTCATCACCACCACACTCAATGACTCGCCGCCGGAGCCCGGAAGAACGGAGGGAATGGGGTGCAGCGGGGGGGAACCGGGGGGGAACGGGGAGGGGACGGAGGGGAAATGGGGTGAAAGGGGGGTGAAAGGGGGGTAAACAGGGGAAATGTAGCGTTGTAAGTAGGTCAAATAAGAAGATGATGGGGGAAATGGGGGAGGAATGGGTCACAACACTGCATCATTGTCAACCCATTGCTCCAATTGTTACGTCCATTGTTCGCAACATCCCTAGCTTTGGCTTGGGCACGAGCCATTTTGTGTGCATTGTCCCAAGCTCCCAAACAAACAGACAAAGAGGGTCATTCAACCACCGAATGCTCTCAGCATCACCGGGGGGGTCGCAGCAACAGGCCATACACCGACTCCTTCCCGCTTCCGTGCCACTTTCAGGGGGGGGGGGTCTGGTGGGGGGGTTACGGGGCCCTCTGTTTGTCAGTACAGTGTCCCACCAACTGGGGTAGTGGCCATCTCTGAGAAAGTCTGCTCAGAGGTGAGATACTTGTTTCCGGCGGACTGAAAAAATACCCATTTTTGCCCATTATTGATTTCTCCTGAAAATTCCGAGTGTATTGAGTATAGACACATCGGGTGAAAACACAATTTTTTACCCTTTGCCACATCAGGCAAAATTTGCTTTCGGCACCTTCGGTGCCGATGGTCCGGCACTTTGGTGCCAATTTCTAGGGGGGAGGGAGGGGGGGGTCAGCATAAAGGACCCGGGCCTGGCGACCCCCCCGTGCTCAGGATCTACGTTGAACTTCAGAGCAGTGGTAGTGCAAAGCAGCACCCGCAGTCACTCCTTGGTCCTTGGAAGATTGGTTGAAATTGTCTATTTCTTCTCATTTTTCCCCGACCAATTTGTCCCCAAGAAAGACGTTCTCCCGTTGTAGCCTGATGCAACAACTGCTCACCACCACTTCGCCGACAGAAAACCGGGGTAGGACGTGAAGTCACCGCCACTCACCGAAAAATTGTGGAGCTTCCGTCCCCGTGAAGGGGAACGCACCTGGATTGCGCTCTGCTTCCCGTTGCGCACCTGCAGTGCACTGCATGTGCATGCGGCAAGCAGCGCACCGCATGTTACTGTCACAAACCCGTGTATGGGGGGGCAGGGGTAGCCCTAAAAGGCAGTGCGGAAGTTGTTTTCTGCGGAACTTGTTTTCTGCGTCCAGTACGCCTCTTGTCACTCTGCACCTTCTTTTTCTGGCTCAGACGAAGATGAGCTGGCGTAGCCTGCTCACTTTACGGCACTCGAAATAACCTCTCGGAATCAAGGTTTAGAGCTGTCCAGTGCTACGATGATCCCACAGTGGCTGTGGCAGCGGATCTGACACGTAGTGAGGATAGCTGAGTCTGAAACCGGGTTATACAGTGGGAGAGTGCCACGCCCGCAGGCTTCCCAGGGTGCATGGGGCACGATGACTGTAGGCTGAAGAAGTCGCTCTGCACCTTTGAGTCTATCTGTACCCCAGAGTTTTTTTTGGGGGGGGGGGGGGGCAGCGGCCAGACTGGGAAGCTGAGCTGCGAAGTCAATGAATGCCGCGGCGTTGCGTTGGAAAGAGAAGTGGCATTGGGCAGAGACTCCTGACAAAGCAACCCTCCTCAATGTGCGCCGAAGAAACAGTTTTGGTGCCACTGAGAACCGTTCCGAAACCCCGGCCTTTCAGCTGACTTTGAGGGAACCGGGGGAGGGGGTGAGGGGGAAGGGGGTGAGGGGGGTGAAGGGGTCGGGGGGGACGCCCCCATCCCCCAGAATGAAAAGGCCAAAGCGACTCCCTGACCCCAACCTCCTGCCAGACCGTCTTTACCAAATGTGCCACGCCCTTTGTGCACTGACGTGGTGCTGAGAGGAGAGGGGGGCGCACCGTGTCCAGCATATCCCGCATGGCCGTCGCCAGCTCCACGCCCCTCTTCTCATCGGGGGGGGCGCTCGACCACAAATCCTCCATGCGGTCCGCGGCAGCTTTGGGGTCGTCCATCTCAAAGTCATCGTCCATGAAGATGGACGGCTCATCGATGTCCTTGTCGCCGCCCCCTTTGGGACCGTTGGCGGCCGCAGAAGCGGAGGAGGGCGCCTCCACCTCCGGAATCTCAAACGCATCGAAGTTTGGCTCCCTCGCCTCCTTCTCCTCCTTCTCCGGCTCAACGAATGCGACCCGCGGCTTGGGCGACTTCGGCGACTTCGGAGACACTGGCGACACTGGGGCGATGGACGGCGCCCCAGGCGCGGCAGAGTTTCTGCGCGGGGCCCCGGAGCTGGAGTCCGCCGCGTGCTTCTGCAGCGCTTCAATGGGCACGCGTTCTGCGGAGCGGCTCCGGGAGCGGCTGTGTCTGCGGGCATCGCCACTGTCGCGCGGGGACGTTTCGGGGGACCGGCCGGCGCGATTCCCGGTGCGGGAGTACCAGTGCTTCTTGCGGGCGGGGGAGGTATTGGGTGATCCCTCAGGAGACGAGTGCCCCACCCCGAGCTTATGGCTTGCCCCGCGGATTGCGGCGGATGCCTTGTGGCCGGCGCTCTTGATGTGCTTCATGGTTTGGAATGTGGCGTGTGGAGTGCCACAGAGGCTGCAGAAGGAAGGACGAAAGGTGGGTGGGGGTTGCATAAAAGCGGGTAGGTGACCGTGCTGTGCCAGTGTCATCTCTTGTGCTTGACCTGTTTGGCATGTTCAGCGGGATTTGGGGAGTTGGGTGAGAGCAGGGGGGTGTTTGCCCATTGCACCTGGCATGCTACTTTTGCACCAAGTACCCTGGCCTTAGCCGCAATTCTACCCTCGCCTCGAGAAAGCCCCCCAAGCAGACCAGAATCAACCCCAAACCCTTTCCTACAGACCACACAACGGCCCTTTGCACAACAACTGTGACATCTGTTGTGCCAAACAAACGGTCGTGTCCCCAAAGTGTGTGGATCAATACACTCTGCACAACAACTCACTACAAAATGTGTGGTGTGCTTCGGGCAGCACAATGCACAAACCTCAATAGTCAATCTTATCCCCTCCATGACCTTGCATTACAGCTGAATTGCTTGCATCAGAAGTCCTCCAAACATGAGGGGGTCCATAAAGGCGCAGGGAGGGGGGGGGGGGATGTGAAGGAAATACGGGCCGACTGATGCATCTCATTTGGACCGCCACACTACATGTTTCTAACCAACCCCAATGCCACATATGAGTAAATAGTTGCTCAATCCGTGCCTTGTACCACCCATGTAAATCATGATATGACCGAAAAGGCACAATGAGATGCACCCAGCCCTGGTAAACCCCATCATAGCACCCAACCTCAAAATCAAAGAAATCATCTCACAACCCATCCCATATTGAGACATCTGCAGACGCCCCAAGGGCCAAAGGGCAATTCCACACAATATTATCCAAATGAGTCTCCGAAGCGGAAAGGAATGGCTACATCTTGGTGGTACAAAGTCAACATTCCCATCCTCCCCGGACAGACCTGTTCCCACGTACCCATTTTGGCAACCCCCAAGACGGTAGTTTTGGTCAAAATGAGAAAAAAGCCTTTTGGAGGCAAAGTGATTTCCCTTTAAAAACATAGCTTGATGGGATGTCTTGGCAGTTATTGATTCAGATTTACTAATAGCATTCATTGTGGGATGATCAAATACTATGCCACCAAACTGCAAACAGGGACAACTTTCTAGGGAAGGACCTATGACCAAGAGTGGCTACTTGGAACGCTTTCTGCGGATCGGCCGAAGAAGGGGAGGGAGGGATGAGGCCAGCGGCAAAGAAGGGCACCAGAAAAAGCCCTTACTTAAACAACTCACCCTCGCTGGATGAGCTAGCAGAATCATATCATAAGCCCTGCATTCTCAGGGGTCCCCATGGTAGGGGACGATCAAAATGGCCACATGACCCCTGCCTTCTCGGGGTCCCCATCATGGGGAAGGATCAATATGGCTACGTCACCCTCGTCTTCTCGGGGTCCCCACAATTAACTGTTGGCCGGAGGCCCCTTGGGGAGGGGGGGGGGTAGTTGGCGTCCTAGAGTCGGCTCGGAGTCGGCTCACCCGTGCTTTTGGTGCAATGCATCGTTGTTAGCGATCAGAGTGAGCTGATCACACTTTTGCTCATGTCTGGGGGGTGCAAAGTGTTGTTGGTTGTGGTGTCATTGCCATGCACAGCTCACGAGAAATGCTGGTGGATCCCACTAGACGGGCCGCCCATCAATAGAATGAGTACAAAAGTGGACATGAAGGTCTCGAACAGCCTGAATGAGGGCTTCGTAGGTGTGGCACATTAGCAAGCCACTTGACATGTACGCAAGCACCAGACTGATGAGCATGTACTCTCTTGCGGTCATTTCTTGGTCAGTGGTACTAGCTCTCTCAAACCACACCTCTGCCCCCCCCCCCCCCATCAGCTGCCACTCCAACTGTCTTGTGGCCTTTTTTTTCGTGTAGAATGGCCACGGAAACACTACAAAATGCAAATGGCAAACCATTCGTTAGCAGACAGCGCCATACAAATGGTGCAGTCTCAACCCCAAACCCCTGGCATCTCAATCTATCACTACATTGTGTACTGATTTGCCTGCTGATATTACCAGTAGGCCCCGTAGCATGGAGGGGGGGCAGACCGGTTCCACTACGACACCCAAACAAGGATGGGCATCCGGGGGGGGGGGGGGGGCACAAAGGCTCAGTGTGCAATTGCATTGCTACTGTGCAGATGGTACTGCCTGCTGTATGTACGCACTGGTTTGAGTTTTCAAAGGAATTCAGGAATTGTGCAATCTTAACCCCAAGACCCTGGTATCTCAATCCATCACTACATTGTGCACTAATTTACTCATCCTGCATAAGGCCGAGTTGCTGGGACTTTGAAGGAGCTCTGTGGTTGCACAAATGCCTTGCAGGCATGTCCTTTCCACGGAATCTTCCACGTTGTTCCATCGGAATTCTCCTTCCATGCACACTTAGCATGTAGCCAGCCCCTCAGGTCAATGTAGGCTTACTCCAGACAATTGATTGTAGCATGCTTCATTTTGTTTCGGATACATAGGCGAAATCCTCCAGTGCCGGCCCTCTCCTTGACCACGTCCTCGCGCCCCAACTACCTGTGCGAAAGGTTCTGAAACCACTCGGTCTGTCATTCGATGCGTCTTGCATGCCAATGTGCTGTAGTGTCACAGATTTGGTGTGTGAACTCAGTGGTGGTCCAGAGACTGAGACATCATCCCAGTGGCCTTCAACCAGGGATGCCCACGCAATGGAACTACCACAGAAGTACCAAACGGCATACTCATTCAGCCTTTATGCCCCCCAACAGTATTTGCAACCGGCAGAAGCCGCTCTTGACCATTGTGCCATCCAAGTCAGACCGCCTTCCTAACTGCTCCTGGCACCCCCGAACAAGTGGCGTACACAATACAATGCAGTGGTGCGGGTATTCGAACAACTGGTGAAAGCCAAAAATCTACTTTGTGGATTGCATGGGAAGCTCAGAAGGTTCGCATTCCACATACCACGGCATTCTGAATTGCTGTGTTCTAGCCTGGGCGCTGCAACTGCACAGCTGCTGCTCTTTGGGGATGCGACACTTGACTTGGATGTTAGTCTGTGATGAGGTGTGACACCTCAAAAAAAAATTCGGACGGCGCAAACAGCAACACGCTGCACAGGAAGGGCGAAGCGCCTGCAACAGGCCGAAAGCATGGGTCACCAGCTATCACTGCAACTCCGTCACCCAAAACCTGAGCACAAGAACTACTGTCCCATCACTTGTATAGGGTATGGTATAAAAACTACAGAAGAAACGTTCAGTCTCGTCATACTGGACACAAATTGCACAGTACCACATGTGCAGACCAAATTCACAATTGGCAAGGTCTTGACTCCTGCATCCAAAGCACCCGCCATCAAGGGGTCTTGTCAACCACCATGCCTGATGTACCACGTGCAGTCAACACTCTGGTTCCTTAGCGGTAGATCAGCTCTTGAAGATGGACAGACAGTGGAAGCGGAGTGGACAGGAACACATACGAGAATACCTCTGAGCCACACATAGCACCAAATCAGCACATATCATGCGCTGCATGTGTGACTGATGCACGTTGGTGTTGAGAGAGCCCCAGATGCCCTCCCAGGAATATATAATGCACTCTGCCAGACTTCACCGTGGGCAAGTATAAAGCCATGACAGCAACTCGCTAACAAAATGTCTCCAACTACAGACACACAGTGTATCACTTTGCTGGGGGATCGTATATTATTCATGCCTACACATGCAGTCACCATCTGACCCCTTTTCCATCCCAACCATGGTACAACAAAGGTTGTTTGCTTATTTGGGGGGGGGGGGGCAGAAGAAAATTTGAGACCTGAAAAAAAAATGAATTCTTCCATCTAGCACTACGAGGTACGGCAATGTTACCAGCTCATGACATTGGGGGAAAAGTGATTTGTCGCTGGGGGTGGGGGTATTGGAGGGGCGAGTGGGAGTGCGAGTTGAGGGGAGAGGGTGCGACTGACCTTGTAGAGCATACCTGTCCATCAGAGCGGGCAGTTGATTCGCCTCATCAAAATGCTCGTACAGGTGCTGCAGCACCTGGACACAGCTAATCAGTGCTTGTCGGTGTACTGGTGTGTACACCGGCTTTCCGTTATGCATTGTGGATGAACCCTCCATTCCACACTCTCAGCCTTTACGAAATCTCCCCCTCTTTGTCGGCCCAACGCACCCGGAACCAGCACATCTTACAGCCTGATGGGCAAGGCATGGCACCATTTGGTTGTGGAGTGGCTTGCAGGTATTCTGTGCTGATGCGATGAGTATAGTCTTGAGTGTTGCAGTGATAGCATTAGTAATGACCATTGTTGATCATGGCCCACACCCAGACAAGTGCTGAAGCGGCAACACTTACGCACAACCTGGATGTCACCAAAGCAAGAAATCACAGTGCATAGGAGTTCAAGTGGTAGACCGCAGGTGTACGTCACAGTGTTCTCAGAAGTGGTGAATTTGGGAAGACATTGCCAACGGACTGCGGGCCGCTGGCCGGTTGCCGCTACCCACCAGTCGCTGCCGCCTTCCACCTGGCGGTTGGTGCCTGGCGGCTGTTGGTTGCTGGCTACTAGCTTGGTGGCGGCTGCCTGGTGGATGCTGCCTGGTGGTTGTTGCCCGCTGTCCGCCGATAGCTAACTGCTGGCTGCCAGTTGCTGGCTGGTGCTGGCTGCCGCCTAGTGGCTGGTGCGCGCTGGTCGATGGTTGTTGCCTGGTGGCCGTTAGCCGCTGGTCCCTGCCCGCTGGCTGCTAGCTGTCGCCTGCTGGCTGCTGGCTGTTGGTCACTTCTCAGTCATCACTTTCCATGCCTGCCCCGTTGCCCCAGTTGCTCCTATAAATGTGCCGTGTGTGCACGGCGCACGTGCCCCCCCCACTGTGGGATGCAGATGTCGAATGCTAACCTCTACCCCACAAGGCACAAGGCTGCAAAGCAATGCAGAACAAAAAGCTCTTCAGTGACATTGCCATGGGCGCCTTTCACCAAAAAAAAACACGCCCACACCCTCCACCCCAAAACACTGTAGCCCCCCTTTGCGCAAGCATTACCTACGTCAGGAAGGGACGCCCAGACGGGGTCCAGTGCTCAGACGGGGCCGTGCTCACACGCGACCCACAGGCCAAGCGGTTCTGTGGAGGAGGGGGGCGGGGGGGGCATGGCAGTGGCTCGACGGACACACCCGTCAAACCAAACGGAAGTGGGGCTGCGGTCTGCCGTGCTGAGCAGACACGCCCCCCCTCTTCGCAGGGCGTGGCCCACCCCCTCTCTCCCGCTCTAACAGCATCACAAACACGTCTTCACAACAACTGCGGTCCGAAAAAGAACATACAGTCCGACGGAGTGGCCACGCTAAGACAGGGCCGCCGCTCCGCAAAAGAGGGGTGCGTAGCTTCGGTGAGGGGGTTGGGGGAGGTGTGTGACGACGAAACTCCCGCAGCTCCAACGCCCCCCCCCCTCCAAAACGGGGGTCTATACCCCAAAACCCCTGAGCCACAGAACATGCCCCTGCGCGGGGTCGTGCTGCGGTCCCAGAAAGGGCAGAGAGTGGTCCTGCACGCAGTCGGTGCAGCGCTGCACGGCCTAATGTTGATGGTCTTGGGAGGTATGCCTCCCATTTTGCTTGAGAGGCACCCGGGCACAGGCCGTCCCTGAGGGTGGGACTGTCTGCAGGGCCCGGACTTCGCCACCCGCTACAGTGCGAGGCACGGGTCAGGCGGTTGGGGTAACCGCGGCAGTACGGCCCTCGCCCGTGCCCCCCGGCCGGGGCTCGAACGCGCGCTTCAAACGGCACGTGCCGCCGGTCGCGACGCCCTCGAACGTCGGGCGCATCCGCGACGCCTCCACGAACTCGCACGCCCCGCAGCCCGGCACCGCGACGCACGCGCCGCAGCACTCCTCCCGCGACGCCACCGAGCCCTCGGCCATGTGCCCCCCCCCGAGGGCCACGCCTTCGTGGAAAGTGCACGCGGTCGACGCCGTGATGGGCCCCGGCGGGAAGGCCTCGACGGGGGACGGCCGGTGGCCGCACCGCGACTCGTTCGCGATGGAGTCGTGAATCGAGTCGTACCACTTTGAGAAGTTCCGCGCGATCGCGGCCAAAACCTCCGGCTCTCGTTCGGCCAAATCATGTGCCTGCGGCAAAATGAGGGGCTGGGGCAGAGAAAGGGCAGAGGCAATGGGGCACGTTGCGTGCCACGGACCTCCGTAAAGAGGATGAACCAATGGCCGTCGGTTACCCGCCATCTGGCAACTTCTCCCATCTCCAGCCCATTTCTGACAGAAATCCATGTAACATCCCCACTTCTGAGTACAGTACCTCCTCCACAGGTCCACGGTGTCCATCCCTCCCCGAAATCCCCATCACTACTCCCACCAACAAAAAGCCGCATGTCACTCGGAAAAACTCCTTCAAACCTAAAGCCACAAAATTTACCCACATTCTCCCTCACGACACCCCTCCCCCTGCCGCTGCACAGTAACATCTTCAACATCCTCCCTCCACCCAGTAGTCAGCTTATCCATTCCTTCCCTTGACGCCAGCACTACCCCTCCCCTACTCCAGAACCCAGGTCAGCGCGGGGGTTGATCCTGTAGCTCAGTGGTGCTGGGAGCAATCCGCAGGCACGGCGTCGTGGGTTCGAATACCGCCGCCCCCCACTGAATGACCCCCGCAGGGGGTCCTGTTCATACCCGGAAGGGCCGCCCGTGTGGGGTTCGACTTGGTGATCAGCCACCCTGAGCCCAGGCAGCCGGGCTTGGGTCCCATGTACCCCAATATACAGACCTCAAAATGATACCCTCGCCGCACTGATCACTTTGAACACTCATGTGCGGGGTTTTTGATTGCCCCCCCGGGGGGTCCAGGGGGGTGTTGGTGTCAAGGGCTGCAGCTGGGCGCCCCATGGTAGTATCTGTTGCGTCGAGCCGGGGTCGTTCTTGGTTTTGCCTGTTCGTTGGATTAGCCTCAGAGGGGCGGTCCACTGCCCGGGGCTTTCGACAAGCTCTGTGCTTGGGGGCAGGGACTTGCTTGAGCGGGGGGGGGGGAGGGGGGGAGGAGGTCCAGGGGAGGGGGGGGGAGGAACCCCCCCCCTTGCCGGAACATACCCAATCCACAAGGAACAGAAAAATTATTGGAGAATGAACAACTCAGCACATGGAAATGTCATGTTGTTGGCCGTAAACAAAGAAAATTCATCATTGAATGTCAATTCAGGGTTCCCACATCTCACCAATACACAACAACTACAACAAAGCGGGATATTCACCATCTCATGCCAAATGATAGTGATCTTTCTTGTCAGTCAGAATTAGACTCGCCTGAACTGGAGCCCCCATCGGTAGTGGAACTGGAACTGCAACCTGATGATGATGACAAACCTGAGTCACTTCCTGAATGGGAGACATCAGACAAATTATCAGACAGTGCCTCATCATCCACCGACTCCGGATCAGAGGGTACCTCGGCTTTTTGTCTTTTATGACCGGTGATCCTATCTTTAAACCTAAAATAGAGCAGCGCGTCAATTACCTCTTCGCGTTTTGCGCGTGGCAACGGTGGGACTGGGGAGGTGAAATACACTGACAACGAGCGTTGGGGCATGGTAGTCTGAAAAACAAGGTATATGGAGCACACATGGTGCAATATGTACACAGTGTATGGCATGCGCCGAAGGCGCCGAAAATTTTTTCCCATGACTAAAAAATGTTCCCAAAACCCAGGTTTTCGGGTGCACTTGAGCTGAGGGGGGAGGGGGGGAGGGGGTCCAGGGGGGAGCCCCCCCCCCCCCCCGCCGGAATGAAAATTAAAGCAAGTCCCTGGCTTGGGGGTCGCTTGTGCATTCACGCTTTCTGTGTTGGGACCCCTGGTTCCCCCACAGCCCCCCCCCCCGCCGCCATGTGCCTGTCTGCCTCTGCCAGATGCGGTGGTCCGTAGACCTGGAGGTGTCTCCCGGCCTCAGTTATGGGCCCAACAGGTGCACCAGCCATTGTGTTGGGAATTTGCTATGAGGTCCGGAGTGCCACACAATGTTGCTGCCTGCGGAGGGTGTCCCACAACGGTTGGTGGGCTACGGTGCAGATGTCCAGGGCGATGTCGATGTCGTTTGTTGGACTGACTCAAGTTGCTGATCGCCCAGAAGCCATTACTGCTGCCCATATGACGAGGCCTGGGGGCGACTTGCAGGGACTGCCCCCTACGATCTGCTCAGCAGTGCATGAGCCTCGCCACCTCCGAAGGCACAGGAGACACAATCCGAAACACTGCCCCACCAGTGCCTTCCTGACTCCCAGTGCCCCTGCATTGGACAATTCACTGCACTGCAAAGCGATCACTAGGGGTGCTCCCCTACTGGCAGCTTTGTTCGCAGGGCCACTCAGATGAAGGTGTGATGCAGGCGGGGCAAGGGTTATTGCTGCCAGGCTTGCTATGCTGCCGGTTGGGGAGGTTTGGGGGGAATCGGAGCATATTTCGATTATCCCGCATTCCCCTAGAACTTGGCAAGGATTCCTGCAGCACGTTGAGGGGTGCGGGTGTGCCCTGGGAGCTGGCGTCCTTGTGGGGGGGGGAAGGGGACAGCAAACTAGCAGCTGGAGGGTCAACTGCATGAGGGACAAAGTGCCAGTCTTGTATGAGGCGTGGAGAGCAGTATGAGTTTTGTTTTCGGCGAAAGGGGAGGGCATGGGAGGGGGAGTGCGGGGGGCAGTTTGGTGATTGAGAGCGGATTGTCAGTCGCACTGCTCACGTAGCCTTCTGCTCTCATTGCAGCAGCTACCCGGCCGACACTGCCACAGTCAGTCATACCCAGACCGTGAAATTTGGAGGGTGCTCGTGGGGCCCAGAAATTTCTGACACAGCCAGCAATAAGGTTCCCGACAACGTTCCCGGAGAAAACAGGGGAAATGGGGGAAAATGGGGGAAATGGGGGAAAATGGGGAAAGAGGGGAAAATGGGGAAAGAGGGGAAATATAGGGGGAAATGGGAAAAAATGTGGAGACTGGGGAAAAATTGCAGAGCCAGCCAGCTGATCTCCAAACCCCTCTGTGGATTGCAGACAACTTTCAGCGGAATGCAACATACCCTTTGTATGGGTGCACATGGTCCATGGGAGGCAACACTGTGAAAGGGGACCCATAGACTGCATGCGAACCCTTCATCCCCCCCCCCCATGTATCCCCAACTTCCCCTATTCTTACCCATTTTCCCCATTTTCCCCCATTTTCCCCCATTCCCCCCCATTTTTCCTCCAGCCATCGCCCAGTATATCCATGTCCTGTGTCCCATCAGCACTGAAAACCACCATCTTCCACCTTTTTGGGGTGGTTTATCACCATTTTCCCATTCAGTTTTCCACAAACGACACATCTTCACCCATTTCCTCTCATTTCCCCATATTTTCTCTGTTTTGGAATAGTGTTCCAGCAAGGTTCCGGTCATGGAAATTTCTGGGCCTTGTGCTTGAGTGGGAAATCACAATACATTGCCAGCGGTGTGCCGGATCACCAAGTGCTACACATGAGTGAGTGGTGCACAGGATGGCCAAGCATTGTGCTTGTGAATCGGCGGTTCTGTGCTCAGCACAATCAATTTGTTGGGCAAACAGTCGGTTGGGTGGGCACACGGTTGGTCGGGGAGGCAGACAGTCGGTCAGTTTCACAACTCTGTGTGGGTTCCACATGGAGGAGGGCAACAAAGGCTTCAGAAAGCAATCCACTCTGGCATCACGCCCCGCCCCCCCCACCCGGCCCCAGGGTTCACAGACCCACCCAACCGACTGATTGCTCGCCCGACTGACTGTTTGCATGGGCAACAACAGGCAGCACGGCTTCAATTGGTCAGGTGTGGACCCGCCACTCAGCTCCAGCCGCGCCTGCCTCACGGCCTTCATTGCCGGCATTACAGGCAGCACGGGGGGGGGGGGGGGGGGCTGCAACAAAGCAAGCACCTCCGCATAGTCGTGGTCCATGTCGTAGAGCTGGGGCCTGTGGCAGTCGAACGTGGCCTTTTTGGGGTCGCAGGAGATCCCCCCAACGACATACTTCCACTTCCCGTAACGGAACGCGTAGCCGTTGCGTGCGCTCCGGTGCGGGGAATTGTACATCCAGCCGATGCCGCGCGGTACGGGGGTCTGGCCGCGCAGGATGGGCATGATCGACACCCCATCGAAGTGCCAGTTCCGCTGCGCAGGCGGCCGTTCCACACCCAAGACCTACGCAGAAGACAGTCGGCTTCTCGATGGCAGGGGCCATGAGTCAATGGCGTACAGCCGAGCGCCTGCTACTGGACACCGCACTGTGACCAACACACGGCAACCAACGAGCCTTCACACAACACCCCCTGCCCCCTCCTTCTGGTATGCAGTACCCAACCTTAATGGAATGCCCCCACCGCTGGGGGATACAGATGCTGAATGCTGACCTTCACGCTGCAAGGCACGAGGCTGCAGAGCAACAAAATCAGACCAAAGAGCTCTTCACTGACACTGCCATGGGCGCCTTTCGCCGTGACAATATACCCAGAGGATAGCGCATGGTGGGCTCGATCAGGTGTCTGAGACATATCAGAGCATCGGGCAGGGATTCTTTTGAGCAGGGGGGGGGAGGGGGGGAGGGGGTTTTGGACCCAAAACTTGGTGTACCAAAAATGGCTTGACCAGATTTTCCCTATTGTAAATTTCGTTTTTTCCCACTATGGTCACTTTGGTCTGGGGAGGGGGGGAGGGGGCTTTGGGGGAGGGCCCCCCCCCTTTGGTTTTTAATTATTCTAAAGAAGCCCTGGCATCGGGGGGGGGGGGGGACTGCGCTTGAATGGGAGGTTGCTGGTGAAAGGGCCCGAAGACCGAATACACCTCGGGCAAATCCTTGCGGCCACGAAACGGTTGGAGGGGGCACTTGGGGGGCAGCCCGGGGCGTCTGCAGCGGAAGGGACCAAGGCGGCCAGAGACGGGGAGGGGGGCGCCCAGAGATGCATTGGGGGGGAGATACCCCTCCCCTCCAGGGCGCCCAGCCTATGCCCAGCCACTTTCTCCCTGACGCCAAGTGCCAGCCTCAGAAGCATTTGTAACCCACAGCAACTGCCCCCAACCGCTTTGGCAGCCTCCTGCAATCGCCTGTCGAACCGCCTCTGGGGCCGCCTCTGAGGTCCCTTCCCTTCTGATGCATCCCTTGGGGCCCGGACCCGCCATCCCCACGCCTTCAGGTACAGGCCTTGGGGGGAGGGGGGGTTCTGTCAAGGGACGACATGGGCTCCGGCGATTGCGGAGCGGCAGAACGACGGCGGACCCCGTCGTGCAGAGGGAGGCACACCTCCAAAACTGTCGCCAGGAAGTCCATAGTCACGACTGGGGCCCACGACACGCGCAGCCGGTCCCCCACGACCGCGGGCCATGACACAGCGCCGGGGACGCGGTGGCCCCCCTCCCACACGTCGCGCTTCCGTCCGCGCAGCGGCCCAGCGGAGCCTGGCCCTTGGCACTGGGGGCGGTGGAGCGTCCCGGGCGGGATGGCGCCCGAAGGCCCGCTCCCGCACCGGCCCTCGGGCGGACAATTGGTCTCTGGCCCGTTGTCAGTGGCAAACCAGACCATTGTGTTGTCGTAGTACCCGAGACGCTGCAGCGCGTCCTGTGAGCCAGCGGACGGGGGGCAGGGGGGTGGGGGGGGGGGGGCGTCAAAAGAGGCGGACGGGGGGGGGGGGGGCGGGGGGTCAAAGGAGGGGTGTTGGAGGGCGTGAAGCAATAGGGCCACCAATGGTCAGGCCCGTCCGCATGAAATGGGCTCCTGACCTCATCGCCCGCAGTCCAATGATCCCGCTCAGGTGCAGCACCACAGTGCCGAGCACGGCTCTTTCGGCGCCAGTCAGTTGACCCCCCCCCCCCTCCGGTGCTGCTGAGGTTTTAGAGGCGCCGAAGGAAATTTTTGGCTGAAGCTAACAGACGTCGAAAGCGCCAGAAAAATTTTGATTCGCCGAAGGCCCGGAGAAAAATTCGGCCCAGTCACTTAAGAGGGGGGGGGGGTGTCAGACCCCCCCCCCCTCAGGTGGTGCTGCGTTGTTACAAAGAGTCCTCGTGCTGAGGATCAGGTCAGGCGCGAGCCGCCCCCGCGCTGTGGGATACAAAGGATGTTGGGTCTGAGACCCGACCTCGCAAAGGCAACCAGAGATCAATAAAAGATCATCAGTACCGTTGTCGCAGGCGCCGTTCACTGTGACAGACAACACCCGACAATCCTGATCACAGGGCTGCGAGCCCCCCCTGTGTGACACTCCGTCTGGTTGTTGTTTCTTTACGGGGCCCTGGACAGTCACCCGTTCTTCCCTTCGCATGTTGCGTCAGGTCGTTGCTTTGTGTCGGCCGCTGCGGCGGGTGCTCTTGCTGGTGTCGCTTCCGCGTTCGCGGAGCCCAGTGGTTGGTGTGCCGGGGCTGTGCTGGATGTGGCATGGTGCGCCGTTTGCGCGTCAGTGGCACCCAGTAGTTGGCGTATTGAGGTTGTGCTGGTTGTTGCCGGGGTCGTTTGACTGTTTTTGCCGTCCACGCGCCTCTGTCGATAGGCCGTCCATAACCTGCCTTGCCGTGTTTCCGCGTGCGTGAGGCCCAGGTGCCCTGTTCCTCCACGCGCTGTCCCGACCGTCCACCATATGTCCCTTTCCTCCTCACGGCTGGTCTGCCCCTGATGGGCTCCCACTCCTGTTGCGCAAACAGCCCATCTGGGCTGCGGGAGACACCCCCCACCTGATGCCGGTTGAGCAGGGGTTGCCCTGGCACCCGGTAGTGACGGGGCTGGCTGGCCAGGCCATCCCCTTTGTTGTCGCTGCCTCCCATGCGCACGCTCTCCCATCCCCTCCATTCTGGTTTCCTCTTCCCGCTGTTCCGGTTGCCTCTCCTGCCTTGCTGTGCCCCTCCTCCTTGTCTGCTGTGCTCGCCCTTGTCCCTCCTGGTGTGGCTCCCGCGTTCTGTGTGTCTGTATTGCTCCTCCCCCTGTCTGTTGGCGCTCCTGGGTGCCCCTGTCGCGCATCCACACCTGTCCCACCCGCCTGCCCCCCTGTACGCGGGGCTCACGTCTGCACGGTTGGCTGGTCACAGCCCTGTTGCTACCCCCGTGGCGGGCACCTCCCGGCGCGCGGGGCACAGCCCCCGCCCTTGTGGAGTACACGGGCACCTCGTAGAGGGAGGGGGGGGCTTGTTCGCTGATGGCTCGCTCGGCGTGCGCCGCATTTGGTGGTTGCTGCAGTGCTCGCACCTCATGGTCTCACTATGCATTGCTGTGTGTTTTTCCACTGTGATTTGGGTGGCACCAGGGGCACCGGGCATTTCTGCACATGTCTCCAAATTTGCAAACTGACCTGTCACTAGTGTTTGCTTGGGTTGTTCTGCGGTGAAGGTGATGTGTTGTTGCTCTTTTGCATTCTGGGCTGCTGAGGGGCTCCCTCTTTGAGGACTTCACCCCGGGCTATCCACGCCTCGGAGCTAGGGACTCATGTGAGTCCACCCCCTGTTTGGTTGTGTGCAATGACCACCAATGGTTTGGACGTTGTGTCTCATAAGCGTGCCCAAGGCCCCTGCACTAGGCCTTGGTGACAAAACTTAGCTACTCGTGGGCAGTACATGTTTTAGGTCATTGCCCAATGGTCAACCGCGTAGCCGGCTGCCAACCCCCCACAGGGGCAACCCCCCTACTTAGGTTTGGGCTGAATCCACTTCCCGGTGTGGTCGGGAAGGTGTTGGCTCCCGGGAGTGCATCAGGGAAGCATCCCTTCTGTGTTGTGTGTGTAAGTGTGGCCTTGGTTGTCATGTGCGGTGGGTGTGGTGTTGGCGTTTTGCTCTGCTGCGCTGTGTGCTGCACTGCGTTGCCCTTGTACATGCGTGCTCCTCTGGTGTGTACTGCGTTGCGCCGCTCCTCTGTGCACCTCCACCAACTTTGTGTGCCTAGGCGTTGCGCTGTCTTGTGCTGCTCTGGTGTGTGTTGTGCGGCTCTGTTCCGTTGTGCGCCTCTTTCGGCTCTAGCGTGCCGCACTGCACTGTGTGCCGTGCTGCATGCAGATATCATCTTTGCGCCTCCCCCCTTCCTTCGCCTCGTGCACATGCAATTCGTGTGGGAGCAACCGATGGTGTAGCGATCGCTGATGGCAAGTATGGATGCCAGGACACGTGTTCGTTGGGGCCATTGGTACGTGGGCACCTGTGCTCATATGCATCACACCATGCACCGTGCAGGCGGCGTGTGTCTCTGGCCTTTGCAGTATCTACTCTTGTCATAAGCCTCTTGTGACCCTCTCAATTCTACCCCATGCCTGTCCTTTCATGTAGGCCCGGGGGCAGGGCTAGCTCCATTGCAGGCCACGCTGACGGCGGTCCACGCCGTTCCACCGTCCATGGGATGCGTCTTGGCGCTGTGGGGTCACTGGCCTTCCTCCGGCCTGTGGTCATCGTGCGGTCTGCACTGTGGCCGTGCGTGGCAGCGAAGGGGGAGGGAAGGGGGGCTGCCGAAGGCCGGGGTCCCTCCTCCCGAGGGTGTTGGGGGCCCAGCCCTTGGGGTCAGGGAGGCAAGGGCCGGGGCTGGGGGGGGGGGGGGGGGCTCAAAACGGTCAGGTGTGTGTGGGGGGGGGGGGGGGGTTGGACCCCCCGAGTGGAAGGCTGTGGCATGGCACATGCACGGCAGCACATGAGACAGATGCCCCGGCAGTGGCCGACACAAGACCATCGGTGCTTGCCAACAAGATGGCGGCGGACGGGGGCTCGGTGTCAGGGCACCGAAGAGGAAGCACAGGCCGGCTCACTTTGACTGGGAACAGGGGGGGTGTTGTCGTGTAACAACCCGACCCCCCCCCCTCCCGTGGTCACAGACGAGGGGCCAATCGTTGCAGGGGGTGCTCGTTCGGTTCTCTGAACGTCGTTGTTGCATAGACCAACACAGCGTCCGCCACGGTGCCTACCACCCGCCGGCGGCCAGGGGCCGATCACACAGATATGTACGTATACGTATACGTATACGCGTATATACATGTATACACGTATACGTATAGTCTGTGGACACTGTGCACCACAAGTAGACGCGGCCTGCTTGTAGACACTGTCAGCATGTTGTAGACGCGAAGAGACAATGTTTGGGCCACCTTCCCCCTTCCCTAAACAACGGTCCGCTAACGGCATTTTCCCGTGCACAAGGGCATGTAGACGCGTGTTCGGGTATACGAGTTTACATACAGCCCTCCGACAGCCCTCCGCTCGCAGGGCTTAGGTCAGAGCGCCCCACACGTACATTAGGGCTCAGTGGGCGCCACCAATACAGTGGGCCCAACACGGCCCCCTTTCTCACTGACTGGGCCCCCGCAGGCGAGGGGGGGAGTCGCATATGGAACCCCCCCCCCCCCTGCTGGTGCCTGTGGCCTGACTTCCTCTGCTTTGATCTCCTCCGCTCGTTTCTCTTCCCTTCACCCCCTCCACCCCCCCCCTGGCCTCTCCGCACGCGCGCTGCGCCTCTGCCCATCCCTCCCACGCCCCTCTCAATCCTCTCTCTGCCGCCTCTGCCTCCGCTGCGCTCCTGCCGCCCCTCGGCCTCCGCGGCGTCATGTCCGCTTGCGGCCACCCCAGAGGCAGACAGGCACGGGAGGCTGGGGCGTGGGCCGCGTGGGACTGCGCGTTCCTACGGACTGTGATGGCATTGCACGGGGCAAGGGGCGTACCAACACCGCCCCCACCGCGTGATCGAGCTCGGTCAGGCACGCGTAGAAGTCGAGCTCGTCGTCTGAGTAGGCGGCAGCGCCGGGCAGCGGCGGAGCGCAGGCCGCGCCGCCTGCGCACGCGGCGCGGCGCGCGGCCGTCCCGACGAAGGGGACGTGGCAGTTGTGGAACGAGATCTGCGCCAGGAAGGGCGCGCCCCGCTGCCGCTCGAGGAACCGCACGAACGCGTCCGCGAGGTAGGCGGCGTCATCGGGCGGCGAAGGCCGCGTCAGATTGGCCACGCCGTGGGGCGCGCGCGCGTCGTTCCACCAGTAGTTGAAGCAGCAGCCCTTCTTGGCACTCGGGTCTGGCCTGAGTGTGCGGTGCACTGCCCACGGCCCCGCCGAAATGGCGTGGGTCACCCCAACAACAGCCACACCGCGACACGCATTTCAGTGGTCGACACCGCAACCCCCCGCCTTCCCCCCCAGGTAATCTTCACCCGTCCCTTGTGTTGCCTGGCGTTGTCTCACGGCCGATGCGACAGAAGTCGCATTCGGCAGCCCAACGATTCGGCACCCGTCGGACTCCTGCGGTGGCTGCGGCGCGGTCCGCACATTCGCTGATGTCCGCGGACACGAGAGCTTCACTTCAGGGGTGGGTGGGGATGGGGGCGGGGGTCCAAGAGGGAATTGCGGAGGGGGGGGGGGTCCCCGACTGGTGCTCCGCTGTCAAGTGAAGCTGGCGGTGTCTGTGGGCCATGCTCTGGAACCATCAGTGCGGGAGGCATGTGCCCCAACCCCTCGACTCGCAGGGTTCTCTAACCCCCTCCCCCCTCTTCGAATATGAGCAGGCACCAAAATAAGGGCATGCGCATTTGGTCGCAAAGCACATGACATAATCTTTGAACAATGATGCCTTCGATGGGGCGCAACAATCCATCCGGTTATCAAGACTCAAATAGTTGGCACATGACAAACGTGCCAAATACTTCGTCCAAGTGACCAAATAGTACGTTGAAGAGAGATTTCCGGAGGACGACGACAGATAACTGTGGTTTGGGAGTCGGTAGCCCGCTTATATTTTTGAGGTCTGGAATATAGGCAGCTATGGCAAAATGGCGACCCCAGAGGCAAGAGGGAAAACGGAGAAAAGACGCATCTCCAATTGCATGTTGTGCGACGCATGCATTTGATTATGCACCCATGCTGCCTGTGTCCTCAACATCTGTTGCAGCCCCATAAAAGTCCTAACCAACCACTTCATCCTCCTCTCGGGCTGCCGCGATGTCATCTCAAAAGAAATGGGGGTCATTGGTATCAGGGAGAGCCATTTTTCTGCAGTGAAAACATGGGGTGTTCCGAATATGAGCAAGCGACAATCATAGGCAAGCAAAATATAATTGGAGGGGGGGACAGGAGGGATGGGGGCGGGGGGTTGCCCCTCCCTCTTTGGGCAGGCAGAAGGCTGCCATTGTAAAGCATTGTAAAGCAGGGGAATAGGCATTCCACTGCCACCCACAGACCCACAGACTACCCCTCCCACCCCCCTCCCCCACACTCCTGCTCCCACAACTGCACGCGACCCGGATACACGCCTCCACAAACACAACCGACCGCGTCACGCTGGAGGCACCAACCGGCATAATGCCGGGGCCGTTGCGGCACACCACCCCTGCTCCGGTCCCAGGCCACCAGCCCAGGGTCGCGCATTGGAGGGGGGGGTACTTCGGGGCATGGGCTCTCCGCTCGCCGACGCGTTCCCCAACCGCCGGTGTCAAACCCCCTGCCGACGGCCAACCCCATGTGCGCGACGGCGTCGGCCGCCGCATGACATCCCCACTGGACAACATCCAGATATGCCCAACCATAACCGACGAGCAGCGCCACGTGACGGATCCCGCCGCCGTGCCCCTGCCGACGGCCAGTCCTTGGGTGCGCGACGGCCTCGGCCGCCGCTTCCCACTGCTGACCTACTGCGCCGGGTGCGCACTCCCCGACCAGGGAGTCTGTAGGGGTCTCCGGGTGCCAATCCCGGGGGCTGCTCGGATCTCTCGACCGACCGGCGTCCCTCGGCCGCCGGAGGGTAAGGGACGGCAATTGGAGTTGGACCGACGGATGAGGGCGGCCTTCGCGGTCTTCCAAAAATGGGGCGGGTGCACGCTTGCCTCCCACGCCGCGCGCAGCGTGCTCTCCCTCGCAGTGTTCTCCCTCGAGGCCGAAGGGGCGGTGGGGACGGGGGGCTGCAGAGAGGGGGAGGGCCGCCACCCGGGCCCGCCGTAGCAATGCACCATCTGGCCGTAGTGCCCGTAGAGGCAGTGGGGCTGCCACGCGGCATCGCACTCGCAGTTGGCCGTGGCCGTCGGCGCCACCTCCACCGTGGCGTTCATGTGGTCGAACCCGTGCGTGATGGGCGAGCTCGTGCGGCCGCCGAACCACTCGGAGTCGTTGTAGAAGGCCCCCAAATGCCACTTGCCCCCGAACCTGAGCCGAGGCCAGGGACCACGCAGGACTTGGGGTGCTACAGGCAAGGGCTGTGTACCCGCGGGGCATACCCCCCCCTCCCCAACTTCATGCAGTCCCTACGACTCATGTCAATGGATGGCCTCAGGTGCCTGATGGCGGGGCCGGGGATGTGCTTATCTACACAGGTGGGGGAATGAATTACGAGACCCACCCACCCAGGTTTTGGGAAAACCCAGGGACCCAGAATTGTCCCACGTCCAGGGGTGGGGGGGGTGTTGGCAACCCACCCAGTCAGCCACCAGTACACAAGACACGAGCAAATTTTCCAAGTGGTGGTGTTAGTGGCCCCTGTGTTCAACTGACTTTTGTACTTACAACAAACCCACATAACCATGCATGCATCATTCTCTGTAAGGGAAGCATGGGGCAGAATGGGACAAGAAATGTGCAGAACAAGACAGGGGACACAGGCACCCATCCACCCACCCACCCACCCACCCTGATACATCCCTGTGGTGAACCCATCAGCACCCATACACCAAAAAACGTCCCACCCCCACGGGAGGGGTGGTGGTGTTTGGACACCCACCCACCCAACCACCCACCCAGAATTTCTAAAGCACCCACCCACCCACCCACCCACCCACCCACCCCTCCCGTCCCGTAGGCCGAACACTAAGCACATCCCTGGGCGGGGCCTCAGCTTTGGGGCATTTGAAAAGGAACAAAAACCAGAGGAATCGGCGAATACGACCCGCCAATTCCGATGCGCGAATGCACATGCCAATAGAGCCCTCTGGAAATGTCGCCCAGAAGTGAGTGAGTGAGTATGCCGGTTGGGTGGGGTGCCCGGGGGCACGGCGGACTGTTAATGGCCACACTAATGTTCCACCCACACCTTCGCTGAACTCACCTTAATTGGTTTCACCCTCCGGGAGGGGACAGGTGCTCTACACCTGAGTTCAAGGGTTAAGCTTTGGGTTTATCCCAAACCATTGCCTCAGGGGGGGGGGGATTCAGGCGGTCCTTGCCGTCTCCCAGACACCTCCGTCTCCCAGACGACATCAGGGGTGCGTCTTCCAGCCACCATCCCGCAGTCCCTTTGGACCACCCCCTCCCCGCTGCCAGATTTGGCATAGAGAATAAAGATGCACTTATGCCTTACTGTGGAGTGCATCATCTCTGGTTTGCATTTGTCTGTTTGTTAATTTGGTCTCACCCCCCTGCCGCGCCTCCGTCGCAACCCTCAGCAACACTTGCACAGAGCAGATGTTGTTGTAAGGGGGTCACAAACCATCGTGTTCTGTAGTGACCCGGGGGCCAGGGCTCCTTTTAAACAGTGGTGGGGGGGAGGGGGGGAGGGGGGGGGTCCAGCCCCCTCCCCTTCCCCCCAAGTGGTGCTGAGTTTTTAGAGGCGCCGAAGGCCCCAGAAAACATTTTTGATTGGCCAAAGGTCCGGAAGAAAATTTGGCCCAATCTTTTGAGGGGGGGGTGGGTGGACCATCCTGTGCAGGTCATGGCCGTTTGAAAACGCTCATTGTTGCCCCGCTTGCTGTTGTTGTTGGGTGGTGTGCGAGCCCCCCCCCCCACCCCCAGTGGTGCCGAGTTGTTAAAAAGAGCGGGGGGGTCGAAGGGCCACTGAGCAGTAGCCTGCTCTTGGGCTGCGCACATGATGTCCGATCTGTCGGCCTGGCAGGTCTGAGGGGGGGAGGGGTACCTCGTTCTACAGCAATCGAATACTCTAGGGCAAGCCTGGCCTCGGGGCACGTTACCAGCTCGTGTAGTTGCGGTCCGAGGCGCGCACCGCATCGGCGACCGTGAACGTGCGGCGCGGCGCGAATTCGAAGTCCGGCACGCACTCGGTCATGTCCGAGCACCCGTACACATACTGGACGCAGTCGCGGAAGTGGTTGCGCCCCGTGAGGATCGTGGCGCGCGTGGGCGAGCAGACGGTACCGCCGGAGTGAAAGTCTTGCAGCAGGACGGTCCCGGCCCGCGCGACCCACTCGCTGATGCGCGGGGCCGCGGCCGTCCCGTTGTTGTACCGGAAGTCGGCCCACCCGATGTCATCGCCAAGCATGAACAGGAACGAGGGCGTCGCAGAGGGGAAGCCGGCTGAGATCGCAGATGCACCCAGAATGACCACCAGAAGAGACAGGGCAGCCATGGCGAGGACTTGATGTTATCAGGGGATCTTCACGTCTCGCCATTCACCATGAACAGTGCCGGGGCTGTGAATAGAATAACTGCATACTGACAAGATCATCGTGACACCACCTCCTGTAAACTCATTTTCACCCGGCCACAATGCAACCCATCCAATACCTTTCCTCTCGGTCCTGACTTGGGTATGCAGTCCATATCTCAAAAAGAGTTGGCAGTTCACAGCTCTCATTGATGCCGCACGGCCTAGCCACTCTCGCAGCTTGATGGTGTACTTCCGTTGGCCAGCCAAGTTGTTTCCCTTTTCGACAGCCCGTGGCAACACTCCTTGCTGCATTAGGTCTTGTGCAATTGTTGGTTGCATGACATCAACCAATTGTTCCAAACTGTCATTTTCAGTTTCAGTCATGGTGCATGAACCGTGTTATGGTAACCGTGTCTCTTGACAACTTTTTCGTCTCCCCAAAGGTGAATCCACCATGTCACTTACAGAGGGGGAATTGCCCACAAGTGTTGTCACAGGGGGGGGAGTACTCGGCCAAAAGCAATTGAACATGGTCGGGTGTGAAACGTGTGCTCAGTAGGCAACGTGGTTTTTTGTTGGCAAAAACACTTTTGGAGATGAAGACGAGTAGTCTTGCGCAATACCCTCCACTGGAAGACCCAAGAACCTCCCCACCTCCCAAGCGCCCAAGGGTTGATGAAAGAACCACCAACTTCTTCTACAATCAAGAAGTTCATGCTTAACAAGGTCTCTCTTCAAACATGGTCGCCCAAGAGAAATCTCTTATGGGATAGATTGCCTTGGGAAATCCATGTTGGAGACCTTCGTGCCCAATACATCAAGAAAAAAGGAGATTGATCCCGAGAAGGCTTTGGTGTGGGTGTACAAGGTATTTTCAAAGATGAAGTTCTTGGTTACGAAAACTACGAACAAGGCAAGAAGAGTCAAGCCAAAAGATTTCGCATACTTTGCATCAATCTTAAGAAGAAGGAGGAAGAGGTAACCAAATTAATTGCAGTCCCATGCTTTGCATGCAATCCACCATTCCTGAAGTTGCTCAAATTCTTGACCATTTGAAGACAAGAAAAAGATCATGGAAGCCAAGTGCAACCAACTAGTTCAGCAAGCAAAGCGGGCAATGAGTGGCGGTGCAAACAAAGAAGCACAACAGCAGCGGCTCACTACAAACAGGCACCAACTACCCCCCCCCCCCCATGACAATAGTACCGGTACTCTTAATTTTTTGCTGCTGGGAAATTTTGCTGGGTCGCATAGAAAACTAAGTCACAGGGCACAGCAAAGCACCAACTCTTCAGTCACATGCAATAGGGTCTGAACAACATGGGTGCGACAGTGCAGAGTGCTGAAATTTCTTGCTAGGATTACATCCCTCACTTGCCCTGCCTTTGGAAAGTTGATTTTGCTCCCATGATGCCGCTCAGTCCCCAGCCTTTCGTGATGCTGCTCTAAAACCCTGGGGGATCATGGGGGGATGGGGGGATTTCCAACGTGTCACTTGTGGGTTCAGAGTGTGTGCCCAGAAGTCCCTGTGTTCATCTTCCTACGACGGGCTACCCTCCGAGTGTGTGAAGTGCGGCCATCCATTGAGACATGGTGGAAGAGTTGCCATATCTATTTGCACCCCGGGTGCTTCTGTTTCAACAGCCACGGCAAGTGTGCTTTCTGCCCTTAAGCGCCACAAACAATTGTTAATGGACAGTTGAAGATGTTCACATGTGTTTTGGTGCATTTTTAATCCACGGTGAAAGAATGAACAATGAAGGGACCCTTCGCCAATGCAGCACAGAGCGATGAATGAGGATTGCTTGGCTCATTTTGTACATGGGTTTGTTAAAAATGCCCCCTCGGCATTACAACTTCTCACCAAATAGATGAAGAACGCACCAATGCAATGGAACATTTGCAAATGGAAAAAGGTAACGGCACGGCACGCCACGGCGCGGCGGGGCAAAAAATGTTGGCAAATTGATCTCCCTGTGGCGTTGGCGACGAGGCAGTAGTTTATGTCCAACTAGTAGCATGCCAACCAATTGTCAACGAGGATATGGGCCACAAATAGTGGAATCGTTAGTGGCCTGCCATACCATGCACATTGCATTGGTCGCAAGGCACCCGTTCAGACAGTAATGTAAACCAAAGGCGAACTGTTGGTCACACACCAAAACCTGCCCTGATTGCACATTCGTCCAGCTTCATGAGCATTTGATAAGCTTGTAAGTCTCTCTCCGTCATGCAGGGATCTCCGTCATGCAGGGATCATCTGCTTCTAAGTCGGGGAATGGAACCAAACGCAAGGATAGCAAGGTGCAAGTCCCAAAAAATCCCCTTTGAAGAATGTCAACGGCCATTTGTCAAGACTAGGTGAAAGAAGCCATTTGGGGATTGATCCTTTTGTTTTGCACACACGTTGTGGGATCCAATAAACAGCCATGCACCCTTGCTTTCGCAGTGGCCTCCGCGGGGGGTTTGGCCACCTCTTCACGATTTTGAATCTAAGCCAAGGTAGGATGCACCCTCGCACATGCAAATGATGCCCCCCTGGATAAACCCCTCACAATTTACCTAGCGTGACTGGGCAGTAGAGCAAAGAATTAATGCCGCAAAACGAAGCCCACCCCAAGTTCTAGGGAGAACACGATGGAGATGACAAAATCAAGGTCTCATGCCAAAAGAGATAATACCAGATTCGCCGCACCACAAGGATTGTCCAAGTTGTGTGCCGTTGCTCCTTCCCTTTATATGGCGTCAAGCAGGTGAATTGGTAAACAAACTTGCCACAAGCTGCAGTAAGCCACAAAACCCTGCAACAAGCCGCAATAACCCGCAATAACCCGCAATAATGCACAGTCTTTGAGTATGACTCTCCTTGTCGGGAATCGAACTCAGGTCGTCGAGTTGTTAGTCAAGTGTTGTAACCGCTCAACTATGCTCCAGGGATAAAAACACATGCTGTTGGCGCGGCACCACCCAATCTCTTAGGCTCTGCCACTTGCCTCCAGTGTGTTGATATCCCCTTCCTCGCTTCGTCGTCCGTTGTTCTGTCTCAGTCCGGTGGTGTATTGTAGGGCACCATCCCCCTTGGTCGTCGCGGCTTTGTTCGCTCCTGTCTCTTCTTGATTAATCTCGTATGGTCTTGAGCACACTTCCCGTGCCTGCACACGAGTGGGTCAAGTATGACTCTCCTTGTCGGGAATCGAACTCAGGTCGTCGAGTTGTTAGTCAAGTGTTGTAACCGCTCAACTATGCTCCAGGGATAAAAACACATGCTGTTGGCGCGGCACCACCCAATCTCTTAGGCTCTGCCACTTGCCTCCAGTGTGTTGATATCCCCTTCCTCGCTTCGTCGTCCGTTGTTCTGTCTCAGTCCGGTGGTGTATTGTAGGGCACCATCCCCCTTGGTCGTCGCGGCTTTGTTCGCTCCTGTCTCTTCTTGATTAATCTCGTATGGTCTTGAGCACACTTCCCGTGCCTGCACACGAGTGGGTCAAGTATGACTCTCCTTGTCGGGAATCGAACTCAAGTCGTCGAGTTGTTAGTCAAGTGTTGTAACCGCTCAACTATGCTCCAGGGATAAAAACACATGCTGTTGGCGCGGCACCACCCAATCTCTTAGGCTCTGCCACTTGCCTCCAGTGTGTTGATATCCCCTTCCTCGCTTCGTCGTCCGTTGTTCTGTCTCAGTCCGGTGGTGTATTGTAGGGCACCATCCCCCTAGGTCGTCGCGGCTTTGTTCGCTCCTGTCTCTTCTTGATTAATCTCGTATGGTCTTGAGCACACTTCCCGTGCCTGCACACGAGTGGGTCAAGTATGACTCTCCTTGTCGGGAATCGAACTCAGGTCGTCGAGTTGTTAGTCAAGTGTTGTAACCGCTCAACTATGCTCCAGGGATAAAAACACATGCTGTTGGCGCGGCACCACCCAATCTCTTAGGCTCTGCCACTTGCCTCCAGTGTGTTGATATCCTCTTCCTCGCTTCGTCGTCCGTTGTTCTGTCTCAGTCCGGTGGTGTATTGTAGGGCACCATCCCCCTTGGTCGTCGCGGCTTTGTTCGCTCCTGTCTCTTCTTGATTAATCTCGTATGGTCTTGAGCACACTTCCCGTGCCTGCACACGAGTGGGTCAAGTATGACTCTCCTTGTCGGGAATCGAACTCAAGTCGTCGAGTTGTTAGTCAAGTGTTGTAACCGCTCAACTATGCTCCAGGGATAAAAACACATGCTGTTGGCGCGGCACCACCCAATCTCTTAGGCTCTGCCACTTGCCTCCAGTGTGTTGATATCCCCTTCCTCGCTTCGTCGTCCGTTGTTCTGTCTCAGTCCGGTGGTGTATTGTAGGGCACCATCCCCCTTGGTCGTCGCGGCTTTGTTCGCTCCTGTCTCTTCTTGATTAATCTCGTATGGTCTTGAGCACACTTCCCGTGCCTGCACACGAGTGGGTCAAGTATGACTCTCCTTGTCGGGAATCGAACTCAGGTCGTCGAGTTGTTAGTCAAGTGTTGTAACCGCTCAACTATGCTCCAGGGATAAAAACACATGCTGTTGGCGCGGCACCACCCAATCTCTTAGGCTCTGCCACTTGCCTCCAGTGTGTTGATATCCCCTTCCTCGCTTCGTCGTCCGTTGTTCTGTCTCAGTCCGGTGGTGTATTGTAGGGCACCATCCCCCTTGGTCGTCGCGGCTTTGTTCGCTCCTGTCTCTTCTTGATTAATCTCGTATGGTCTTGACCAAAGATGTTCCCCTTGGTGGTGAGTGCTTGCCTACCACCTAGCTACCACCGAGGTACAACATTCGGGTGCATCTCCATGACAAGAACACCTAGTGGCCATACAAACATGAAGCTACCTTCGACACAACTATGCTATAGGCTTCATGGCTGTTTCCAAGGTGGATTGTTGATTTGCTTACTATTGAGCTCCTTATCTTTCAAGCGGATTCGCACCACTCACCACTCCAATGTGGTGTTGTTCTTTGTGCTCGTCCACTCTTGCTCCCTCGGCGGCTTCCCTCGAGGGATTCGTCCAATATGTGCTGAGAGGGAGCTTAGCGAGCAAGTGTATGCACTATAAAAGGCTCAATCTTGGGACAACACTGGAACTTGTGAAACCCAAGGATGTTGGGCAATCTTGTTGGATGCCCCATCAAGCACAAGCGTGGTTGCTCCTTTGACGATCTTCACCAAACATTTCGCAAGTCTCTTGATCGAGCCCACATGCCCATCTTTAGTTTGAGCGAAAGACATGTGTGTACACATATGCAATCAAACGCAAATAAGACAGGGATCCTTATGAAAACGCAAGATCTTCTTTGAAACTGAAGTGGTACAAGAGTATCATTTACAAAATGAAACGATCAAGTGGAGCAACCAGTATAAATCTTCAACACGAAAACCTACCTTGACCCACTATCCTAGTCCTTGCTGCCGAAACTAACTTTCAATTGTGCAAGCTCCATAAAAAAGCATGCAAAGATCAAGCAAGTACCAAGGAAACACTGTTCGGAAGTTCAGAAAAACCATGATAGTTGACAGTTGACAGAAAGGTTAGTGCAAGGCTTGTCAATTGCCCAAAAATGAATACATTGAGTTTCTCAGCGGCTCATTTCAAGCAAACTCATCAAATCTCAATAGCCCAAACACCCACTTTTGCACCTTGCCCAACCTCCCAAAACACCTCACTTTGTCTACAACTTGGGACTATTTCCACCACAGATCTCTTGGCTGCAAATAGACACGTGTGAGCACTCTCATCACTGGCACAAGAGGACATGCCATAACACAATCTGAAATAAGAACCAGTCCGGGCAATGGTAATTGAACCAGCCCTTGGGCAGGCAGCCACAAGTGGTATCTTCTAGTGTTCAATCGGTACCATGGAAAGCATGGCTTGGTGGCTCCGCATATTCACTTTTTTGCAAGGTACGAATGGCCACAACATGTTGTAGGTCGATTTCATGTGTCCAATATTTGTCCCATTTAAAGGCACTACTAACATTTTGGGCTTTGCGGAATTGATGTAGATTTTCATTGTTGCAATAGCCTCAATGTATTGCTTCCCAAAGGGAGGCACGGTGACACAACAAAGTGGTTTACATCACAATAACAGAGGCGAAGGCACAAAAAAGTAAAATGCAAATGTTGAAAAAAGAAGAAGCACAAGAATGGAAAACGAGAAATGTAGCTTTTGACCTAGAGAATGTAAAACGGCATTTTCTTCAAAATCGGCGCCAAATATAGAATCCCTCCCTCCAAACAGCACTCGACCAGCGGATCTGGCAACACGCTGACCCTCTCATCGTCCATCACCTCTGCCTCCTCACCCCCCCCATCCCCATCCATGGCAGCTAGGATGTCCTCCCACTCCGCCTCAGCCCGAAGGTAAATGTAAGGTACCAATGTAATGTTAATGTTGAAGGTTGAATGTAATGTACTGTAATGTTAAAAGAGAATATTGACATAAATGCACAGGTGGTCCAAGGCACAAAGCTTCTTTAGTGGATATCCAAAACAAGCGCTATGTGTATGACAAGGGTTGCTGTGTGCTTTCTGCCTACACTTAACCGTCAATCACAACTCCGCCTCAAACCAGTCTCACATGCTGGACTCATCTTGCAGCTCCTACATATACCATACTAAAATGCTTGCCCCACTTTGTGGGGAGTGTGGCGTGGCGGCTATGAAATGTGGGTCTTGGGTTCATGGTTGCCACGGAGGGTTGATGCAAATCACTATGGACCCAGTAGACCATAGTGAAGGAGACATAGCCCGCAGAAAATGACTTCTCAATGGCGAAGATACAGTCGCGGGACACTTAAACAGGCAGCGCATGGAAGCGAAACAAACACGATGGCAAATGATTACCACATCAGTTTCCTTCGTAATGTGGCAGTAACTTCACTAGATGGGGATAATGGTTACTAGGGAAGAAAACTGCCACCCAGAGGCCCATCGGGGCTTGAATTGAGGGTATCATCCCCAACCACAATCCCAAAACGCGTCCAGCATCAATCAACTTCTCGAAATCTCAACCTCGGATCGTTGCTTAGCGTTCCTTTGCGTTGCTTATCTGCCGTATCTACACCATCCTTCCGCAAATGCAAAGCAAAAAGGTGACCTACATCTTAGTACTTCTCCAAGTTGCAACCTCAAGTCAAAGTCAAGCTTTCACGAACCTTTCCTCACCTCCATTGGATTGAGCTGTTATACTCTTAAACGCAAGTTCTGCACCACATCGAAACTGGAACCAAAAAACAACCTTACTGTTGCGATCCATCAAATAATTAATTTATTGGCTGCGAATGCGACAAATGCATTAGAATATTCAACAGAACCGTTCTGATCGTCTTTTTTTCATCAATTTTTGTCCGTTACAGTAAAATTTACTGTACCGCAGCCCTTAAGCCCTTAGGGGGGAGAATGAGCGACAATCTATATCCAATATCCGCGGCCTGTGGTAGATTGCGCGCCCAATGTGACGGCCGATAGGCCGGCACATTGGAGCGCGCAATCTATCACAGGCTGCGGATATTACCTAAATGTGATAGGGGTTTTACTGCACAAATGAAATCTAGTCCACAGCGCTTTTCTTTTTCCTATTTGAGGCTTTGTGCCACAAATTGTGGCATGTCAAAGGCGCAAACCAAGATACTGAAGTTATTTTTCGCGTTGAAATATGGATACTCCCAATAAAAGCCTTTTAGCCTCTTTTGATGCGAAATGGAATTCCTAAGTTATTAGGGTCCATTTTTTTTTTCGGAACGTGGACAAGTTCTCACCGGCACCCTCGAGTGAGAATGAGGGAGTGTTGCCCAAATTACCTTTTAAGTTGTTGATGTCGTCCAACGCACTACGCAAGCGAACGCTTCTGAGTCTTGCTTATCACATTGGCGCAACTCATGGAATACGCCACCAATTGCTGATTGCTTGCTGGATCGCTGCTTGCTTGCTGGATCGGGATTTAGCCATTTGATGCATTGCCGACTTTGTGTGCGCCCTGCTTCCATAACCGTTGTACCACGAATGTATATGTGCACACATACACACACCATACACACACCGTGAACCGCAGGTTACATAGGTCCATAGACGTGGCGATGGACGGCAACACTGTGCCGAAACAAATTGTAGAAACCAGTAGCTAGCAACCAAGGATAGTGAAATAGTGAGCACTCGGCCCTGTAAGCTATTCGCGCTTGCAGGTCATGATCAGATTGCTGGTTGTTCCTTTCCTCTGCCCTTGCCTCCACCTCCACGTGCCCTGATTAGGTTCAATTGGTCAGAATTGGTTTCATTTGGTTGCACTTGTCCCTCCCTCCCTCCAGCAGGCCATCATTCAAGTGGAATTCCTTCAAATGGTTTGATTTGGTCCATCCCTCCCTCCACCATGCTTACTTTTGCCATCCTTGAAATGGAACCGGTTCAAATGGTTGATTTGAATGATTAATCAGATTGGTGTCACATTGGGCGGTACATTTGGAAGGCAATGTACCGGTACATTTAGGACCCCTATCACATTTAGATCAGATCAGATGCATGTCAATCTGAGAACTTTGGGGGGGCTCCGGCGATTCACATTCTCAAGTCGGTCATCGGGACTGCCGGTAAGTTAGGTAAGTTAAAACTTAACCCAAAAAACGACCCTCTGTGGCTGGAACGTTGTTCTTTTCTCAGTTTTCTGCTGCGTGTTTGCTTGCTTGTAAGACGACGAATCAATAGATCAGCACAATTGTGATTTAATCCGCCCGTTGACAGTGTTGTATTGCCTTGCGTTTGCGACCTGTTTTGGCTGGTTTTGGAAAAAGTCGTTTTTTCGCACTTTTTTTGCGTAGCGCCAATATGGCGCCAATTTTCACACTATGAAGACCAAGTTGGACACTGTAGCAACTGATGCAATCCGTAAATCTAGTTGGCTGACTCGTTGCAAGGTTCCAAAGTGTGTACAGGAAATGTATGACACAGCTCGTAAAATTGAGGACAACTTGGAAATGTATTGGTGTTTGAGTAGGAATGACAAGAAGGTTACAGATTTTCGAAAGGAGATGCAGTGTGTTGAGGATGCTGGTCTTTATTTGGTGCTTGTGTCTTTTGCTACGGGGTACACGGGTGCAGGAGGGAGTGTGCGGCCACCGACCTGTGTTGGAGGGAGGGAGGGAGGGAGGGGGGGGAGCGCCCTACGGTAAGTGTTTGTTCAATATTTTTGTCCACATGGGGCCTCGGTTCACCCCTAGCCGCGGCTAGCCGTGTCTAGAGGGGGGGGGGGGGTCTCCCTATTCTCAACCCACCAGCCACCAGCCCCCATGGCTAGGTTCACCCCAAAACGAAAAGCAAGGCTTTCAGAGTGTCTATTTTTTTTCTGCTATGGCCATATGTTTTGCTGCATTGCCATGCCATTGAGGAGTCATGCATGCTGATCTAGATTTTTCTGTCATGGAGAGAAACCATGTAGGCATGTGTGGTGAAGGGTAACCCGTTGCAAACCATATGGGTTTTGTTCGTCATCACGCTTCACTGCAGCCTGCAATTGATGGCGATATGACAAGTTTTGCTGCCATTTGCTTCGCGTGCTTCCCATGCAATCCCTAATTGCAATGCTGCACGTAGGTGACTGCCCTGTGATGTTTCCGCGTTCGACGCCCGGGGACGGGGCGCCTGAAGGGCGCATGAGTGTGATTCTGCATAACACCCCGACCAGAGACAAACACAAGGTGGGGGTGCATCTAAACGGGTACAATGTGTTCTATAGCGTCCTGGGGGAAGTGCATCAGCCCCCTGCATGGAAGCAAGCCCCAGATGCAGACCCCCTGGCCTTTGTCCTGTTTGGCAGGTATAGGGACAATGAATATGTCTTACTCTCTGGCATCCCAACAGTGCATAGGGGTTGGGTGGAATATGGCGTGGCGCTTGTTTTGCGCACGCTGTATGGAATCCCACTCAAGTGGGAGATACACCCTGATGACGGTGTTAACTGGGGAGAGGCGTGGGTGAGTGTGCAGACCCACAGGGTGTCCGTATTACGCAAGGGGGTCTGTCGCTCGTTGGCTGAGCTGCGTGACCGCCCTTTGTCTGTTGAATGGAGGTGGGTCCACCCATGCTCCCCCAACTCTAAACTCATTTGGCAGTCCTTCCTGCCGGCTGCCATGGCAAAGTGTGTATGGTTTGCCTGGGATAGGGAGGATGTTCGGATTAATTTTCGGTCTTTGGTTTGGGGTCTAACTGTGTGCCAGATCCCAGGGGTGTGGTGGAAGGCGCGGCTCAGGAGGTCGCTGGGCCGCTTCGTTCTGCTTGACGAGGTATTCGCCTGGCAGGCCTAGGCGAGGACAGTCAGAGGCGACGCAAGCAGTAGCTCAGATGAAGCTCCATGAACGGTTGTCTTGGTCGGCGAAGATGTGCGATGGGGTGGGTGGGGCAGGGGACATTTTTTCCGACCTGACCTGTGTTGTCTGTGACTTGCCAGATGGTGTACCACAGGTGCGAGCATGTTGCCAGGTGATGCCTACAGTGCACAGCGTAAATGATGATATATGTCAGTGCATGTGAGGACAGTCCAGCCGCAGACCAGCAAGTGTGCCGGTACGAACCTGACTTGGTGTGCATGATTGTTTAAAAGCGTGGTGGACACGAAAGGTGAGAGCCGAGAGAGAGTGGTGTGCAGGGGCAGCCAGAAAATGTGTGGGCCATATGGGCTTATGGACTTATGCCTGCACCCTTTCCTGTCTCAGCCTATGGTCCACTGAGCAGTGTTTGCCTTTGTCTCGCTTTTTGCTTGCTCAAAATGCCACCCTAAGTGTGAAGTGTGCGGTATAGTAGAAGGGCGGGAACCGTAGCTGCACCTGCATCTTACAACTACGGTGTACATCACTTCGGCCGCACCACCGAGCCCTTCGTTCTCATGTAGGTATCATGAATTTCCAAACATTTGCACTAGGGCACCCTTTATCTACCCACCTTTCCCTGATTTGGACGACAGGCTCCGTATTTGGGGTTTGGGGTTTCCGCTGTTCTTGGAACACCAATTGACTTGAAAAGCCCCCCCTTTCATTCACGTAGTGTGAGAGTAATGTCGGAAGATGAAAGATTAAGTCATCACCGGAAGGGGTAGCCAAACTTTGTGGGATACTTGATATCTTGATGATCTTGTCTTTTGGCCAGGGACCACATGTGCGTGAGGGTGCCATCCCCGCGTCCCCCCCCCCCGCATCCCCCTCGTGCCCCGTTGTACCGGTTTTGAGGCATTTTGGGAAAATGTTGAGAGAAGTAGAAAAGAGCAGTAGAATGTGCACTTCTTCGAAGTTTTAGGTGGCTATTTTGGTGGACCCAGGGGAGGAGGTGGCCCCGGTGCTCCAAGTGTGGATGCGTTCATCTCGGTCCGTGTGCAAGCTATTGTCGCTGCGGTATCTGATGAGGTTCAAGAACAAACGGGGTTGCATGTCATTGATTGAGTATCAGTACAACACACATTCTAATGCTATTCAGGATTCAGGATCAACGGTTGGTAACAAGGCATTTTGACGGAGCGCTGAAGGGTTTTTGGGCTGCGAAGGGCCTCGGAGGAAAAATTATGACAAAATTTCACTCCGGGCCCCCTCCCATATTTCCCACATTTCTGAGTGTCTATTTTTCCCCCCTATTGATACATCTGTGAGCAGTTGTTCTTTTGCACCATTTCTCGCTGTGCTTGCTCGTATGCATCATGTCACGCTAATCATTTTAATGTCCCTGGTCAACCAGAAGGGGGTTGCTGTTGTGCATTGTTCAACAGGTGGGTGCTGGCGAAGCATGACTAGACACGCCCTTTTGCCACCACATAGGAACATGTCTACCGCTGTTGCTACCCTTCCTCCCGTGGCGCCTAGTGTGACCCTCCATCATTCCACCCCCTTTGAGGTGGATCGCTCCCTGTACCGCGAAAACCGGGTCCGCTTGGCTGCTGCCCTGGGTGCCGCCCTGTCCAGCGCCGGCCAGGACAGCAGCCGCGGCCTCATCCTGCTGCAGGGCGGAAGCGACCAAGCCCGTGGCAACACGGATTGCGAGGAATTATTTTTGCAGGACAAGTATTTTCTGTGGGCGTTTGGGGAAAACCAGCCCGGGATGTGGGGTGCCATTGCCTTGGGTGCAGAAGCCGGAGTGGACGCAAGCGCGCTATTTGTGCCGCGCTTACCGGCGGAGTATGCCGTGTGGATGGGTGACACCCCTCCTCCAGCCCACTGTACCACTGGGCCAGGTGGGGTGTCCCACGCTGCATTTGTGGATGAGCTGCCATCGTACCTGGAGCAGCAAAAGGCCGCCAGCAGTGGAGAGTCGCCCCTCCCTGTGTTTGTGCTGTCTGGCACAAACTCTGATAGCGGTGCCCACTTGGCCCCCCTTCCCCTGCCTGTTGGGGTGGATGCGGCTGCAGTCAAGTTGGACACGTCCGCCTTGTACCCCGTTTTTGATGAGTGCAGAGTTTTCAAATCCGAAAAGGAACTGGCGGTCATGCGCTACATGAATGCAGTTGCATCCGCCGGCCATGTGGCAGTCATGGCCGGAGCGGCCCCTGGCCAGCTGGAGCGCCACGCTGAAACAATGTTTGATTTCATTACGTCCAGCCTTGGGCCAAGCCGCTACTGGGCGTACACTCCGATTTGCGCCGCTGGCAGACACGCCTCAGTGCTGCACTACGGCCACGCCGGTGCGTGCAATGACGCCACACTGCAGGACGGCCAGTTGCTGCTGTGTGATATGGGGAAGGAACTTGTTGGCTATGCCAGCGACATTACCGTGACTTTCCCTGTGAATGGAAAGTTTTCAGATGACCAAAAAATGGTGTATGAAGCTGTGCTGGCGGCGCTGAATGCAGTCGAGAGGGCAATGAAGCCCGGCGTTTCATGGCCAGCCATGCAAGACCTTGCGTACCGTACCATCTTGACTGCCTTAAAAGCTGGTGGTGTAGTAACCGGTAATTTGGAGGACATGATGGCTGCCAATGTTGGGGCCATTTTCATGCCCCACGGTTTGGGTCACTTGATTGGCTTGGTGACCCATGACGTGGGAGGGTACCCCAAGGGCACAACCAGGGACACCCGCTTCGGCCACAAGTCGCTGCGGTGCGCCCGCAACCTGGAAGCCGGCATGACCATCACCGTTGAGCCGGGGTGCTACTTCATCCCAGCATTGCTGGAGCCAGCACTGGCGGAGGCGGCTGGCAACACCGGAGTGACAGGCGTGGTCGCACCAGGTGCAGGTGCATTCATTGTGGCCGACGTGGCTCGCCGCATGGTTTCCACGGTTGGTGGTGTCCGCCTGGAGGACAATGTAGCTGTATCCGCTGATGGGATTGAGGTGTTCACAAAAGTGCCAAGGGCCGTTGAGGATGTGGAAGCAGTGTGCCAGGGCAAGCGAAGCTGGTGATCCGCTGTTGAAAAGGGAAGTGAAGAATGCGCAAAAACTTGTGTGATCCAGGTTTTGAGGTCAATGCCCCCCCCAAGCCAGGCACTTTGCGCATGGACAAGACTGAGCCTGGGTACCCTCCCCAGGGAAGGGACATGTCTGAGGGGCGGGGGGGGCGGGGGCTCACTGGTCACTTCACCGTCCTAGATAGCACTGATGGTTTCTACCCCCGCTCAGGGCATGCCCACATGTTCGGGTGGTTTTTTCTTTGCGGACGAGTGTGCCCAGTGGACCCTCTCCCCCTGACTTCCGATTTCGATCCTCTGCAATGGCTGTTGCTTGATGATGACTGCCACACCATCCCTTGAGGCAGATGTTTCGAGTGATGCTCCGCGCTGGTGTGGCAACGCAGTCTTTGTCATGGAGCTGTGCCAGTGCACTGCAATTGCTGCCACCACGCCACCCACGCCGACGATAGAAGCCACACACCATGCGTGCGATGCCCATGCTCACTCTCACCTTCTTACTCGTGCCCAATCTTATGGGGCTTCCTGGGATTCACGAAAAAGGGTGTCTGATCTATGGTTTACATAATCAGAGAAGCTGTGCAGTTAGTACCACTTATCATGAATTTCAACATCTACGTAGTACAAATCAAGCCCCTTGAAAAGGGTACTGGGCAAGCTTGTCGATTGGTTGTCAGACAAGTTGACAGGCTGGTCAACCCCTTGAGAATGGTGCTGGGCAGGCTCGTTAGTACGTTATGATACACGACCAGCTCTTCCAGTAGCGGCAAGGCCTGGAACGCATCAGCAGGCAATGACTCTAGTTGGCAATCTATATTAGTGACCTTTTCCACGTCTCCTGCTCCTTGCAAGACGTCTGATGACAGGGTGTTGGACTCTGGATCAAACAGAGATATCTCCTTGGTTTCATCACCGAGCCCGTCAAATGTACCTGTTTTGATGCCAGAAAGGGCAACTCGAAACGGCCTACTTACGTGCACGATGCTAGGCCGCCCCACGTTGCAGTCAGTTGTAACAAATGTGCCATTGAGCATGCACCAGCTTTTCCGCATTTGGATTCCTGCTACAGCCCCATTGCCTTCGGGGGGGGAGTACAGGGGTACAAGCTGGTCCCCTCTGAACTCAGTGGGGGAGGGGGGGGCAGGGACTTGCTTTAATTTTCATTCCGGCAGGGGGGGGGGACCCCTCCCCCCTGGACCCCCTCCCCCCCGTCCCCTGGACCCCCTCCCCCCTCCCCCCTCAGCTCAAGTGCACCCGAAAACCTGGGTTTGGGGAACATTTTGTAGTCATGGGAAAAAAATTTTCGGCGCCTTCGGCGCATGCCATACACTGTGTACATATTGCTCCATGTGTGCTCCATATACCTTGTTTTCCAGACTACCATACCCCAACGCTCCTTGTTAGTGTATTTCACCTCCCCGGTCCCACCATTGCCACACGCAAAACGCGAAGAGGTAATTGACGCGCTGCTCTATTTTAGGTTTAAAGACAGGATCACTGGTCATAAAAGACAAAAAGCTGAGGTACCCTCTGATCCGGAGTCAGTGGATGATGAGGCACTGTCTGATAATTTGTCTGATGTCTCCCATTCAGGCAGTGACTCAGATTCGTCATCATCATCAAGTTCCAGTTCCAGTTCCAGTTCCACTACCGATGGGGGCTCCAGTTCAGGTGAGTCTAATTCTGACTGACAAGAAAGATCACTGTCATTTGGCATGAGATGGTGAATATCCCGCTTTGTTCTAGTTGTTGTGTATTGGTGAGATGTGGGAACCCTGAATTGACATTCAATGATGAATTTTCTTTGTTTACGGCCGACAACATGACATTTCCATGTGCTGAGTTGTTCAACAATTTTTCTGTTCCGTGTGGATTGGGTATGTTCCGGCAGGGGGGGGGTTCCTCCCCCCCGACCCCCTCCCCCCCTCCCCTGGACCGCCCCCCCCCCCCGCTCAAGCAAGTCCCTTGGGGGGGGGGGGCTTAAGGGGGATCCCAACTAAAAACTCATTGGGGGACACTTGTATTGGGCAAAATAATGAATTTGCAAGGGGTGCAAGGGGCAAGCAACTATTCATCCCCATGAGGTAGAGTACGGAGATGCAACCCGGGGCCCTGTCGTTCATTATAAGGGGTAAATTGAGTAGGATCCAAATAGAATAAAAACGTTTCAGGGGGGCATGGGTTTGGATTGACGCATAGTGGCCACAATACGCCAACCAAGTGTTGGCCCCCCACCACACACACACACACACACACACACACACACACACACACACACACACACACACACACACACATGGGGAGCGACCCGACGTGAGGACGCCAGTGTGGCCATACAGGCTCAACCCGGAGACCTATTAAGATTGGTAATACCCCATTGTACACACACACACACACACACACACAAGCCAGGCCTCACAAGCGAGGAAGGGTGGACGCAACCCCCCCCCCCCCTGCCAAGAGGAGGCGCTGTCAGTTATACCTGAGAGTGCAACAAAAAGGCATCCGCCACCACACACCTGCAGCAGCGCGCTCCACCACCGGTGCCACCTTGCGGCTCCGGAACCGCATCTCCTCCTCGTATTCCCCCTCAGCTCGCCTGCTGAGGGGGATTCGAACCCCCGTCTTCAGTGCGGCAGCCGGCTGCGCTGCCGCTGGGGTACTTGCTGCAAAACCCTGCTTTTGCACCACAATACACAGGAACGAAGCGTCCAAGCAGAAATTTAAAACCAGAGGCTGGGCCTACGGCCCCCTCGCACCAACTACGCACTACAGCCATATGCACTGACCACAGCACCATGAGACAGCAACAGCAATGGAACACACAGACACACGGCAGAACACACCATAGGACTACCACAGCAACTGAGAGCCGAAGGAGTGCTTGATCACGGTAGCAGTGGGAGGTAAGACACACAGTATGTAGCATGAAGGCAGCACATGCCGATGTATAAGTCATCAGGTGAACAAGCACGATAGTTGCAGTTTGATTGTAGATATGGATGCAGTTTTATGACGGATGAATACGTTGTGCTTCATCTAGATTGTCCATAGCATATCCTCTCGAACACAAGAACTGTTGCAGTTTGAATGATGATTGCGCCCCAAGAGGAGGCGCTGTACGCCGCCGGGCGCTGCCAGGCACGGAAGAGCAGGGACCGAGGTGACATAACCCCCACATCCCAGAGGTTCTGGCTCAGGTGAGGCCCCCTACCGCGACCCGAGCAGGCACCAGAGACAGCTCCACAGCCCGTCAGGACCGTAGTTTTTTTGTCTTTTTCAAGCTGGCGCCTCAGGGGACCGTCAGGGGCCCTGGACCCATGCGGGCCTCCCTCTTTAATATTGTTCTTCCCCCCCCCCCCCCACACACACACACACACACAGAGTTGGCCTTGGCGGGGCAGCAATGGGCGGCGGAGGATAACAACCCGCTAGAGCAGTTTGTCCAGCAGCTGCATGCAATGTTTTTGGCCGTGTTATGGGCAAGAAAGGAGAGGGAGGAGGAGGAGAATCTCCTATTCCCGGCAGAGAGACGGAAGGTGGAGTTGTGGGGAGTTATGGGGAAATATGATGGAATTATGGGCAATCATGGGGGATTATGGTGGAGTTATGGGGAATTGCGGGGAATTATGGGGAATTATGGTGGAATTATGGAGAATTTTGGATGTCATGTCGTGTGTTGCTGGTTGTTGTTCATTCTTGTGGTGTAGCCCCTTGCTTCTATAGACATGCCAGACGTTCATCCTCACAATAGTTCTTTATATGTGACTCTCCTACCTGTACAAGGCACCCAGAGAATACATTTCTTAGGGGCAGGTGGCGAAGCAAATTTAGGAATCATCAACAACCCACCAAGAATCAACGGCAAGCCACTAGGAATCATCAGCAACCAACGAAGAATCCCGTCATATTGGTGGAATTATGGGGAATTATGGGGAATTATGGGGGAATTATGGGGAATTATGGCGGAATTATGGGGAATTATGGGGAGTTGTGGAGAATTATGGGGAGTTATGGGTAACCATGGGTAATTATGGGGAATTATGGTGGAATTATGGAATTTGGATGTCATTTCCTGTGTTGTTGGTTGTTGCTTGTTCTTGTTGTGTGGCCCCTTGATTCTACAGACATGTGAGATTTTCATCCTTACAACAATGTTCTTTATTTGCAACTCTCCTACCTATACAAGGCAACTAAAGAATACATTTCTCACGGGTAGGTTGCGAAGCAAATGAAGAAGTTGAACATCAAGGCACTCAACCCCGGAGACATTGCGCTTAGTGGTGCTAGGGGCCGTTGTGGTGGTGCATGGGTGTCGTGCGCCGCTACCTTAAATGTTGTGCCACCCGGACATCGTGCTGCTTGTGCGCCCGCTTTTGCTAAGGCACGCATTTGCCACCCAGCCACCGGGAAGCAACACCAACCCACGAGGAATCAACAAGCCACCCGGAATCAACAACAAGCCACCAAGAATTAACAGCAGCACGGCAAGAATCAAAAGCAACCCATCACGAATCCACACCAAGCCATATTCCCCCTACTTCCCCATAATTCCCCATACATCCCACCAAATCACCATAATCCCCCATAATTGCACCATAATTTCCCGTAATTCCCCACAATTCCCCATAACTCCCCCAAAATCCCCCAGAATTCCCCAGAATTCCCCATAATTCCCCGTAATTCGCATAATTCCAATCGTGTGGTGGGGAGCCGCCGTCTGGCGCTGGCGGGCACACACCCTTGAGCAAGCCACAAGGAATCATCAACACTCCACCAAGAATCAACGGCAAGCCACAAGGAATCATCAGCAACCCCCAAGTCAACAGCAAGCCACCAAGAATCAACAGCAACCCACCAAGAATCATCAGCAAGCCAACACGAATCAACCGCACCACCAAGAATCAACAGCAAGCCACCAACAACAACCTGGTAGGAATCAAACGCAACCCATCAAGAATCCACACACTGCCATAATTCCCCCATAATTCCACCATAATTCCCCATAATTGCCCATAATTCCCCACAACTCCCCATCTTTCCACCATGATTTCCCATAATTCCCCATAATTCCCCATAAATCCCCCATAATCCCCCATAGCTCCCCCATAGTTCCCCATAGTTCCCCATAATTCCCCATAATTCCCCACAATTCCCCGTGATTCCCCATAACTCCCTCTTAATTCCCCATAAGTCCCCATCATTCCTCATAATTCTCCATAATTCCACCATAATTCCCCATAACCCCCCGTAATTCCACCATAATTCCCCGTCATTCCCTAGAATTCCCCAGAATTCCCCAGAATTCCCCAGAAATCCCCATAATTCCCCTGAACTCCCCATAATTCCCCATAATTCGCATCATTCCAATTGTCTGGCAGGGAGCCGTCGTCTGAATTTTCAGGCTTGGCTCTTGATGGAAATCTCCTAAGCCATCATGTAGAACCCAGAAAAAATGCCAACAGTATTTTCGGATCACACACATACGGTACAATATCATAAAGTACTTCGGCGGGTATTTGTGCAATGGGTGGTGGTGGCCAGGGTTGTATGTATCTCTGTATGGGCAGCGTGCGCGGAGTATAGTGTGTTCCCCTGACTGGTGGCTGTCGTGTGCGTTTGTCAGCGTGTGGCATGGGCAAGCCACGTACCAGAGCGCGCACGTGTTTGGCTAATCGCTGTCGCTTCCCTTGACCCCGGTACAGGGCCCTTGGTCCAGTTTTGCAGTTTCAATTTTGCTGTACACAGCGCTTTTCGTGCCAGCTGCCTGAAATCAGGCGACAGTTGTGACACCTGTGGCAATGTGGGCCATGGGGGCTTCTCCGGGTTCTGTACAAACACGTCTAACTCGTGTTTGAGCGACACCTGTATGTAGTTCTCGTAGCCCATCGGCTAACATCTGCTGTTGCCAATCTAGCATACTAGACACTCTTTTGAAATCTGGTGGAATTTTGCACAACCAAGCCGAAGACAGGCATTTTGCAACACACTGTCTTTTGGCATCTTTGCCATGTTTGCCAAGATTTAGTATCAGTTCTGTCGATTAGATAATTAACCAATGAATCAACAATAGTTGGACGAAAAAGGTAAATAATCCCATTGGATTACTCCATTTTCAATCAAAGTTGAATGCCTGCAGTGGGAAGATAGCCGCCACAGCAATTCTGTTATGGACCTTTGCAACGTGACTTCCTCCAAAATCTTTGTAAGAGCTTCTCTGAAAGCTTTCAGCATTGTTGATTGACCATCGAAATCAACGGTCAAGAATTCGCGACTTTTTACCTAAGAATGTTGGCAAAAATTGGTCTGAAACGGTTCATCATGGACTTGCCATTGAGACTCAATACGCCACTTCAATCGGTTACCTGGGTGCAAGGAAAGATGTGAACATGGAGAGACATGGAACATGGGGAGACAAAATATGCAAATGGAAGGAGAAATTTGGCTGTTTTTGGACATGGCCAGAAGGGGATAATGTGCGGTGAGGGGTTACCCAATTCTTGGTAGCGTCAACTGCCCTAACTGCACTCAACAGGGGGGAGGGGGTGCAGTGAAAGGTGCATCCCACATTGTTTGAGGTGCATGCCCCTAACTGCGCTCAAAGGTGAGAGTGTGCAATGAGGGGCGCCTCCCTCAGTGCCGGCACTGCCTGCCCCTTTCTGCACTCCAGAGACGGAGAGTGTGCAGCGAGGGGAGCGTGCTTCATCTCTGGCATTGCCTGCCCCTTACTGCACTTAAACGGGGGACAGCGGGCGGCGAGGGGCGCCTTCTGTGTTGCTGCCATTTTCAGCCCCTCAATGCACTGGAAAGGCAGGAACATATGCAGTGAGGGGCACCCCCGTCGTCCCTGGCATTGCTGCCCCGTACTGCACTCAAGTAAGGGGGAGGTCTGTGCGGCAAGAGGCTCACTTTTTGACTACACTCACAAGGGGGGGAGCGGCACAACGAGGAGTGGCTCGTTCCCTCCTCGCACCACCGGCCCCGTTCCGGTAGAGTGTGCAGTGAGGGTTATCTCTCACATATCTCTCGGGATCGTTGACATTTATGCCAACACGGAGCGTTTTCGGGGGTTGGAGCCATTGTCGCCTCATTTGTGTCCACTGAGTGTCCCGTAGGTAGGGAGGGGTATGTGGGGTATACTCGGAAAGCCCTTGAAAAGGGATTTTCGGAGATGTATGGGTTAGGGGGGGTTCTGGAACCACATTATGGCTGGTATGGCCTGCCCCGTACTGCACTCGAGGGGGCCGGGGGGGGGCTACGGTGCATGAGGTATGTGTCGCACCCACCGCCATGTATGGCCCAGCGTGGTGCCTGCTGACGCCTGCTTGCGCGCTGCCATACCACAGCATTCCCCTTTGGGGGTGGCGGGCGCGGATTGGCCCGCCGCCAGGATGGATTGTTGTCTGAAGCTGACAGCGCCCATTGGCCTCTGGCCACCTACCCCTGCCCTTTCCTTGAACCTTTCCCCTCCGCAGGCGGCAGGGCCCATCAGCTTCTCACCCTCTCGTGCCCTCCATCTCCCTGGCATATCCTTGCCTCCCTACGGACCCAACCTTTCCCTTGGGAGGTTGCGCCATTTGGGGGGCTTACCGCCATAAGGCCTGGGGTCCGGTGAGGGACTGCAGTGGCCTGGGCAGTGACACAGCCCCGCCGTCTGACCGGCGACGGTGCTCGTGTACGGACCTTTGCACACGGACCCGCGGTTTGCCGTGCCTCTTGCCCACGTCAAGCGGGCAGCCCGTCACCCATCGTCTCTGCAGTACTTTGTACCGGCACCACCGCTCAATGCTCCTGCTGCGCATTGGAGCAGCACGCCCCACATCCCCCGGCATCGCTGCGCTTGTGCGGCAGAAGGGGGCTCACACCCGACGCCCGGACCCGCCTGTGGCATCCATCGCCAAGACGCGCCCCGACGCCCGGGCGCGCCAACGGGCCCTCCACACGGTCTGCGCAGTGGCAAGGGCTGCGGGACGCTCCGGCCCGGGGGCCTGGCAACGCCACTGCCGATCCCCTCCGACACGTGCCCCTCCGAACAGTGAGAGCCCGCCCACTGCACCGGCACCGCACGTCAACCGCCATCTCCGATTCCAGGCCAACGGCCTCAATGCGGCTGCCAGTGCCGGCCTCGTGGTCACCGCGAAGCCGTTAGGATGGGCCTCCCGCGGGCCAAGGTTGGAGGCCGCTGCCTCTGCCCCCGCGGATCCAGTCGCGATGCTGGCGGTCTCGGGCCGCCGCGACTCCGCGTACCCCGGCGACCTGGCATACTTAGAGGACCCGGAGTACCCCGGGGAGGCGTTCTTTGAGGGCTGGCCCAGTGTGCACGTGCCGGCGGGGGCGTACTTCGTGGGGTCCGCTGCAACGGTGTTGGACCGGGCGGGCCCCGAGTACAAGCGGATGTTTGACTGCCGCGACGGTGTACTGCAGGTCCGAGGGCACCAGGTCATCGCGGACCATGTGGTTTTCGTGGACGCCAACGCGGTGCCAGTGGACGCCATGGTCTTCGCCATGTTCCCCCTGGAGTTGCTGCGGGAGATCCGTGGGACGATGCCGGCCCTGGAGGCGGATGCGTATGGGCACCCGCCCGGCCGCGTGTACCGCCTGGCGACGCGGACGAAGGTCTCCTGGGCCGGCGGGTTTCTGAGGATCGGGAAGGCGCTCGTCCATCCGGCGTTCTTTGCATGTGCACCGGGAGACAGGAACCTCTGAGGATTCCGATTCCCGTTGTGATGGATGATTTGTGGCTCTGTGTGTGGCTTTGCGTGCCGCTCTCCGGTTGTGTTTGGTGCTGCGTGGCTCTGGGGCTGTGTTTGGTGCTGCGTGGCTCTGGGGCTGTGTTTGGTGCTGCGTGGCTCTGGGGCTGTGTTTGGTGCTGCGTGGCTCTGGGGCTGTGTTTGGTGCTGCGTGGCTCTGGGGCTGTGTTTGGTGCTGCGTGGCTCTGGGGCTGTGTTTGGTGCTGCGTGGCTCTGTGGCTGTGTTTGCTCTGTGGCTCAGGGAGTCATCCCCGTGTGCTTTTGAGGTGTGGTCACCCCTTCTCCAGCTCCATCATAGGCCTCTGAGACTATTATCATCTGCAATGGGCAGAATCTGTGGTATGGCTCTGTCTGGCGGTGTGGCGGTGTCGACATCTCCAAGTCTTTCTGCTTCTGGCGTCAACCAACTTTGAGGCTCAAGGGGTGTGGGGCATGGGGGGACAAACGGCGAAAGAGGAATGTGAACCAGATAGGCAGTATTCACAATCTGCATGTACATAGACTGCATCCCATTGCGTGGGGTGGTGCCGTGAACCGAAGTGGCCACCAATGCTGCTGCTCTGGCTGCTGCTGCTCTTGTGGTTGTGGTTGTTGCTGTTGTTCTTGTGTTGGTGCTGCTGTTGAGCACTTGTCGTGCTGCCGTCCATCAATGACCAGGGCCCTGCCGCAGCCAGGCAATGAGGGGTCGGCATGAGGGCCCAAAGGCCCGATGGCCTGGTCTTGCTTGTTCTGCCCGCAAGTTCCTCGGTCCCATCACGGCGCGCAGTGTTGGCCAACGCCACTTCATTTCCAATGGACGTGAGGTGTTGCGCTACATATGACGGGCATCGGTAGCTCACCTGCTGCACCACGATGCAGACCATTGATGCGGCTTCGGTCCTGAGGGGGCACCTCTGTATCGATGCCCAGCTTGTTACTGACACCAACATGCGTGATGCTTGGCAGCCAAATCCCACTGACGTTTTTGCAGCTCCTCCCATTCTGATCTCCAGCCCCAATCTCCGCTTAGAAATGGGGGCAACAGACATTTGTCTCTACCAAGGTTCGAGCTGTTGCAAGATGCCCCAGGGTCGTCAGCCTGTTTTAGGTGCTTGCTGACTGCTTCAGCTCCTGAGTGAGAGATGCAGAAGTGAGATACACTGTGTATTACAAGAATAAGAGCGACATACTGTTCATTGTCCATGTCCTCGTGCTCTCACTTGTGCAGCTGAATACCCCATGTACATAGAGCTGTGCAATGTGTGTGTCTACCCTATATACTCACCTCAATGCCTTAGCCACTCTTGGCAACATGACGTTTATTGGTTCAGGCTGTGCTCGGTTAGGCTCAAGTCAGCAACCGTTACCCCTTTGATAGCCTCTTCCCTGCTAATTGTACACCTGCTGAAAATGTGCCTTGACCCCTTACAACAAGTCCAACTTTCACCCTCTCACAGTGGTTCTCGCAAACTGCCTGAAACTCAATCACTGTCCCTCATGCAACATGCCCTTCTCAAGTGCTCTCATCACTGCCGCATCTACGGCATACTCAAACTTCAAGTGACACTTTTGTCATGTCACAACTGGAGTTTTGTTAAGGGAATGCAGGATGGGACGACGTTTCTCATTGGGACTGAAGTGTCACGTGAGTGAAAAAAAAACGACATTCAAATTTTTTTTTTCAGTGTCACACGAGTCACTCGCGTGGCACCCCCAAAAAAGGACAAATTTTTTTTTGGAGTGTAGCGTGAGTGTCTATTTATTTTGAGTGCCAGCGCGAGTCTACCCCCCCCCCCCCAAAGTCAAATGGCTTATTTTCGCTTCCACCCCCCCTTTTTCGGCATTCCCGGGTTATTTAACCCTTTTGGCCCAACCCGCCCACTTGTGGGCCACTTCTGATTTTGGTCCCACTCTGAAGTGTTGGGGACCCCCCGACAGACGGCAAGGGTGATGTAGCCAATCCGCCCACATGTGAGCCACTTGTGATCTTATCCCCGCTCTCTGAAGCATCGGGGAGACGGCAGACGGCAGGGGTGATGTAGCCAATCCGCCCACTTGTGGGCCACTTCTGATTTCATCCCCCGCTCTACAGCCTTGGGACCCCTCCACACGGCAAGTGTGATGTAGCCAATCCTCACACATGTCGGCCACTTCCCATTTTGTCCCCCGCTCTGAAGCGTCGGGGCCCCCAGACGGCAGGGGTGATGTAGCCAATCCGCCCACTTGTGGGCCACTTCTGATTTTGTCCCCCGCTCATAAGCGTTGGGGACCCCCCCAGACGGTAGGGGTGATGTAGCCAATCTGCCCAAATGCGAGCCACTTGTCCCCCGCTCTAAAGCGTTGGGGAGCCTCCGGATGGCAGGGGCAATGCAGCCAATCCGCCCACTTGTGGGCCACTTCTGATTTTATCCCCCGCTCATAAGCGTTGGGGACCCCCCCCCAGACGGTAGGGGTGATGTAGCCAATCTGCCCAAATGCGAGCCACTTGTCCCCCACTCTAAAGCGTTGGGGAGCCTCCGGATGGCAGGGGCGATGTAGCCAATCCGCCCACTTGTGGGCCACTTCCCCGCAAACGGCAAGGGCAATGTAGCCAATCATCCCACATGTGGGCCACATCTAATTTTGTCCCCCGCTCTAAAGCGTTGGGGAGCCTCCGGATGGCAGGGGTGATGTGGCCAATCCGCCCAATTGTGGGCCACTTCTGATTCTGTTCCCGCTGTGAAGCGTTGGGCACCCCCTAGACGGCAGGTGTGATGTAGCCAACGCGCCCACTTGTGGGCCACTTTTGATTTTGTCCCCCTCTGTGAAGCGTTGGGGACCCCCCGGACGGCAGGTGTGATGTAGCCAATCATCCCACATGTGGGCCACTTCTGATTTTGTCCCCGCCCATAAGCGTTGAGGAGCCCCAGACGGTAGGGGTGATGTAGCCAATCCGCCCACTTGTGGGCCACTTCTGATTTTGTCCCCCGCTCTGAAGCGTTGGGCATGTAGCCAATCCTCACACATGTGGGCCACTTCTGATTTTGTCCCCCGCCGTGAAGCGTTTGGGAACCCCAAAAGGCAGGGGTGATGTCGCCAATCCACCCACTTGTGGGCCACTTTTGATTTGTCCCCCGCTCTGAATGTTGGCGACGCCCTGGACCGCAAGGGTGATGTAGCCAATCTGCCCACGTGTGGGCCACTTTTGATTTTATCTCCCGCTCTGAAGCGTCGGGGAGCCTCGAGAACCACCCACACCACCGCAAACGAGCGCCGCACCGACACCCGTGATTACCACACCCCAGCAAAAGGCTACCCGCGAGCCTCACCCATCCCTGTTGGACAACCGGAGGGGCCCAACCCTCACAAAGGAGAGGCCGCAGCGGCTCGGGACCCGAACCACAGCCAAGGGCAACACCCCGGGACAGACTGCCGACCCTCCGGCGCCCTCCCTATCAGTCAAGAAGCGCACTTTCTCCGTGAACAAGGCCCCGGAGCAATCAACATCTGGCATGACGAAGCGGCCTCCTAGTGGCCAGACGGTGCCATCCGGCGACAGTCTGACAAAATGGGGCTCGGAGCACTGCTCACGGAAATGTTCGGTGCTGACTCCGGCACCGTGGTGACACATTGATCCCGCGCCAGGGACAGACACAACAAACGGCCCCGGCCCACACCCTGCTGTGGCAGGCATCCAACCCCTCACCGTATGGCAAAAGCTACCCACACACGGTGACAGTGTGTAACGAGGCTCAACGCATGAGCTCCGGGCGCTACCGGCAACCCATCAAACCACAGGGCACCACCACACGGATCCCGCACGCCCCAATTCACAACCAACAACAACAACAACAACAGCGACAACAACAACAACAACGACAACAACAACAATCGTAGCTAGTGTTGTTTGAGACTAGGCTTGGGTACCACCCTGCCCTAGGTCTGCATATGTACAATGGTACTCACTCACAGACTCACATACAGAAAAATGTCTTGCGAATGGCGATGTGTTTCTTGACCTGCCAGTATTTGTGTGGTTTGCTGCGAATGTGGTCTGGAAGATTGGCATGGAATAGCAGGGATGGTGGTCTGGCTGACGGGATGGGAAGGGAGGAAATGAGTGGTGGTTCTGTGCCTAGTTGGCAGTGCATGGTGTTTGTGGGTCTGTGTGTGGTTGTTTTGCGGGGGGGCTGAGAAGCTGGGAGGGGTAAATGACAATTCATAACCTATTGGCCCACATGCCTCGACTACTCCGCGTCTATGCCCCCCCCCCCCCCAACGGTTCTCTGTCGGCCCAAATTTCAGCCACCACAAAGCGAGGGTGCAGGCCGTGGGCTGGTTCCTCTTGGGGACCAGGAAACAGGGGAGCAGACCTTTTGCTGCCCCCACCCCCCCCAACAGAAATGGGGCCGGACCGAAAGCAGGCCCAGCACCCCCCCCCCCCCCCCCGCATGCCCTCGCACCCTCACTGCAGGCCGTCACATGGTGATCGAGGTCCCTCAGGGAGCGGACTCCGAGCGACAAGTATGTTGGGATCTGGGACCCGCATGGTAACCCAGCAGGTGGTCCTCCTCTCCCACACAAGTGAACAGGTAGACCCATCCACCACCCTACCCCCCCCCCCCCCCCAGCCTGCGCCCCCGACGGGAGGGGTGCACGGAGTCGGCGCCCTCAGGGCCTAAAAGTGGAGGCTGTGAAGGGCTCACAGCTTGACCGCTGTGGGTATCCCTTGAGCGGCCTGCCCAGGGAACCTCCAGGTGTGCACGTGCCCCTCCAACTTCATCACAGACGCCTAGGCCAGCACAGCCCCGTGCACTCCAGTGCAGTTGTGGGTGACCCCTGGAGGCCAGACAGCCACCAGCCGACCCCTGCCCCCCCCCCCCCCTTCCTCAACGGAGAGGCCATTCGGGTGTGGTGCCCTCTGGGCCCCCTCGTCTACGCGGGCTGTAGCGCCGCAGCCAGTGCAGCCAGCACTGGTGGCACCCAGGGCAGGGAAGCACACTCTGTGCCCTGGTGCCCCTCCATCTGCCCAGGGTACGCCCTCGGCCGTGGGAGCCGGACCCAGCCCGCGAGGCAGCACCACCTGTGCCTAAGGCAGTCAAGGAGTGCGGGTCTGACCCCAGTCGTGCCACGTACCACCGCCTTCCCGTGCCAATAGGCAGTCGTGGAGTGGTTGGGTAGCATGTCCTTGTGACGTGGAGGTTGCGAGCCCAGGCCCACATCTCCCCCGGCGGGCTCAGCGTCAGGCTCTCCAGCCTCCCTGCCGGGGCCTGGAGCACCAGGCACACACTTCCCCGCGCCAACGCCGAACAACAATGGAGCAAGCAGGTGTGCCGCAGCCCCCCCCCCCCCCCCCTCAGACACACAAGGGCACATACACACAGGCACGGCGGCATCTCCCGCCCGCGAGCGCCACCGCGGGGTCTGGGGGCGGTCAACAGTCCGGTAGGCCTTGTGACCGGACACCCGGGTACGGCCGCCCAGTCGGGTCCCGCAGGGAAGGCGGCGCGGACCGTGGGTAGGCGACCAGGCGAGGCCTTGACCCAACCCAACCCAACCCAACCCCCCCAACGGTTGACCTGGCCAAGGAAAAGCGGGCTGTCCAGGACCTTCGCTCCAGGATCGACCGACTCAGTGCCGTAGAATAGCATGCCCTGACTGCCAATGCCCACTGGGTCCTCTAGAACAATGTGGCCAAACTGACCAGGGGCGAACGCACCATGGCGGATGTCCTGTTCCGTCCCCGGAACAACCACTTGCCCCTGATGCCCCTGCCCCACACACACCGGTGGGAGTACATCTCCTGCCAAATCAGGGAACATCTAGGGGTACACCCCCCCTGAGGAAGCTAACACCATCCACCACACATGGCAGAGACGCATGGCGCTCCGCATCTGAAGGGCGATGGAGCCTCCTGGACACAACACACACCCCAACTACGACCGCCAGACCGGCTAGAGCCTTCCGCGCTCCCCGGCCACCCTGGACACGGCGCCCCCACGCGCCGGTCCCCGGCATACCCCACCGCCACCTCCCATGCCGGGGCATTAGTTCCCGTACCACGTGGCTGACCCGGCGTCCCCTTGTACCCCTTGTACCATTCATCCCCCATGGATGCTCTTCCCGCCGCCCTGTGTTGCAACACCCATGCTAAGCAGGGTGCGCGACCGCCGCACCCCACCCCACGAGGGCAAGACTGTGTCACCACACCGATATCGGACATCGCGCCCAACCCTGCCGTGACCGAGACCCAATGCCCGATAGGTTACCTGGCCGCCAGACACGCGGTAGTGAGACGCATCCACTTTCACCACACCGGCGACCAGCAAAACCACGACTCCGGAACCGGGGGACCATTCCGACCGCAACACACCACACCCACCCGAGGTCAAGGTTGTGAATAAGAATGGTTCCATTTGGGGGGTGGGGTCGGGGAGGTGCGGGGATTTGGCCAACCATGGACATGTCCCAGGGTTGATGTCCATGGTCTATCCAACGTTGGCTGTCACACTCTGTACATGAATGTTGTTGTTGTTGTTGTGTAGTCCTTGTTGTACCCCGTTTTTTTTTGAAAGATGGTGTGCCTCCTGTTGTTCCTAGTTTTTTGTGATAGCGCCATGCCAAGAAAAAAATGGTCTGCAAATTGTCCCCCCCCCAAGCATCATGGGGCTTGCAAGAACGCAGAGGCCTCTCGCAAGTAGCGGTGGCGCGAGGGCGGTCAGCGCTTGAACCGTGTTGTTGCTGCTACCTTTGTTGTTGTGTTGATTGGCATTGCATTCAGTGTGGTTGGTCTGCTTGCCGCCGCTATGCAGCCTGCCCCCGCAACACCGGGAGGGGGATGTAGGAACACCTGTTGCCGTTCCGGCATCCCCCCCGTCCAATCTTGCAATTTTGCTGCTACACCTGCAGCCCAAGAATCAGGTACAACCGGAAGTTCAACTGCATCACCATTGGAGCCTCCCCCCACACCCACTTTTTGCACCACCCAAAAGCAGTGCACCCTGTTTGAGTTGTTCAACACCCCTTCTCCGGAAGCCGTGCGCACTGTGTGTCCTTGAGGTAGAGCGTAGCATCATTTGGTTCAAAAGGCAGCAAAATTTGGCAGGCAAAAAGAAGGAGCTCGCATACAACGATGCACAAAATGTTGCTGCCAAATTGTTACGGGCACAGGACATCCCCAGGCAGCACTTGGTTTCATTGCATGACCCCTCATCTTTGTGGGGGAGCCTTAAGCGCAGTACGCGTGCAGTGCAACTATTTGGGCGTCTCGCCGTACTAGAGACCCATACTTTGAGATACTAGGGGCCCCTAGGGGCATCATGGTGACCCCTAGCGGAGGTTTTGCAAGGCGTAGCACGTTTCGGTCAAGGCATGGCAAGGCGTAGCATGGTTGTGTCAAGGCATGGCAAGGCACAATGCTCGTGTGCACACATTGATCTATCGTGCTCGCACATATGCTACAGGACTTCACACCCCCCTCCACACTTTCTTCATGGATTTGAGTCTTGGCGATCGGGTGTTCTACACCCGCTCCAACGGCGTGCGAGTTCTCGCCATGGTGGTTGGGATGGCGGGAGATGGGCTCATCCACTTGGAGTACTACCAAGATCCACTACGGGTGGTGAATCACCAATGCAAGATGGAGTCCATGTGTACTTAGTTGACAATGGAACAGAAAGACAGTTGTGTGTTCTTGAGGTTGGCGACCAATGCACTGTTCATGGCTTTTCCAGTTGTGCATGATGTGTGTTATGTGAAGGGAAGGTAGTTTGCAACTTTCTTGAGCTGGGGCAGCTTGGGTCACCTAATTCTAAGGGCGTTTCCAAGGGGTTTGCTTGGGGGCTCTTCGGGGGGGACATAGTCTAAAAGTAGCACGCAGTGCGCGTGCAGCGCGCGCGCAGTGCGCGCACATTGCAAAGATTCCCCCTGTGATGCAGAACGTTAAATAGGATAGTCACTACCCTTTGCAATCGTATGTCATGGTCTAATATTCGGATGCACCTCATCGGAGCGGAGGATATAGGCCCTGACTGTTTTGATTTTGAGTTGGTTGCCTGTTTGCGGGCTGCGACCCCTAGGCGGTGTGTGCAACGAAAAGCCCGCAAACAAACAGCTTGCAGAAAGAAAATGCAAGACCCCGTTGTTCCGGAGTCTGAAGGGGAGGGAGATTGGGATTTTCTAGCAGCATCTTTGTGTGCTATCTCCAGTGGCTCAAGCAGTGGCAGTTACCCCCCCCCCCCCTATTCGCACCACTGCCCGAGGTGCACCATACACACATCGGCGACCTAGGCCGGGGCCACAGGTAATCCCCTTGGTGCCTCGCCCTATCATCCCACCACAGTCCCAATCGACCGCGACAGGGGCAAGCCCACCCCATGTGCCTCACATGGAGACACACCCAACGCCGACAGCATCCACTACATCCACCACAACTCGCCCAACACCCCCTCCCCAAGACGATGAGACACTGCCAACTGATGCCCCAATCACCCCACCCCACCCTCGAGGCGCACGACCAACCCACGACCACGCAAGGCGACTACCAGGCAATAATGCCTGGAAGCCACCTACACGACAACACACCGGAACTACTGCGCGATGGAGCCCACCAAGCTGACTCGCTAGAACACCGGCGGCAGGGCCACAACACAGACACCCCCTCTGGCCCCCAGGCCGGACTCGTGGCCGACGACCGCCCCCAAGAAAACTTGAGAAGGCCACATTCGCCCACACCGGATGGCCGCACCCAAGCGCCGCAGACAGCAACCAACTCGGTGCCTGCCACGCTAAGGAAGGCCCCAGCGGCCCCGAGAACAACCCCACATACGTCAGGGGCAAGCGCACAGATAGGGACATGTAGGCCATGCCACCTCCACCCCTCAAAGCCCCAACGCCAAACATCGAGTCTCACAGACCATTCACGGACGCAAAACTCACAACCATCTTCGACCCGAGGCACAACACTGCAGAAATGCACATCATGCTCACCCTCCTCAACCACATGCAACATTACCCCGTGGACCGCGTCTTCACCCACATCCCCCTACCCCAGGGCTTGGTCCCCATCCTCGTGTGCCACCTCACGACAGCCCTTACCCATGAGGAACGGATCCACTTGATAGACACGCGGATTTGGCAGCTTAACGCCCACCAACCAACCACCGACACTCACACGATCCGGGTGCCGCAACCGCCATGCACCCTCACCTTGATTGCACCCCCGGTCGCCCAACATCCCCCCAACCGGCAAGGCGCAACACGCCTACCGCCGACCCCTGACTCGACGCGCCTCAACATCTCAACACCAAATCGCCTGGAGAGGTGGGAACACGATACCGATCTGGACCGCAACCGTACCCTCCGTACCCGTGCAGATCACTATGCGGCGACGGCGTGCCCCAACCACCGACCCCCACGAAACGACTGCCACGGCCGGTCCACCTCGTTGTCATACACGCGGGGCATTCCTGCCATGTTTGGGCCAGCCCCCGGCACCAACACCAGTGGAGGGAACTGGAAGCGGTGGACTCCATGCTCCCACTAGGTGCCCCTCCCCAAAACTTGTCTGGTACCATCGACAGGAACAACTTGATGGATGTTGCCCGGCACACCTCACGACAAGGCATGTGGCACGCCGGGCACGCCATTTGCTGTGTATGGGGCTGGGTGTGGCGGCACTGGCCGGTGACCGGCCCGTGGAGTGCAACATGGGCCATCCAATGGGTCGGTCAACAGCAAGCGGAGGCCCTCACCTCACAGAACACCCCAGACAACACCAACCCCATCACAACGCCCAATCTATGCCCCCTCTGCGCCACCCACCAAATTTTGGCGTACCACAAAGACACAAACCCCACCATCCACATTGAGGTCACGGCCCACGCTGCCAGGACAGCATTTGTCTCCGAGGTCCTGCCCATATCCGCCGACACCACAACCCCCCACCTCAGTGAGATGCCATGGACTACCGCCCGCAGTGTGAAGGCCATACGGATTCGTCTGAGGACCCCACCACACACGCAAAAGAGGGAACCACCCAACCATCTCCGTACGACGCCTGGCACCCATCTCGTGGACCCCCAATGCTAGGACACGGTCCACACACGAGGCGCGTAACTAGGGACCGCACCATCTACAGAGCCTACACCATGGGAACACCGCAAATACACCCATGGCGCCCCTGCCGCCAAGAACCCTACCGTATGCCTACGAGCCTCAGCCACAAGATCCACCAGAAAAGGGGACCCCGAGCCGCACGCCCGATGAGACGACCCGGGGTGACCCGTCAGGATACGTGTCCAACAACCCCAGAGGAACTGCTGAATCGCCCACCACGTAACCGCAAGTGAACCCACACCTACCCCCACCACACCACCACCCCACCCCGTCTTGACCACCAGGCCAGGGCGCGTGAGAATCACACCACCCGCAACCATGTTACACGATTCCATCGGAGGCACAAGGCACCGCGCTCCACGCGCAACCCTACAGCCCAAGCGACCGGGCCTCTCATCGACACCACGAGGCAACGGAAGGGCGGCACATTCACCGAGCCGAACATGCCCCTCAGGACCTACAACGGGCACCGCCACATGTGACGCACCACTGGCACCCACCCACCGTCCGAGGGTGAGCCGCACAAAGAACAGCACGACCGTGCCACGCGACCACCGGGCCCTCGCGAACCCGGACCGCATGATCAAGAGACATAGCGACGAACAGACTAACCCACGCTGGCCCACCAACACCTAGTGCTACAAAGACCTCACGAGGGGGAGTGACAAGCACCAAACCATACCCACAAGACCTGGCCACACCCCACCACCAAGCACGCGTGGACCATGAGGACAACACTCCCACCTCCAGCATGCCAAACCCATTACCCACAAGCATGCCTTAACCCAACCGCACATCCCCATGCTACCACAATGCCCCCCCCCCCCCACAGGACAACCACAGCATGCCAAACTGGCGGATGCACCGACGTGAGAGCACCCCAAAAGACAATTGCGGGGCTCACAACCGCCAACACCCTGTTACCCGGACACCCCCCCTTCCACCCACCACATGCCAACCAGCACACAACATCTGCCGAAAGTTAGGAATACAGGGCACCATGGGGCCGCAGAGCATGCACCACCCACCAAAAGAAAGCTAGACGCTACCTAAACCTGCACCACCCAGCCCACACAAACAAAGCCGAAGGCCACCGAACCAGACCGTAGGGGTGCAACCACATCCTAGTAACCCGAGCGACTGGACCATGAGGACGGTGCTCATATCCGCGGAGCATTGCACCCACCACGGACAGCCATGCCCCAACCCGACACGAATCCAACCTACCACTGCACCCACCCCACATCTCCCCACACGGCGACTCACCAACACAGTTGCACCCATGCACACCGAGGCAGAAAATCCCGGTCGACGGAGACTCCTCCCGCCAACACCATGGGTCGAAGTGTGCAGGTTATCCCGTCGGTGATCCGTCCGCCGGTGGGCACTGTCGGGGCTCGTGCTCCGGTGATCCGTGGTGGGGACCACGGTGGATGGTTGGGCGGGGTGCCTACTCCCCATTGTGCGTGGATGAGGCACGGTCTGATGGGGTGGTGTGTTTGGTTAGGGGTGCCTGTGCTCCCCTCGTTCCCTGTCCCTTGCTTTGCCTGAAGAGATATGGTATTTCGTGTGTCCCACGTCCCGGCGCTCTATCGCTGGCGCGGCCACGTTGCCGGAGATGAGTGGCCTCCACATGTTTGTGGTGCCTCACGCGATATGGTGCCGTGGTCCCGCTCGTTGTTTGCTTCCGCGTAACTTTCCTATTGGGGCATAGATGTCCCATGTGGCCGCTAACGGCAGGCGTCCCGTGGCGACGTGCCCGTGCGGCGGAGGGCACGGTTCCGGTACGTGGTGAGTTGGTGCCATCGGGTTGTGTTTCCTTGCACGCCTTGGTTGCGTCGGCCGGCCATGGTGCCCAACCTTGCTGTGGTGGTGTGGGGCTAGATGGGGCATAGCTTCCTTTGTGTGGTGGGTGTGTCTCTGCTGCCTCATGGCGGTGCGTGTCGCCTATGCTTGGTAGCTAGTGTAGGTGGAGAGTCGCTTGGTTGCTCGGGGAGAGGGGAGGTGGGACCCACGAGGACCACATCACGAAGTCTAAGGGCCCGCCCACAACCTGAACCCCACACACTAACCGTACAGCCTAACCCCTCCTGGGACGACTGGTGGGACGGATCACGGCGGCACCGCGTGTACATACATGAGTGAGGAACATTTTGAAAGATGCGGAGGTGCCAACTCAAAGAAAATGGAAATCATCTTCGTTCCCTGCCATTCGCTTGATACGAGGGAGGGACAGACGCTGCCGCACCGTGCACAGGATATTGATAAGAACACAACAGATAACAAACGACACGATGCCACACGGACATGCGCAACGCCACACACAACGCACGCCCATGGGTGGGAGACCCCTCGTGTCTGTCCACCACCCAGGGACAATGTCCGCTACGTAGTGGAGGGGGTTCCCTCTTGGGGGGGTGTCCCACGCACCAGCCGCCATCGCGGGCGCGTTGGTCCCTGGGGTGGGTGTTGGGCCGCAGGGGGGCCAGGGGCTGGGGCGCGCCGAAGAGGGCCTCAGGGGCCAACCGCTCAACAATATTCACAAGGGCTTCAAAGGTAGACCCTTTTCTGGAGAAGTTCTTCAAATACCTAACATGGTGCGTGCGCAGTTCATGAACTCCTTCAAAGGGTACAAATCAAAGTGGCTACTTAACTCTTGCTGTCTCGGGGAAACGAATCAAAAAGGCTGCATAACCCTTGCCGTCTCAAGGTCTCTGATTGGGAGACGAATCAAAGTAGCTGCATAATCCTTGCCGTCTGGGGTTGGGGATGAGGTGGCCCATCCTTTGAGCAGATTTAGTTTCAGTCCTACAAATGTGCAATATATCTTAAGTGCTAGGATTCCCAGGTCCTCATCACCCCCCACCTTACAGAAGATTCGCCACCTTATCAAAGCACAGCATCGTTCATGTAGACGACCTCTGAATTCATATCCCCCTCCCCTAGCACTATTACGCCCCCTGCCCCCCCCCCCCCCCCAAATAATGGCACCTTAGCAATCTATATTGGTATGTGACCTCTGAGGAGGTTTATGCCCCCCCATTCAGCCAGAGCATTGTGCAGAGACCTTTATGATGCCCAATTGTCCCTGAAGCTGCCGTCAAGAGAAGCTCTGCCACGAGACTGGATCATTTCATTGATGATCTACCCTGTTCGTGCATCCTTCCTTACGGAGAAATCTGCACAAAGTTGACCAATCTGTATAGAATGGCCCAACTACCCTAAGACTGGGTAGTTGGGGTCTCACCCTGCTGATTGTAGAGTTGCAGCCCAAAGTGGGGGGGCTGGATTTGTCTCACCTTGTTGCTACCCGCTTCCCAATGCACAATACAGAACTGCAGGAGTCAAGGGCTTTGGTTAGCTAGGACACATTCATTGCCAGAACAAAGAGCATGTGCCCAGGGCTTTGGCGAGCTGAGGGTTTCATTTGACAGCCAACCAATGTCAAGGGCTTTGGCTAGCTGTGGTGGTGGTGGTGTCATGGTGGTTGTGTGGTGGTGATGGTGTGGTGGTGGTGGTGGTGGGTGAGTGGTGGTGGTGTGGTGGTGTTCCATACACCTTTACTGCAAAAGGACAAGGCAGGGCTTCAGCGAGCCCACGAAAAGACATCATACCACCGGTGACATTCATTGAACATTCTCTGAAAGTGACGGATGGAGCACAATGGGGCACAACAGGAGGGCAAGCAAGAGAAAGGCTGCAGCATGCAGCACAAGATTGTTCAAGTGTGAAGGGGGGCGGGGGCCGAGAAATTATTTTTTGCGATTTTTTCACTGGTGGATTTCTTGTGTCAAATGTGCACTCGGCGAAACTATTTCCGAGTACAGTGCTGTGTAGGGTGCTTTCCCGGGCGCCCGATGCAGCCGGCAGTTTGTTTCTTTCTCTGTTCCTCAGTTTTTGCTGTGATGCAAGTGCAACCCACCGCTCATTTGGTTCGCCATCTCCGCCAGTTGATGGCTGAACGAGGGCTGACTGCTTACTACATCCCTTCCTCAGACCCTCACATGGGGGAGTATGTCCCGGAGAGGTATCTCCAAAGGCGTTACATGACCGGCTTTCGTGGCAGCTGTGGCTGGGCTGTTGTTACAAAGAGCGAGGCTCTGTTCTGGACAGAGGAAAGGTATCACCTTCAGGCAACAAAGCAGCTTGAGGCCCCTCCATGGACCCTCATGAAATGGGGGCAAGCAGGAGTTCCCGCTGCTGAGACGTGGCTGGCAGACAATGTGGAAAGGGACGCGGTGGTTGGCTTTGATCCGTGGACGATCTCAGTTCAGCAGTACAGGTTGTCACCCAATCTTGATTGGACTAGGCACTGCTGCTGGGTTTTATTTATGCATCTCTTTCCGTAGGCAACAGCATATGTACGTCTTCAGGTGTGCCTCCTCGGGCAACAGTATTTGCACTTCAGGCTGCAGCTATTGTCCAGGGGTGCGACGTGGGCTGTGCCCGCACTGTGCAAAAGTAGGCTATTTTGAATCCCTTTCCCCGATGGCCCCGGTGACCGCTGTCACGACTGTGTTCCCGTACGCAGATTTTTACTCCGTCCAAAACTCAGATAATGAGTTAGAACAAACTATGTTTCGCACTGAAAATGCCAGATTGCTGTCCAAATCTGCTGCTTTTGCCCTCTGGACGTAGCTTCCCCGGTGGTGGGTGGTTTTCAGGCTGGTCATGGGAAAGCTGACTTTCTGCCCGCACTGCTCCCGCGCTGTGCAGAAACGCCCCCTACATCCTTGGGCGGCAGGGGACCGTCGTCAGGCAACAGTGTGCGACAGTAACTTGTACATCGCTACCTTCCCGGTGGTAGCGGCTCCCTCTTACATGAACCTGCCATGTCTCCTTTCATGCACCCTGGACATGGTCTCTCACTCCCATAGGAAGATGAAACAGGCCTTGCAAGCGCGGAAGCGGTCTGCTCAGCAGCTGAAAGCAGTGGATAATCTGGTGGACCTCGTATGGCATCAGGACCCGACTAATCGCATGCCTGCCCTGCCTACCGACCCAGTTTTCATCCATCCCATCCAGTTTGCTGGTCGGTCTGTATCGCGGAAGTTGGAGGCTCTGGCAGCACAGATGATGGAGGAGGGTATCGATCGGATGCTACTCACAGCATTGGACGACATTGCATGGCTGCTAAACCTCCGTGGGAGCGACGTCCCCTACAATCCCCTCTTCGTTGGCTACTGCATTGCCACCTCACAAGCCACCGCCACCCTCTTTATTGAGGATGGCAAAGTTGGCCCCGAAGTTCAGCAGTATTTGACCAGCGCCAACGTCGCCATTCGCCCATATTCGCAGGTGTGCGACGCCCTGGCCGATGAATCGCAGGGCGCAGTCGAGTGCAGCTACGACCCCGCACAGTGCAATCAGAAGCTGTACGAAGTGCTGGCCGGCAACGACACGGTAGACTGCAGTGCCCGCCCGTCCCTCGTCACCAGTGCCAAGGGTGTCAAGAATGAGTGCGAGTTGCAGGGCATGCGGGACTGCCACTTGCGAGACGCGGTCGCTCTGGTCCGGTACTTCAAGTGGCTGGAGGACAGGGTGTCCGCCGGGGATGTCGTAACGGAGATATCTGGGGCCGAACAAGCTACGCTCTACCGCAGCCAAGAGGACCACTTCATGGGGCTCAGTTTCGAGTGCGTCTCGGCGGTCGGGGCGAACGCCTCCATCATCCACTACCACCCCAGCCGCGCATGCGACCGCCCCATCACCCGCGACGAGGTCTACCTCTTCGACTCCGGGGCTCAGTATCTGGACGGCACGACGGACGTTTGCCGCACGCTCCATTTTGGGCGGCCCTCAACCAAGGAAGTGGAGGCGTTCACTCGGGCGCTGAAAGGCCATTTGGCCGTGCGGATGGCCACGTTCCCAGACACCATCACGGGGCACCAGCTCGACTCGTGGGCCAGAGCCGCGCTGTGGGCCGTCGGGTGGGACTACAGCCACGGCACGGGCCATGGGGTGGGCTGCTGCCTGAACGTCCACGAGGGACCGCACGGGATCGGCACGCGGCCGGGGGACGCCAAGTTGAGGGCGGGGGCCATCACCTCCAATGAGCCCGGGTACTACGAGGACGGCGCGTTCGGCGTCCGCATCGAGAACGTTTGCGTGGTCCGCGAGGTCGCCACCAAGTACTGCATGCCGGGCACGCGCAGCCTGGGGCTGGAGGACCTCACGATGGTCCCCATCGAGGCCAAGTTGGTGGATGTGGCCCTGCTGACCGCCGCCGAAGTGCAGACCCTGAATGCGTACCACGCGGAGGTCCTGCACCGGGTGGGGCCCCTCGTGCGGGGGCATGAGGGCGTGTATGAGTGGCTGGAGCGGGTCTGCCAGCCCCTGTCCCGCGGTGGATGAGGCAGGACGGATGGGCCCCACGGGGGCCCCTGGCTCCAGTGACACCCCCGGGGCCCTGGAAGCCTGTGCGGACCGCTCCTGCCCCCGGGGCCCCAGGGCTCGACCGGTACTGCCACCGCGCACGGGGCTGCCGGCAGCGCGACGCGGAGGATCGGTGGCGACGGTGACGGTGGGGGGATCCATGGTGCTCAATTTGGCCTTTCATGTTCGTTGACCCGTCTGTGCCGGACCGTACATGACCCCGGGACGACCCATCTCGAAAGCGTCCGGGAAGGAGCTTCCTTGGATTGGGCCCATTGGCAATTGACTTTGCAGGTGTTGTCGTTATGCCTGTCGCCCGCGCTCCGGGCAGACATAAGAGCAGAGAATGTGTGTTGTGGGGGTTTCCTGAACGGTCCACTGGAGCTGAGGTGGACACTTCAAAGTCTGTTGTGAATATGTGTGTGTTCAGAGGTCCTTCGGGGTGTTGGGGGTGGGTTGCAGAGTTTTGCAGTTCGATCTTGTCGGCGCAAAGATCTGCACATCTGCTGACAAGCTCCGGCACTGCTGTGGTGTGGCGAGCAGATGCAATATGCCAGCATATGCAGATTCCAACTCCATCGCACTCGCCTTAGCGGGCGCAAGGTCCGTTTGTTTGGGGGAGGAGGGGGGTTCTGGTACAGCACACTGCTGTTTTTGCAACGTGGTCATATCGTGATTACAACACACATACCATGTACATACCATTGTGTGATGACGATACACATGTGTATAGACTGGAATGGAAAGATAACAAACACCTGTGACCTTTTGGTTTTCCATCACCTTTGTCTCTTGGAAAAGGTGAAGGTGTGCAGGTTACACTCCTCCTTCGATGGACATGTGCATATATGCCCATCCCACCCCGCTCCTTACTCACTAAAGCAAATCAAAGTTGGAGCCAGTCAAATCTGACTTCTACACCGCATAGTAATAGTGAGGTGCCTCACTGAGCAGCAGGTGGCCTCACAGGCTTATGCACCAGTTGTCTTGAATCCGTTGAAGGTTGAGGAGCCACTGTCCTCACACCGCATGCCATCATTCCGGCCCGAAGAATAACTCCTGGGGCCTTGAGCGTCTGCCAACATCTTTGCAAGGTTCTCCGATTCCGCACAACCACTGCCGTCTTGCACCTACATTTCTGCACTTGTGCTTGGAAAAATACCCCAGCACATCACTTGAAGCCCCATCCGCATGCGAGACACTTCAACCGGCCTCGCACCAAGTTCATCGAGTGCTAGCACTTAGAGCCCCTGTAGGGTTTTAGTCACCAGCGCAAACCTGCAACTCACCCTTGGCTTCTGTTCCACTTCATTTTGATTCCTCTTCCTGCTCGCTGTATCTGACAATGCATGCAACACTGCATGCAGACCATGTACACAGTGCCTGAAGAATCAGGAAAAAACGGAGAATTGGAGAAAGTTTTATTTACTCTTTGCTCATGTGCATGCTCATGCTCAATGAATGCTGCCCAACAGTATCCCACCAGCTCGGAACGATGCTGGAGAATGGGGCTGGCAATACCTCTATGTTCCTCTCCATCTCGGGCTTGCTGCTGCACCTGTGAATTTGGTTTGTGGCCTGCATTCTACGATGTGTTACGTTTTGGGCAGTCCCAACAGACCCTGCTGATGGCTGGCACTCGATCAGCTGGCCTATTTTTGGGGCTTGTCCAAGTGGTCAGGTGGGGAGAGGGAGAAGGTGGTGTAGGAGATTGAAATTCAGTTCAATCCGAGCAAGACAGAAGTGTACCGTTTCTACGGACCACGGTCCTTGGGCGCTACCTCAGGGGGTGCCCAACAGGCAAAACACATCTGGTAGGGACAGTACCACCTAGACTTCAAGGATCCCATTTCGCTCCACCATCGCGGGCGTCGGGTACAAGGGTAAGGCTAGGGATGCACTTTTTGCAGCCTGCAAGCCCAAGTCGCTGCATCCACAATCCCCCAGTAGACAAGATTTGAACAGGCACAGATCATCAACTCAGTGCTCATCCCGAGGTGGGTGTATACGAGCCTCTTCTTGTGGGATGAGTTTGGCGGGCATGGAAGAGGAACAAGGATGAGAGAAGGAAGAGGAGAATGCATATAATTTTGATGAGGAAAGCCTGAAGGAGGTTGATGTATCGGTGGCGCCGAAGGGCCTTGGGGCCTGTGGAGAGGTGGAGCTTGGTAAAAGCCTGTGGGGTAGGGCAGTACCAAAGGCCTTGTTGCTAAACATAAACACTGGCTGCTGGCTGCGTGAATCCGGGGGGCTGCTTGAGATGTTGCAAAGCTTGGTGGCTGAAGGTTGTCTTCTGAAGGGCGGGGTGGCGGGGGGGCTGTGGCTTCCGGAAAGTCACGGGTCATGCCAAAGAATGAAGAAAAATGCATTTTCATGCTCAACCGTATTAAACAAAAATGGTTTACATGACCACCCGCCATCGGAAAGGTTGTGTTGCCAAAGCTAAAGGGGTTGTGTGAATATTTAATGTTGAGCCGTACAAGGAAGGTGTATTTGATACAATTGGATGTTCGAAATTGTTATTGGTCAATTGTGCTTCTTCGTGAGTGGAGAAGGGTTTTTTCTGCAAAGTCTAATGGTCAGCAGTATGTCTAGTATGTTGGAAGGCCACTATATTTGATATTGATGATGATGATGATGATGATGATGATGATGTGTTGTCACAACTTGTCCATAGGTTGCTTCCCCATATAAACGTGTGTCTGTACAAGTTCAGATCCGAATTCAGGCCCACATCGCTTCAAAGAAGTGGCTGCTCTTCATAGATTAGTACATGGGTGGAGGAACCATGAAGAAACGTGAGGCACACGCGAGTAGGAAAGAGTAGACACGGGGTGTGGATAGACAGTGGCAATGAAGCGGATACAATGGTGGACCGAGGACTTTATGGATGAAAGCATATTGGAGCCTGACTAGATGGAGGCTGAGAGAGGTTGTGCATCTGGGGTTGACTTTCCGTGCTTTCTCTTCCGGGGGGAGGGGGGCACTTTGTCACCCAATGGTAACCTTCATTTCTGACCGAACGACATTGACACACACTCATCGCTAGATATGCTGATATATAGAAAGGACCCGTAAAGTGGAGGTTAGCCATGCCCGCTTTCTCCGGTGAAGGGTAAGATGTGAGTCGGACATTGGAGGTGAGGAAGGACACAGGGGTGTCTGAAAATCGACCTAAGGGGAGGGTGGAGAGGCGGTGGCGCCATATTTTTTGTGCGGTATGACCGCGTGAAGGTGATGCAATTGCTGCCTATGGTCATCAAGAGGGGGGGGGGTGAATTCGTGGGGAGTTTGGAGGCTAAAATCTTTGCACAAAGGACACGTATTCATAATCAATTTTCCAACGATTGAAGAGTGCTGTGGTCGAGGAGGGTGTTTGTATAACAAAGTGTTGCAGCTTTCATATGTGTATGATGTCTTCACAAGAGGCGGTAGGAGAGTGTTGAAAAAGGCGCTGCGAAGGGCCCAACGGAAGTTGCATAGGGCGAAATTCTTGTTAACTCCAAAGTCAATGGTGAAGCTCCATGGACTTATATTTTGTAGGCAAGCTGTGCTGCGGCCGTTGTTTTCGTTATTTTATGTCAGTCATTTGCCAGAGGAAATAGGCTTTGGATACATCAACTTTTAAGGATGGACATAGGTGTGTTATTTGTGGATGTTGCCCCGAGGTCTAAGACGGCGCTTTGTGTGGAATTCTTTTCCTTTCCCTCATTAGCTCCTTTATCACGAATGCCGGCCGTGGATAAGATTGTAGGGCTTTGCAAGGGAACAAGGTGGTTCATCAGCAAGGTTAGCAAGGTGTGTAGGGCTCCTATAAGGCTTGCGCCCGTCCCAAGTAGCCTAGCACTTGGCATAATGCGAGCAAAGGCAAACCCCGGATGGAGGATGCAGGCTACGTGATTGAGATGTTTGAATGCACAAGGCGTTTGTAATGATGAATGGTGGATCTTCTCACATAAGATGCGGAATGGTACCCCAAAAATCTAACCTAGATCATCAAACCAAAAAATGTTGTCACCTCTTTCCCCCTTGGCCTAGCTAGTCGTGACAAAAGTGGATCAAGTTGCACAACACCGGTGTGGTGCGGCACTAGAGAAAAACACCAAGAAAAATTCACTTCCACGTTTTTTGTAGGGGACTTGATCCAAGCCAAGCCTCCCATTTCTTTGGAAAGTATTAAAGACTAACGCTTTAACATTTTCATCATCCTTTTGAGGCGTCAAAGTACAATTTTCAAAGTAGCTAGGGTAATGACGCTAGCCTGCCATGAAGTTCACCCCTACTACACAAGAGAGCGGAGGTATCTTCCTTCGTGGAGGTATTACCAAAATAATCACTTCATCCCTTTTTCTTTCATGGCTAAGCCTAGTGGTCTTCCACCTCAGGACTTAGATACTTTCATCTACTTATTGTGGTTCCATTTTGTAACTGATTTTGAAATTAGTTGCTTGGCGAAGCTGGCCAAGCCATATCATGTGTCTTGCCCAACCTACTTGCCCTAGATTCCTAACCAACTCCATTGCATTCCAAACTGTGCACATGAAGTGCTTATCACTGTCTATTGGGCAAGATTGTTGTCAGCTTTCACATAAAGTTCATTTTGCTTTGTTTATAAAACACTAATGTTTTGAATTTAGTTCTGCACTATCCCCCTTAGGGATGCAGGTTCGAATTCGCACGAATTCGCTCGAATTCGAATTCGCCCCGAATTCGCACGAATTCGTGGACCCCTCCGAATTCGAATTCGCAACTTCAAATTCGAATTCCCCCTTGATTCGCTTGAATTCCCCCGAGGCTTAGAATCCATAGGCACCTACAATTTACCTTCACCTGTTTGCATATGCCCATTACCATATGGCATTAAACATTTCAAGTCCAAAAGCTTCCATAACCTTGCAATTTTTGTTGTTTGTTGTTGCTTGCATTCACCGTGCTTAAACTATTTGACAAAAATAAAGACAAATCAAAACGAGGAATTCCAAATATCGATGTATACACCCTTCCTCGATTCTTTCAAATACCTTTTGGAAAAAAAGCAACAAAGCATGCAAAATCACCAATCCACACACAAACCATCACATGTGAACCACTTCTTGCCATTATTGGGCCTTCATTCATTGTATTCTTGCATTGAATCATGGGACTTGAATTCATCTAAGGGAGAGGATAACAAATACAAGGGAAACATAAAGCAAACTAGCAATGGGCATTCAATTAACATTATTATTGTCATGATGCTCAATAATCATCACTATGTGACCGTTACAGTACACTGTCAAATCTGGACTTTTTCGAACCTCGTAACAAGGATTTCTCTGCGTGCACGGAGCCGACGAGGGCAAGGAGTGTACCAAAATGAAGGTTAGGCAAGGGAAAACACGTTTTGACTGTCCGAAGTCGAAAAAAAAAGGTCGAAAATTAAAAGTTCGCGACGCGTTTTTCTCCGAACTGGTGCGGTTTTGGGAGGAACAGAGGGCACCGTCGTGTTCAGTGCAACGAGGCGGAGACAGCGGTGCGTTCAAAAGTCAAAAACAAGCTTTTTTCTCGAGACCGAGTACGCAGGCACCGCACAAGCAACTGAATGAGTTAATCAAAGCACAATGATCATGGTTTTAATTGTATAAAGTCAAAAAAATTATTGCATGGCACAATTCAAAGTTAGGTTTTCATCTGGAGAAAAGACGGCGCACGCGTGGTCATTTTGCTGTCGCCTGCGAATTCGCAGAGCGAATTCGCCCCGAATTCGCAGTACTGTGAATTTCAGGCCGAATTCGCAGCGAATTCGTGCTGCGAACGAATTCGCAGCGAATTCGGCGAATTCAAATTAAATTCGCTGCGAATCTGCATCCCTAATCCCCCTGCAGCCCCTCTTTGCTAGTTATGCTTTGAAGCTCGGAAGAAGACATTTCCTGACTTGATTCGATTTGGTGTTTTGCTGCCTATCATTGCTTTACTACTTGGTGACTCATCATTTGTTTTGGGGACACGGATTGTCGTTTTCTTCTACATAAACAAGGAAGAAAAGCATTGGGGTAACCAGAATATCTTTATGGTAGCGGAGATAGCACCCTTGAGAAGTTAAAGCACAAGATTAGAAGACTAGAACACTTGTCCCTGAGATGTCCATGACCTTCAGTGCAAGGACTAGGCCGATCATCACCAGATCAAAGGTTGGTGATGTGTTCCTTGGCCGCAGCCTTGGCCTCCATGGTTGCACGTTCTGAATGCTCCTCTTGCTCGTCCTCCGTTCCCCGTCCTGGTCTTGCACAAGAAAAGTTAGCACGAACGAAGATGAAGGCAAGGCAGAGAAGTGCTCAAAACGACCAAAACGCGGGGGCCAGAAGGGGTGTCACCTTGCGCGGACCAAGCCAACTCCATCAACATCCCGCGGATGTTCGCCCACTGGGATTCCAGGGCACCCACGCCATCGCTGAGGAAGGCGCCCAAACCTATCTAGGTGTAGCGTGCCCTCCTCGCACACGAGGACACTCCAAAACTAGGCCTCGATAAGACCGCGGAGCTCCTCACTAGGGTACTGGGGGCCAGCGAAGAGGACCCACACCTGAGTGCGCTATCAACGGCATTAAAAACCAAACGAGGATTGGCTGATCTGAAGAAGCGCCCCCTAGTATGTCCCCACGAGTGGAATTTTTGACCAGGGGCGTAAAGAGCTGTCGGGGCATCCAGAAAGTTAGAACAGGCTTTCACTGTTGATTGCTTTAATGTCATTGTTTTGTTTGTGCCCCTGCTTGCTCTTAGGCGGCTCAAGTTGCATGGTCAAAAACGAAGGAAAAGGTAGGAAAATGACAGGTTTCCAAAGGCATCGAAAAATAGTTGTTTTGCTAGATATTATAAAAGCGTCGCAAACAAGTATGGTGGATTAAATATTTCTATAAGAATGATGTGTCCCATGGGCGAGACAGGGAAAAGTATTGTTTTGTGACTATTCTTTGCGCGAGGCCTCGCGCATCGACGTTCATTTGCGTCAAATTAATGTGCTACAGCACGACGCATTAGGCAGGTTGTCGAAAAATGGAACGCTGTCGTATTTATACACGTAACGTAGTAACATTATCAGGATTGTGTGATAGAGGTAGATCTATTAACGAATAAACTGCAACAATGGTGTACCCAAGAATCTTGAAAAGTATAAATGTTCCGGAACAAACTGCAGTTTCAAGCGCGAGGCCTCGCGCATGGAACGGCGCATGAAAAACATTAAAGTTTTGGTGATCATTGCGCGAGGCCTCGCGCAATGGAGGTCACAAGCGTTCATAAAAACCAAAATTGGACAGATCCACCAGCTACACAGTATGTACGTTCCCTTGATGCGGCGCTGCTGCATGGGCGCCCATACAGGTCCCGCCGGCATCTCCGGTTTTCATACTGTGGTCACCACTGACTTCACTGCCCAACAGCGATGGTAGCGCGCCGCAACTGGGTACCACAATCAGGATTAACTAGTGAAATGTGGGATCACCAGACAGTTACAGGTAACCGAAAATGGTGCATGCGACAAGCGAATCACAGAATAATCGGTCGCGCGAAAACTGAGTGACAGGTTGATGTTGGAAATCAAGAAAGTTTTCCAAACAGCGATTTTTACGCAGATACATTTACGCAATTATTTTTTGCAGCAACAATGCCCCTGCGAAAAGAGGTGGACCTCGAGAAGACAGTGGCCGCAGCATCCGGAGTTTTCCGCGATGTCTGCTCAGAGGAACCGCCGTACCACACGGCAGAAGAACGTTGGGAAGGGCTAAAACAGGGGGACGAGGGTGCGCGATTGTTGTTTGTGTTTTTTCTGCATCTGCGCAAAAATGAACGGACGCGTTGCAGCGTTGAAAAGGCGATTGCGGCAGAAGGGAAGAGATGGGTTGGTGTTTTGATAGAGGAGGCCTGGCGCCTCTATTTGCTGATGCGCCACCGCGCAGTTCCATACCAGGGAAAACCAAAGTCGGTTGTTGCGGCAGAGGGAAGTAGGGCGCAGCGTCGCATTTTAGCAAGGTCAGGTCTGGCGCGATAAAGCGCACCTTCGCTGAAGGAGAAGGCCGCAGTCAGGTTACAGACTACATGGGACACAATTTACCAGCAGTGGGTTGTGTTGTGGATGGACAACTGGTACAACAAACAGTTTACCACAAATCCCGACAAGAACGACAAAAGCCTGAACGCAACAGCGTTGGCTGTGTTGCTACTCAAGGATGCACCCCGCTACTGGCATGGTCATCCTAGCCTGGAAGACCTTGAACGACGTGTTCCTATTGTTGCACGCATGCTGGGGAACACCGAGGGAACGTTTGCACGTATCCTGCAGGACCTAGGATTTGCAAGCACGCGACCTGTTGTGCGAAACATTAGGGCACCGCTTGACATTATTCGCCCTGTACCTGCCAAGAGACCACATTGGCGACCCCTCTGTCTAAGCAAAGAAAAGGTAAGCGGCAACGTATCCCTTCTTAACCTACTGCAATTTACTAGGGACTTGGCGCAACACAGCCGACCAGTTGTCCCTGTCTTATGTGATGAGAACATCCATTACCGCATTTGTAAGATGATGTACGGGGAAAAAACAACGGGTTGGAACGTCCGGCTTTTTTTGCGTTCACACCCTATATTATATGGTTTCTGCCACGCGTACAAATTTTGCGTTACACAAACGTTTCGCTCATTTTGGCCGATTGTGACTTTTTTCCGTAAGGGTTTGTTGCGCAGCGGTGACACAGTCCCCTGTTTTCCCAAGCTGATCACAATGGAGATAACTGTTGGTGCACTGCTGTTGGGTATGGGCCCCCACATACGGCGCCTTAACCGAAAATGTCGTTCCCTTGAGCTGGCACGTCCTGCAAATCGGCGAAGTCGCCTCCGTTACGCTGTGTGTAAGGCCATGCAGGTTCTGTTAACACAATACTGTCCCATGTTACTGTACCTGGGACACCTCGTTAGGCAGTGCAATTGCGCTGGGGAGACGGCCAACACGGGTGTTTTTGCTTCTGAGGGATTGCAGATTGTTATGTGTCTGTTAGACCGTTTGAACATGGGGGACACACTTTTAAAATACGAACGCACTGTTGCAACTGCGCTATTGTGCCACACTGCGTGGCACACAGCCATGCCTGGACAGGCTTTTGCCGAGGAATTTTGCGAAAGTCTGCTTTCCAGCCTTGTAACAAAGAAGGGCCAGAACAGAGGTGCAGTAACCATTGAAGATGTTGACGATCTGTATCAGCTCATCACTATCCGCAAAAAAGGTCACAGGGTGAACGTCTGTAAAATCCCCAATTCCTTTGTCAATTCCGTGCGTCAGCGGTTAACTGCTTACTTGAACGCAGAGCGTGTATATGTGCCTTGGGTTAGGTGGTGTGCTGAGCCTAATTGTGCAATTCAGGCGCATTGGCCGCGCAGGGATGTACCTAACTTTCCACCGTCTCTTCTAATTCCAAAGGGTTCTAGCCACTACAAACAAGTCCTTGTGTCTGTGTTGTTGGTGCTAACGCAGCAGGGGCCACTTAAGGCTGGTTTCAAGCGAAAACTGTCGGAGCTGATCCCCCAACGCAGTGTGTTGGAGGAACAGAGAGAGGCCGACACGCTGCGAAACGTTCGAAGAAGATTGGAGAACATGCAGTGATGCGCGAGGCCTCGCGCAAACAGCATGAAACAACAGGTTAGTACACCCCCTCTCTTGCGCGAGGCCTCGCGCAAGGTTGTCAGTCAAAAACAGTGGCGTGCCCCTTCAGTTTTGCATTCTCAAACATACTGTACTCGTATTCGCTAAAAGCACCCCAAATATGCATTATCGACGACGATTTTACCCATTTTTAATGTTATGTTTCCTTCAATACAGGCTTTCTTCTTATCGCAGAATGGCAAGCCCCGCCCAAAAAACAGCCGAGGAACGAGAAGATACCGACTATGACCCTGGGACCTCAGGATCGGAGGCTGGAACACCAAAGAAGGGGCGTAAGAAGAAGGAAACACCAGATCCTGGCTTAACCTTGGGTACTGACATCGAGGACCACCTGAAGCCGGACGGGAGGCAGGTGGAGGTTGAGCTGGACAACGTGAGAATCGACCAGGAGAAGACAAAGGGGCAGATGAGACGGAGAGATGCGAAGTTACTGCAGAAGCGTATTGAGTCACTCGAAGCAGCACCGCCAACAGGCCCATTACACATCGTTCTCTGGGAAGATAACAGTATGTTACCAACAGATTTTTCGCTCTTCTCGTTGCGCGCGCCCTCGCGCAAAGACGTGTCTCATATTTGCAGATGGCGATTATTGGTGTGTATCTGGACAGCACAGCGTGGAAGCGGTTGCGAAGATTCGGGAGAAGCGACGCACCGCGTGTCTGGATCTGCAGCAGTGGCATACTACATGCATCGCCGATATTCTAAAGCCTACGACACCGTGGGCCTTCCGTGCAAAGCTGGCGGGACAAGCACAAGGAAGCGCACAAGACGTTGAGCCAATTCCGCTGTATGAGGCAGCAGATAACCTCATTCGATGTGTTGAAGATCAGCGGCGGCGAGGCCTACCTGACACGTACAACAATCTCAAGATCGCCATTGTGGATGCTGTGCAGATGAGTGCCCTGGTTCCAACCGCTGAACTGAAGCAGCCTGGTCAATTCGTATGTTCATTAATCGTTGTTTCGGCGCTCTTCGTTGCGCGAGGCCTCGCGCATAACGTTGTCACTTTCAGGACAAAACGTATAAATTGTGGAAAGATTTTATGACGTTTGCCTACTATGCTGGTCCGGAAGCTGTGAAAGGTCTGCAGAAGTTCCACGACAAAGGGGAGAAAGTCACGAAGAATGCGCTGAAGAAACTGGACGGGATCCTGTTGCCGGAGTTCTACAACAAAGTGGCAGAAGTGATGCAGGAAGAAAAAACAACCCTTAAATCCTTGCAGAATTCATTTGACGACATCATCCTTGAGCAGTGGGTCTCAATGCATCTGGACCACCCGCACAACGGCCAGTACATTCGACCTGAGAAAGGTGTGTACCATCGACGCGACTTGGGTTCCATTTCTGCATCAGTGCGCCGCACTTTCTCCACTTCTGTTCTTTAGCCAAAGACATGCGGACCCGCAAAGAGGTTGCTGCACTTGGAAGGCCTGCCCTGAAGGTGACTCTTGGTACATGGGGCTATTGGCGTGAGTCTGAAGGCAAAAGTCGCGGTCCATGGCCGGCATGGAAATCCATGATTCGCGCACCACTGTGGCAGGTGGCAGAGAAAGGCAAACCCGCCCCTCTGAAAATCCTCAACGTCCAAAAACTCCTGGGTCAAGAGCCTACCAAGAGCCGTGTGGTCCCCCCACCTGCTGGCGTTACTGGTGACTTCAAGACAGTGGAACAGCAGGATCCATCATTGAGTCAAACTATCACAGTTAAGGCGACCCGAATTGCAGCGTTGAACCACGAACCTCCGAAGCGGTTCATGGAGATTGACAAGAACCTGATTATCATCAACGGCGACATATTTGAACATCTTGCTCCTGAGACGATGTGCCCAGCCTGGCTGTATGAAGAGATGGCGCGTGCCGATACCCTTGTCTGCGGCTCCAAAACTGTTGCTGAGAACATGTTCCACGTGCTGGAAACGGAAACAGAGAGGCGTCTCAACGATGATTTCAACGCGCCGCGCATTGGCCACATGTTGCTTATTCCCATCTTCAGTTGGCCAGTCAAACCGAAGCCTGCAGGGGATCTTACAACGTTTGACGTTCGCTGGTTGCTGATGGCGTCACCGGATAGCTGGTCGAGAAAGGTATAATTCCCTCATTACGTCCGCTCTTTGCGCGAGGCCTCGCGCAATAACTTCTCCCTCATTGCAGATTCCGAATTATCTGACGTTTGGACCTCCTCAAGTAGAGGAGATGGAGCCTGCTGAATTTGGCGGTCACCTTCCGATAACGACGGTTATGTGGTATTTCGACACTCACCTCTTTCACCTGAAGCAGGATAAGACCTTCAAGCCTGCGTTTGTGTTCATTGATCATCAGCCGGATCTGGTGTGCAAGATCGCGTCCGTCGAGCTGGATTCTCGCATGTACCTTCTTGGTGTTACCTCCGACAATCTCTCCGATTGGGTCAACAGGGTGCAGACTCAGTTGAACCACGTATTGACACAAGAGTTGAAACTGCACGCGTCTGGTGATTGGGACCAGCAAGCCAACTGGGCAAACCGTGGTATTCCCCTATGGGTTTGCGATGACAAGGTGGGTTATGAGGCGTTGTCGCTGAAGGAGGAAGAGACTGTTGAGAAAGGTCAAGCTGCAGAAGCACTGGCCCCTGCAAAGCGGAAGTCTACTGGTGGGGAACCAGCCCCCAAGAAGAAGGAGACTGCCTCCAAGCCTCAGGCAGCGAAGTCGGTTACCGGTGCAGAATCCGACGAGAGCGATGGGGATGAAGAGGAGGAGAGCGAGGAAGAAGAGGAGGAGGAAGCGCAGGTCTCCCAGGGCAAGGCAGCGAAGAAAGTGGCAGCGAAGCCGAGGTCCGAGGAAACCGGGGCCCGAGCTCCATTCAAGCAGCCAGCCCGTCAGTCCCAACCAAGAAGCGCGCCCGCAAAGCCACCTTCTAAGGGTAACACGACCGTTGCTAAGGCTATGGGTTCTAAGATGCAAACTGTCCCCAAGAAAAAGTAATTTCTTCGCTTGTTCTGATATATTATGTGCGAGGGCTCGCGCTATGCATTCCTCTTCGACGACCTTTATGCTGTCACCTTGTGCGGCACATTTTTCTCTGTGATGCATTTTATTGCGATGTTGTGTTGGTGTTTGCGCGAGGCCTGGCGCAAAGAAGTGGTACCAAAAAATGCTTCTTGTGGTGCTGCGTGCAACATGGTTTTCGAAAAATGGTTTTCCAAAAGATTGACAGCTCACGGGTGTTTTTATTGCAAAGCATAAATGGTAGAAGAAACAAAAAGTCGTGGTTTTCCCAAAAAAGAAGTTCATTCTGGTGGAAATAAATCATTTTCCCGGGCAGTCGGTTTTGTTGAAAATAAAGGAAAATGGACCGGTTAATTACTTTTCACGGGATTTTTGGTTCTTGCGTTTTACGTCCCCCCCAAAAGGACTATTTTTTCGCAGTGCCGTAGAGAGGCAGTCTTGGGCGCATTTTGACCATGCAACTTGAGCCGCCTAAGTTGCTCCTGCTGCTTCTTGATGTAGTTCAGGTTTTCCAAACAAATATGATTTGCTGAAATCAACCTGAAATAAGTACCCACAGTGCAAGCAAAGGACCACAGGATCAAATCCACAACGTGAAGGGCTGCAGTCAAAGGAGATAGTGTAGCAACAAAGGAAACTTACAATAACTACAGATTTATGAGAAGATAGTTAGAAAATATCCTACAATCAAGGGAAAACTGCCCACATGGGCATCCTCTCTTTTATAGTGCCATCTACTGATGTGCACTCTTTGTTTTGGGTCCCATAGGTGCTGAGGTGGCATGGCATGTGGCGCTGAGGTCACTGCCATGTCACATGGGGTCTTCCTACTTAGCTAGGCTGACTGGGAATTGAACCCAGGACCTCTCAAAAAGAGGTGCCACAGCCCCCTAGGGTGCAGACCACTAGGATAGCTAAGCATTCATGAAAAAATATAGAAAAATGTATAGGCTCTAGATTAATGTCAGCGCCTCAGTCAGTGCAGGAAATGGTGTATAAGTCCACTCAGTTGGGGGGTCAGGGGTCCACACAACATCCATAGTTCAATGCTTGGTTTTATAGGTCAAAATATCTTGTCACCCCTTTTTGGTTTGGCCAATACTACGATAAAAATGACTTATGCCTTTAGGCCTCTTTATAACAACTAAAGCTAACCTTTTTCCTACACCCCCTTTGTGCCGTGGTGGCCACCACTGTCGCATTTTAAAGGAAAAAGGGGAATTTTTCTTGGCCTCCCCATGGCTTCACCATTTATTTAAAATTTCCTATAACATCCCTAACATTGGAAAGAAAGCGCTGCGTCTGGGCAGTCGCCAGTTTTTGCTCAGTCATAACAGACACCTACAGCTCCCACTGCGCTCATTGGCGTCGCTGGGGCAGCTGTGGCTTGGTAGGGGGTTAGAATGGGCATGCCAATTCATGTGTGCATACACCTCTCCCTCCAAACAGCAAAACGCAGTGCAATACGCAAAACCCAACGCAGAATACGATCAGGGCACGCTGTCTGGGGTCTCGTTGAACCTGCTGTCTGACCTGATCTGTCCTTAGTGGTGTTGAAAATTAATTTACCCTCATGGGGGTTTAAGAATCTTGACAGTGGTCCAGGAGTCAGTTTTTCGGCCAGAACACGGCCTACACCACTGTTTGCGTTCCGGGATATCTGCAGAGAAGGGACGAAGGGTTGAGGGACTGACAAACACGCAACGATCGACGCAAACACCAAAATCCGTCAAATGACGGCCTAGAATTTTTCTGAAGGCACACACCTGTGCAGAATCTCCATGTGCATTAAATGCACATTTTTACGAAATTTTATTTCATCACAGGAATTTTTCAATTCCTGGATTTACACGCAGAGAAAAGCGGCGCGCCGGAGCGCATCCTAATTGGGCGCCGGAAAAGACAAAGAAAAAGAGATTATAACAGTATGCCACGCAATAATCAAGAAATGACGAAACACACAATAAATTATAAACGTAGGTATTCCACCCATGCTTACAGGAAAATTCAAGAATGGAGAATTCAACAATTCAATGAAGATTCGCAGAACCAGGTATAAACATACAGGTTTTGTTTGCTTCGTATGCAGCATGCACATTGCTTGTCTCGTGTTACCGTGAACTCGCTGTGTTGCAGCGCAAACTTAGAGTAGAGGGACAGGTTAGAAGATTGCACGATGATTAGAGGTAAGATCGACTGATTAGAACATACACACGCATGCATAAACGCTTGCTCCGCTTGTGTTTCGTTTTCTCCTCCACTTGCTTCGCTCTCCAGCGGTAGGTAAGGTGAGTAAGCCCAGGAGGGGCCACCCCCTGGTTGAGTTCGTGATTGTGGTATGGATTGTGAGAAAAAAAGAAAGATTAAAATAGTGGATCGGAGAACTCCTGCATACTTGTGCATGCATATGGCGCATTAAAGGGCAGCCCACGCGTGTTGCGCACGGTACAACCCTTGTTTAGGTAACCCAGGGGCTCCACCGTACTTTCTTTAAGAGAACGGGTGGAGTTCCTTAAGCTTGCTTGCCTGCAACTGGGTTTGGGAACAGTGTATTATAGGTCAGCCTAAGAAGCGTATAACACGTGAAGGTTGGCTTGGTTCCCCCGTCTCAAACCCAGTTCATTTGCCTTTGCTTTATAGGTGGGCAGGTAAGGGTGAATTGGTGCAGCAGCAGTTGCCTTCGGCGACTTTGGATTTTTCTGCCCAGGCTAAAACGGGCGTTGATCACACAATCATCAAACTGTACCTCAGCCAGGAGTGGCGAGGGCAGTCCGACATCTTCGACATACACGCTGTGCACGCAAACAGAGCACTCCTTCCCTCCAAGGGCTGACAGGGAAACACGTAGTGGCGTCCCTGCTAGGCCACAGTCGCTTAGTAGCGCTGTGTTCTTTTGTCCTTTCACAGGTGGGCCACTAGGGCCTGCAACATGTTCTTCAACAACACCAAGTAGCGTGTGTGTGTAGGAGTGGTAAGCCAGGGTGAGGGCCTGAGCCCAGAGCTCGCTCATCCTTCGATGGCTGGTGCCACTGTAGTGAGTGTAGGACCTGTAGTGTGTGTGTCACTGTCCCGCCTGTTTCCTGAAATCTTATCAGGGTTTTTGGTGGGCAGTGGCAGTGGTAGTCTAGGTTTTGGCCGCGTAGCAAACCGGCGATTTCATGCCTCAGAGCTTTTGGCCACCCCTCCCCTGTAGTAGGCAGGTAGGTAGGAAAACCAATACCTTGGCGTTATCGCTGGGTATTCCCCCAAGGAAGTCTGGTGCCAGCACATAAATTGGGCACCTAGGGGCGCAGAGACCCGGGGCGTACCCCGCGGCACCGTGTAAAGATATCCGCCGGGTTCAGCAAGGGTGCAGACTTGGGTATAATTAGGACACCATTTCTGCAGCTTGCTCATAGGTCCTCAGGATCAGCACACTCACACACACATAGGCAGGTATAGGAAGGGTTCAGTCCCTAGGTTTCTTCTGAGAGGCAAGCGTTTCAACGAGCCTCAGCAACTCTCCTAGGTTGTTCTGGGACAAGTAGTCTACCAGAACAGAATTAAGGCGTCCCTCAGGAAGCAGAAAGGCAGGGAAGGGTTCCCAGGTCGCTTCTTCAACGCCAGGCCCTTCCCAGAGGGTGAGGAAACACCACCCTTGGCGATAGCGGTGAAGGATAACCGACTTCACCAGGAAGAAGCCTTCCTTAGCCATCTCCTCGGCATTCATGTCGGAGAGTTCTCCTTCAACTTCCATTTGGCTGGCAGCGCCCTGTAGGTCCAGAGCCGCGATCTCCTCGTCGTTTATTGCCCATTCTTCCCCACAGAGGTCCTCTGGGTCGTAGTAGCGCTTGAGCTGTTGAGCAGCGCACACCAGGGTCCCCCCTAGTCGGGGAGAACACCGCACAGTGATGCGGTGACCATCCACAGACAGGATCTTGTACGGTGTAAAGCAGGGGTCATCGCTGGTGGAGCGTGGCCAGGCGGGTAGCCGACTGTGGTGCACCAGCACCCTTTCTCCCTCTTGGTAGGAGGCGGGCACCCGTTGCTTGTTCTTCTTGTTCCACTGGCGCTCCCTCACTCTCTGGAGCATAGCCTTGGCCTTGTCCACCTTGTCTTGTTGCTCCTTCACCCACTTACGCACAGTGGACTAGGAATCCTCCGGATAGGGAGCGTGTAGGAACGACGCCGGGCGTCCCATGAACAGTGTTATGGCTTCGAACAGCAGCAGCGCAACGAGCGCGCGAGTTACAATTGCAGTCGCAATCGCACTGCAGCCTGTGAATACATATGAAGCATCGAATGCCAGTTGCGTGAATGAAGTGCTGCACCTTTGATTTTACCGGGCACAAAGTGGCCAAAACCCGGATTCTATCCAAATGGTTGACAAAATTGACACATCTTTGTTGTGTATTAAGCTTGTTTTGAAAATTTTGTGGTTTTTGCCTATCATTCATAATAAGAGTTGACGCATGGCTCATTTTGAGTGCCAAGATGTCATGCACATCCAATATTTCGGGCAAAACAAAAACTCAATTTGTGTGGAGAAATGAATTACTTACTTGTCCAACACAATACAAAATGGAAACCATTGCAATGTATGTAGACAACATAGATTGACCCTGATCTACACACGATTCACATTGTCCTTGTGCTTTTTGTCTTGCACCATGCAGTTATAATGTGATATGCTCGTCAATACCCCAACTTTTCATAACAAACATTTCACTAAAAAAATCATACAAATGCCCAATCATTTGCTTCACCGAATGTCTAGCAACCGGTCACTGCACAAATCAAGTCCCAGGGACCTCAGTTCGCAACAGTTCTCACCAGTTCAACGTTCTGTTTGCAAGGAAGGCAAAACAAAGGCAATTGCAAAGCATTAGTCAGAAATGTTGTGTCAAAATTTAGCAGTCAATAGCCGGAAATGTCCAGAGCGATCTGCACTACAGCTGAGCAGCACAAAAACAGCAGAACAACAATATTAAAACGACTTTTGGCAGGCATCTTTAGATTCAACCACAGCATTGTAATGCTCTGACACATCCACACTTTTGTGCCAAGGAATCAAATGTATTCAAGCAATGGAGTTTGCAAAAATTCATGTTTGAACGACAAATTTTTGGCACCGCGGCCGTTTCAGATCCAGTGCGGTAGCGTAAATGCGGTTTTGGCCGCAGAATGCCCCACAAAATCATAGGTGGTATGATACTTCGATCTCTGGACAGGGCTTTTCTCTTCGAATTTGTGAAGTGTCTATGTATTGGTGCTCCGTCGAAAGATCCTGCGCAGAGGTTTGTCGATTTGCGATTTGGGATTTTCGAGAAACAAGAGAAACAAGAGGACAAGAGAGTTCCCAAGTCGTAAACCACAACAACTGGTAGCCAGCTAGGTGGCGGGGAGATCAATATTCGAGATCAATCTTCGACGCCGTCAAATTGATTTGTATCTCAACTTGCAATGGAGGGACCTTTCGACGACGCAGCTATGCTGCACTTTAATATTCTTACATCAGAGACAGTTTGTTTGGAACCGACTCACCGTTGCATCACGAGTTTTCGATTTCGTTAGAAAAGTTCATCGCAGAACCCATCGCAAGTCGCGAAAGTGAGTGGTTTCCATGCATTTCGCGTGATCTTCACAGCTTGTCGCAGAAGCTTGCAGATACTCAAGCCAAGGTCATCGAATTGGAACAACGCATCGATGCGTTGCAGACAACAGCAGCCAACGCTACTGCGGCAAGTGATCACCGAGTCGATATTTTGCAGTCCTCGACGGAGATTGCAACAAAAGCTGCTGTAAGCGAATTTTGATGCGTGGAACATGAACTTTCGCAATGTTCGCAATGTTATGTCCTTCTCAACGAGTTTACACAAGTTTCTGGTCAACAACCTTCAAATCACTTCCAGTTTCCACAACAACAACCACAGCTACAACCACAACCACAACCACAGCCGTCTCCTTCGAGCCATCCGCCGTATTCACCGCCGAACAGTTCACCTTATCCACCGCAACAACCACCTCCACAGCCACCTGTCTTCGACCCGAACTCAATGCACCAAGTCAATCCAGTGAATGTCGCAATTCAAGGTGCCCGAACAATCGAGATTCTGGGACGTCGTGTTGAATGCTTGAATAAGCTGAATCGAAAATTCTTGGGGAGACCGGGATCTGGAGAATTTCGCAAATGGAAAGAGCACCTTATGCGAGCCTTTGCTTTGTCGGATATCACATCACCCGTCGATCAGGTGACCACCATACCGTTTCTCCTTGAAGGTGATGCTGTCCAGTATTATCACAGTTTGACCAAAGTTGTGCAGGATGACTGGTTTGAGCTCATGCGCGTGCTGGGTCAACGTTTCGATTGCATATTCCATGAGCCACTGTACCTGTTGAGAATGTTGACCTTGAAAGAAAGTGAGTTTCCTCGACATGCGGACTACGTCAAGGAGTTCCGAACTTGCGTCATCAAGTCGAAGGTTAACACCAGTGACCTCCAGATGGGTTACCTCGTCAACTCTCGATTTGCTGAAGGTTTGTCAAATGACGCTGTTCGTTGGCAGTACATCGTTGAGGTCCGGTCGAAATGGCGTTCTGGGAGACCATTTGGCTTCGATACTTTGGTGGAGACCATCGCAGAAGCCTACATGGCGGCCGGTTACCAGCTCGAGGAGGTACAGAAAGCATCCAGAACGGCACCTGATACCATGGGTCCTGTGGTCTCAAGACCCCTGCCTACGATGGTCCCGCCAACTTCGACTTCTACAACGTTTTCCTCCAACCCTATGCCAACACCGCACGTCAACCCCATTCCGACTCCAGCCGTGGCCCCCATGGCTTCGACTGTGCCAGAGCCAATCAACCTCCATACAATTGCCAAGCTCCCAGAAGAACTACATGCCTACATTGGTGAACGTGCAAATGAACGGTTTGCACGCCAAGATCGTGGAGAAAGTAGGCGCTGCTACAATTGTGGCGAGCAAGGCCACCTGGCCCGCGACTGTCCAAAGCATCGACCGCCATCCCCAGGACGAGAACGTCGAGAATCAAGATCAGGCACGCCACGAAGAGATCAGAGTTGAGACAGTAAGGGACGGTTTCGATCCCGCTCCAAGAGCAAAGAATGGCCGACGATGGCCTAGGAAGCATCTTCGAGGACCTGGTGGTGGACGTTCTCGGAAAAGGTTGAACACCACCATCAGTACCAGTAAACCCGAAAAGAATTCGACACTTGGAGGTGTCAACGTCGAAGGAACCGAACCTGAGCATGCGTCTCTGTTCACGGTTCGAGGGCGCATTTGCGAACGTCGTGATGACTCCTTCGACTCCAGCTCGGAATTGTTAGTAGACTGTGGAGCAACCAGTGACTTCATGTCAATGCAGACTGCAAAGAGGGCGCGACTTCCCCTCTACAAACTGACAAACCCTGGACACGTCTTAACAGCCGGAGGTGTCCGAGTCGAAGTGCGATACTACACAAGAGCCTATGCTCGAGTTGGAGAACTTCGTATTTCGACATCACTTCAAGGTCTTGGAGATTCTGCCGGATGTGGTGCTTGGACTACCATGGCTTCGAAGCTATAATCAAACTGTCAACTGGAAGGAATGGTATGCGGTCATCCAACATGATCCGAGTTCATACCGGTTGTCTTTTGACAAATCAAGACATTCCACCCAGCTGCAGTTCCAAGCCGCTTCGAAGTTGGCCCTTTGAAAGTGCTGCCCTGGGTCGTTGATGGTGCCGGAGGGCTCGGGGCCGGCAAGACCAGTGGGGCAGGCACGCGAGGAGTCGACCTGAACGTTGTTATTGGGGGTAGAACCGGAGACTCGAACACCCACGGAGGCAAGAGCAGCAACAACTGAGGCAAGATCCATGTTGAGTATTGTCCGGCAGAAAATCCCAGTCTATGAAGAAAATTGATGCGAATTATTCTAAATACATCTGAGTGTCCAAAACTGTCTGAAAAGATTTAAATAATCCAATTATGTAAAAATGTTTGGCCGATCTGGCCCGCGAGCGCGCGTCAGCGGCAAATGGCGATTCCAGCTAAAATAGCGGAACGCGGCGGATTTACGGGAAATGGACCGCGGAATCAAATCCGGCATATCAGAAATATATAGGAAATATCCTGAGACTGAGCTGCGAGGCGGCGATTCTGCCGAAGCAAAGAAAATGACCAAAATGTAGCCAATCTGGGCAGAATGTCTGAAAATCTGAGCAGATGGGGCTAGCCGCACTTACACTCCCCCTCCAAAAACACACTGGGGTGTGTCGCTACGTCAACGAAGAACGTAGTGCGGGTAAGTCCCAGAAAAGAATGGAAATGTATCCTCGATGGGGCGAAATCTGCTTGATCTGACCTGATTTGGGCTGAATTGGCACTGAATCAGGCTGGATGAACCTGAAATGAGACAGAATGAGAAGTGACGAACAGTCCTCCGTGCAGTAAAACATTAGGTCAAGGGCTAGAAAGCATGTAAACATATCCAGAATCGATACCAAACTTGCATTGGTTGAGAATGAGGTAGATTATTGGTGGATTGAGTGGGGGGATCAAGAATTGGAGTGACATCTCAGCGCTCTGGCACAGTTTTGCTGTCGCGGGCACGCTACGGTGTCCTCGCGGAACTCTACATCGTGTTATTCCCGCTTTTCTCGTTCTGAAAAGTGCAGCATGTGGCTCAGAATTGGCGCATCTGGTGGATGTTCACATAATTCAGCAAAATGAGAATGAATTTGGACAGAGATGAAGGAGATTAAACAATCACAGAGAGGGAAAACAAATACAAATGAAGTCTACAGACCCTAAGTGCACCATTGAAGGTAAAGATGTTTTTCTGTGCACTTAGATCTAAACAGATCTTCGAGGAATGATGCGAGATGACAAGGCAATCAACCTAAATTGTCCTAACATGAGTAAATTCCCTGAGATGAAGGTGAAATGAAGCGGAATGTCTAGAACTGAAACTACCAACACCTTCGTTTAGACTAAAGTTAATATATATTGTCGTTTATTCAGCTCAATTGTGCTTTCCGGCACGTTGGTTCGCGAGCATCCAACAGATTCCATCAAAATCTGGATCATGTGATGATGCATCATGATGGGACATGCTGGCCCTGGATCCCTGGCATGTAACGCGCCGAAGGTTCGCTGAAGGCGCTTTACTGACAGTATATAACTGAAAGACACCGAATTTACAGTGGCGGTGGTGTCAATCGACTTGGACAAGGCCAATCTTTCGATGGAGTCCCACAAGACACTTGGATTCACCATTTTCGACAGTTTCAGGTCAGATTGAGCTCACATTGGCGTGTGCCAAAAATACAACGAAGCTTACGGACTTCAGAGGTTGCTGTTAGAAGTCCCTAGAGCTCCTATGTGAAGGTTGTCTGAACAATTGACGTCTGGGTTTCGTACAACAGTGGCAGAATGATGGACACACCTGAGAAATTCAAGGTAAATTTGAGGATCCTGGATCTGAATCTGGACTTTGGCGTTAGCATCACAGCAAATGAAGGTACGATCTGAGTTCCTGGCGTCGCATCTGGTGCAGCCAGTACTACAGGGGGTGCCTGTAGGGGTGAATGTCGCTGCGCAGCGTTTTTACTATGTACATTTGCTTCCATCTGCACGAGTAGCCAAATTCCAAAGATGCACAGACCAACAGAGACAAGATTACCCCGAATCTGCCTGAATTAAGCCTGAGTTTGGTTTTTTCTGAACACGGCAGCACACTCCGTGGCTTTCGGCTTTCGACTTTCGATACGCTACCGAACGGAGACCAAAGAAAAAGTGATGGATTGACGTCAAATTATCAAACATTCGCAGTTTTCCACATCATGACATAAACAGAATGAATGAACAGTGGATTGAGCAGAATGTGATAGGATGGCTTCCTCAATTCGGCCAAGCACGAATACATGTGACCACCAACCTGTCTGGCCTGGCCCTCGTACGGCTTGGGCGCTGCAAATCAGCGGCCGAACTTGAAGCTTGGTCCTCATTTGGCTCCTGGGCTGGCCTGACCGCAGGAGGGGGGATCGACGGATCAGCCCTGGAATGTGGCTGCTGAGGGCCGTAAAAGGCTGGATCTCGATTCACCACAGGTCGTTTTCCGTCGCTCTCCACTTGTCTGTCTGGTTTCGACAAACAATCTGTCAGGAGTACTCCAATTTCGGGGTGCTTCTTGAGGAAGTCGATGAACCCCTTGGTGTACCCATGGACAAAAGATTGGGCTGGTTCCCAGTTGTTGTGACTGGAATCAAAGCCCCTCCACTCACACAGAAATTCCCATTCGCCCTTGGCGTCACGTCTTGCTTCAACAATCCTCTTGAGTTCGTACTTCCCCCCTTCGATGACCCGATTAGACAAATGTTTCGCAGTCCAAAAAAGGGGTTTAACCCGATCCTTGGGGGAGGGGATCTCTCTCTTGAGGCGATCGCCCGAAACGTCAATTTCCCTGCTGACATCCACACGAATCCTCCACCTGTTCTCACCAAGACGCGCTGTAACAGCGAACGGCCCCTCCCACAAGGGAAGAAGCTTGTCATCTCCGTCCAGGGTGGTTTCGGATTTTCGAAGCCAAACTCGATCATCAACTTCAAAATTGTGGGGGTTTTTTCGGCCTTGATTCTGGACCCAAAGCCAGTCAGCTTGATGCTTCTCGATTAATTTCGACACAGATTTATCTGCTCGTTGGACTTCGTCCAAAAACAGCGAAGCATCTTTACAGGGGCGAGGATTATTCAACGGCATGTTCCACCAACACTTCTTTCGTCCAAAGACAATTTCATTTGGAGAAAGGCCATGATACAAAGGCGTGTTGTGGTAACGGCGAAGCAATGCGAAGAGAACTTCCATCCAATGGAAATCCTTCTCACTCGCGAGCTCCTTACGAAGCATATTTATTATTGAGCGGCCGGCTCTTTCGCCAGGCAGCGCTCGATGCGAGTGGATTTCACATCGGAGGTGGTGGATTCCAAGGCGAGCACACAATTCTCTCCACCATTCGGAGGTGTACTCTTTGCCTGAATCCGTGACCACCTCGGATGGGACGTCCCAACCTCCCATCCAGGTCTGCGCGCACCATTTAGCGGCAGCCTTGCCAGTCATCGACTCAATGTTGCAAGGCAACACTTGAATGTAGCCGGAATGACGGCACTGAATAAGGAGCACACCATTGACTTTTTTATTCGTCCAATGGCACTCTTCGTCATCGAGTTCACCGAGATAGAAGAAATCACTGGTGACTCTGTTAAAGAGGCGCTCCGGAATAGGATGAGGCCTCAGATGGCCGTGCTTCTTCGCGCTGGGGGGCGTCGAGACAGCACATTGGGCACATCCGGCGGCTACTTTCATGCAATGAGTGTAGAGCCTCGATCCAAACAACCTATGCTTAATCATCGACCACAGTCGACGGCCATGTGCGTGGGGGGACTCCCATTTGTGCCACCAGTTTAACACTCGGGGGGCTAGGGCGTCTGGCACACACAATTTACCCTCCATCCACAGCTTCCCCCCATCCAACGAGTACTCAGCAAAAATCCCATCCTTGTGAGCATGTTTGGATTGGAGATTTCCAAAGACCTCTTTAAACATGGGATCCTGCAGGTAATCGGACGTCCAGTCACGGATTATCAGGGAATCTTTAGGCAGGGGTGGAGTTTTGGCCGGATCTCGACGCTTAATGCCCTGGATCAACCGAAATCGACTTACTCGTCGGGTATAGTCAAACCGTTTCACACTCCCTGAGGAGGGATCGGTGACTTTTTCCACGACTTTCAGTGTTTTGGTGCAGATCTCATGAGCATGCGCCGGATCTGAGATGGCCGTGATGTCGTGACACGGCAATGCGTGCTGTTTAACAGCGCACTGCATGCATGCACGTCGAATGAGTTTCTTTTCTTCCTGATCCCATTCGATGATGACATGGCGGTCCTGCTCCGTACCATGGATGTTGGTACTTTGCAGCCCCTCTGAGGCGGGGTAAGCCCATCGGCTCAGAGCATCCGCTACCGTGTTATGTTTTCCAGGCAAGTACGACACATGGAGGTCAAACAGAGAGAGAAATTCGTGCCATCTGGCCCGTCGACCAGCTGGGCTCGCGACAGTATCAATGTGTTCGGTGGCCCAATACTCCAGAGATCGATGATCCGTCAGGACCTCGACTCGATTGGTGCCAACCCACGATTGGTACTTTTTTAGAGCGCAAATTATGGCATACGTTTCTTGCTCACGCGGCGACCATTGCATTTGGCGTGGGGCTAGCTTCCGAGACCAAAATGCAAGAGGGTAATGATCGCCGGTGGCTTCATCAACCTGTTCAAGGACAGCTCCGATCGCGTACCTAGAAGCGTCGGTTCTAATGTAGAAGGGTCGGTCAAATTGGGGCACATGCAACGTGGCGACTTCGCAGAGGGCCGCCTTCAAGTGATGGAAGGCCTCCTCGCACTGGTCAGTCCACTTGACACGAACCTTTGAACCTGCCTTGCCTGCATCTCTCCCTACCTTCAATAATTCAGTGAGGGGGGCAGCAAATTTGGCATAATTCGGCACAAAAGTGTGGTAAAAATTGCAACAACCCAGGAATCCTCTCAACTCTGTGATCGTCTCAGGGCGCTTCCACTTCTGAATAGCGACGAGCTTCCCTGGACTGGGTCGTCGGGTGCCATTCTCTAGGAGAGAACCACAAAATTCGACTGATTTTAGAAATAATTTTCCCTTCTTTGGCCCACAAATCAGCTGATTGGCGTCAAGAATGTCCAAAACTTGGTTCAACTGCTTCTCATGTAGGGCCACCAGCTCGGCTTCGGTCAGTCCCTCCCCTTCCGTCGCGATGATTATGTCATCTATGTACACGCTCACGAAGGCACGAAGCTCAGGATGGGTTGTGAACAGCACATCCTCCATCATTCTTTGAGAAAATGAGGGGGCGTTCTTCAGGCCCATGGGCATGACAGTCCACTGGACTGGGCCACATGGCGTGCACATACAGGTGAGAGGTCGGCTGTCCTTCCTCAACGGCATTTGGTGAAAGCCGTGACGGAGATCCAGCACAGAAAACAAACGACCTCTTGCCCTCCTGGCGATTTCCTCCTCAATGAGGGGCAGGGGATGTGAATCCGCCTTGGTTTCGGCGTTGAGGTTGCGAAAATCAACCACCATTCGCCAACCATCAATAGTGTTCTGGTCTGCAGGCGGGGGCTTCGGGACTGTGAAGGGTGCACAGCACCATTCGCTGGTCATACAACCCTCAAGCCAACCAAATTCCCTGAGATTTCTCTCGATGATTTTTCTGAGAATCTCATGTTTGTGTCCATGATTTTCATAAGGGCGCTGTTTTTTTGCCTTGTACCCTTCACGAAGCTCGATGAAGGCTTCACCCAACTGTCCACGGACAGGGGGATCTTTGATCAACTTCCCTGAAAGGGTTGTGTCCTTCCGTTCCTCAAAAATCTTTTCTCTTGACTTGGAACACAATTCGGTGTCCACCTGATCGCCAGGAATTACTGTCGAAAAAACTTTGGCGACTTCTTCGGCTTTGGCAGGAAGAATCTTCTCACGGATGTCCCTAAACAGGTCCGTATCAACTGCCTCTTGAAGATAGGTGGGTCGTGTGTCGAAATCCCAGAGATTCTCTTCGTGATCCAGCTCCTCGAAAGGATCTATGAAAGCTTCCACAGGGGGTTTTTCATAAAAAACTCTGAATTTGCGGCGCGATTTGGAATTTTTCTTCGCCCGTGCACTGAAGATTCTTTTCGATGTCGATCGTATTGGGGAAGAGGGAGACGAGGCGGATCCATTGGACGTTGAATCACCTTGGGTATCTGACGGACAAAAATCAGAAAAAATAGATTCATCATCAGTACCACGCTCAACCTCAGATTCAGACCCAACACAAGAATCTGTACTAGAATCAGCAGAATTAGAGTCAGAAAGCTTTCCATCCACCAGGAATGCAAGCGAACTCCAGGACGGCTGTGGCAGGGGACCTGTGTCGTCCCTGGCATACAGCTTAATCTTCCTGGGAAGTTCGATGTAATCAACACAAATGTCTTGTAATTCCTGAAACCAAGGCTTGTCGTCCCACAATGGCACAACTAAAATTGCCTGGGTTTTATCTTGCTTGATTTTGTGGATGACCTGCTGGATTAAGTGAAACGGAGGATTAATCCACAACTTCTTGTCCCATTTGTGGGTCCAAGCGTCGCTGAAGTGCTTGTCAAAGCGCTTGTTCATACGGTTAGCAAAGGCATCATACTGTGGCCAAAAGGAATGATGTTCATGAAAATATTCACAAATTGCATCACGCCATTTGTCGACAACTCTGTAGGATGAAGAGTGCCAGCGCGAAGGGCGTCGTGGCTGGGAGTCCCTACGAAGACATTCTAATTCTTGGGAGTAATCGGCACTCCCATTCACCTCTGCAATGGTGACATCTTCACCAAATTTTGGTGTCACTTTTTGCTCCAAAAATTCTTCTGCACTTTTAAACCCTGCGTGCAAAAAACGAAATTCAGGACGCTCCAAGGGACCTGACTCCAGCAGAAAACAACGACGATGACCTACGGGCGCTACCCTGTTCTTGCGAAGCCAAGGATGGCCCAAATAAAGGTCATACTTTATGTCGGCACGATAGAAGTAGTCATCCCTAAGGACAACTTCTTCCACATTTTGCTCTTCCCAAAGGTCTTGAGCGACCAAATGAGTGGATATATAACAACCGCGTTGCCCACCTGCGAGAGAATGTCCAGAAACTCCCTCGAGGGTAACAGGATGAGGCGATTCAAACACGCAGTCGTCGGGTAAGAATGAATTGGATTGGAGATTTACCTCTGATCCATTGTCACACAAACAAGTGGCGAGGTGGAAATTTCCCTTGCAATCAGAGACCCACAGCTTTGTGACAAACTGACGAGCCCTGTGCTTGGACTGTACACCAACCTCGTCCACTACAACAGAAGGATCCGCTACCAGATCCAGGGGAGAGGAGACAAGCGACCCTACATCAAGTAATGGTCGATCAGGAATCTGGGGATCATGCCTGAAATCGCCTGGGGAGGGGCGATTTTCGTGGCTCCCCTAGGCGTTCTGACCTCCAGCGGCTGCATTAACATTGTGAACACAGCCGGATTCGTCGATCCACTCATCTTGGAACGGATCATCTGCTGGATTCAGGGCATTTTCGACATAATCTCGATCCGCATCGGACACCTGATCTGCACCTGAGACCTGATCCACACGATGGTTGCCCTTTCCACGTCCACGGCCACGGCCGCCGGATGATGGGCCACCACCGTCGCCGCGCCCTCTGCCCTTACCAGAGAAAGGGGTTCCTGAAGGATTTCCCTTACCTTTACCCTGTGATCCTGGAGCATTTCCTTTGTTTGTACCGGATTGAGGGGTTTGGCCTGGATTTCGATTTCCGCCTCCGGCGTTGCCATTGGGACTTGTCTGGCCGTTCGGCTGTCCACCGGAGCCGGATGGAGTCCGATTTCCTTTGCCTTGGGACCCGCCAGGGCCTCCAGTATTTTTGTTTCCACCGGAGGGGGTCGAATTACCCTTTCCCCCCTTTGCACCATGCACCTCTCTGTCATTCCTGTCTGAATTCTGCGAATTACTGACATTTTCACCAATCACCTTGTGATCGTAAGCAGACCATCGGTGATTACCAGTAGAATGCGTCTTAGCTCGGTTCGTAGAACCTAAAAGAAGGCAGATGCTACAATGATCCTGAACATTCCGGGTGTCATTCACCTTTTTGTTGCCCTTTTGGGCCCCATTTTGGGTGTTTTGCTGGGTATTCCTGTTTCCCCCAAGACCCTCATGGAAATTTTGATTGGCGGCGTCAGCGAGCCTCTCAACCTCTTCCCACAGTTCCTGCGGGGTGAACGAAAACACCCAGTTCCTGGCCTTCAGGCGATGGCCGTGGAAACTTACTCCCCTATTGAGGACTTGGACAAACAAGTCCCGATCCTCGTGTTCATTAAACTTGATTTTCCACGTGTTTTCAGTGAATTTCACCTTGGTAAACGACGTGGGGGAGCACTTTTGAAGTGCCTCCCTGACGGTAAACCTGTTTGCCGAGGCGTCGAAGCCATTGACTTCCGCCCACCAGGTCTTGACCTTTTCTTCGGACTGTTTATTCCGAAGGGTGGCGGCGGTTTCTGAGGGGATCTTGTCAAAAATCAGATTTTTCAGCTCGGCACTAGAAAATTTTTCGCCTGAATGTTCAGATTCTTCTACGAGATTCCAGAAGCGTTGTCTCTTGTCTTGCACTTCGTGCAAGATTAATCGCGAGAATGAGGGAAAACTCTTCAACATCTGGTGGTAATGGTCCTCTGGCAGCCGGGATCCACGTACCTCCAACTGTTCCCACACCTCATCAAAGGTAAGGGGGGAACTTGAATCCTCACGATCACTCCAGGTCCCCAGCCAAGTGTTGGCCGGCGCTCCCTCAAGACAGTCCAAGAGGGCCATCAGGAACTGATCATCCTGGAGCTTTTGAGTCTTAACCCACAATTTAAATTCCCGTTGGAACTGAGGCCAAAGTCTGGGGTTCCCATTATACTTCGGTTGCTTGGCAGCCTGACGAAGTCGCAATGAAGTGGGATTTAGAAGTGAATCCAGCCCAACACCGGCCGTAATGGCAGACACCTTGGCGGCATCATTAGCCACACCAGCTCCGGCGAGGGTCTCACTTTCTGAGTGTCTATTTTTTTTCGACCCTCAGCATTTTGTTGATGGATCCACCAGTAGTCCAGGCTATTCGGTGATTGGAGAAAATCCTGGGCTGTTCAAGTTCTGGAGTACTTCCCGCAGTTTTCAAATCATCATCTCAATTCCCGAGTTCAAATCCACGCTCGCAATCTTTCAATTGACGCCAAGCCACCTTTTCGTTCATCCCGAAAACACCATGAATTTCACCCTATTTGGAAGCTCCAAAGCCGCCGATGATGGCCTTTCAACGCTATTCAACTATTCTCCGTCACACCTCTTTCAAAAACACCAAGCCTCAAATTCGCCGTTGCAAACACGCTTTCCGTCACGCCAACTTGAAGCCATTGAAGGCAAAATATTTGACACACGCCAGCGCATTTTCGTTCCCGAAGTCTACCGCCGACTACAAGACTACTCCGAGTTTTACCTGGATGTGGAAGGCACCGATATTCAATCCGCCTTCGTTGGGAGCAACTCCACGGAAATTCTAGATCGAGGTAGGGTCTCTTCCGTTGCGCACAATAACTACAACGAGCTCGAAAAGCTTTTGTTCAAGCACAAGCGTTTCTACCTAAAGCCGTATGAGTTGGACTATTCCCAAGCCGAAGCCAAGGAGTCTCCACCCACCGCCACCCCGTGGGCTAAACAATTAAGAACCGTGCTAGATAAAGCCAAAGAAGAGAACAAAGACCTCAAAGGATGGTTCGTTATTCCGGCGTGGGACGCTCAAGTGGTTGCCGCCACCTTTCGCATGCTAGGCTCAACTTCCGCCCTTTTTCCTCTTCTTCCGTACATTTCTAGCGTGATATGTATGCACGGGGCGCAACTCCGGGACGCCTACAAGGTCAAAAGGGACGGCAAAGACTCCTACGAGTTCCGCACGAGCGGCCATCAAACGATGCCGTATGTTGCCTTGCTCCTAAACACCTCTTCCTTTGACGGGTGCCGATATGAAGACATCAATTTTAAGTTTGAACCTTTCCGCTTCGCCGCCAAGCACGCCCATCCAACGGTGCGAGACCTCCGGTTGCACAAAACACTACGTTCTGAGGTGAGCATAGAATTCCTTGATCACATTGAGCCTTCGCCGCCGGAAGAGAGAGATAAAACTAAACCAAGGCAACGCAAAATTGGAGACGCCCGTGCTTTCATGAAGTTAATGAACGAAATGTTTGTCCCCGCGCTAGCAAACGTATCGGTGAACACCAAAAATGCCTACTACCCGTTTGGCCACATAGTCCCTTCCGAGAGCCCGCATTGGGCCTACTACCGGTTTGATTGGGAACTCCCATCTCGCTTTGCCGACGAGCTCATGTTTAAGGTCCGAGAGTGCGCCCAATTCCTCACCGGAGAACTCCTTGCAATGGACATGCACGCTTTGCCGACTACCGAGGTGTATCGAGCCGTGATCGCTAGGGACCGAAAGGAAAGAAACAAAGACCTACAAGCTCCGGAAATGCTCACCATGATGATCGCCAACCTGCCCGGTGGACGGGGCGCCTCACCGCCCCTAGGAGCGATGTTCCGGTCTAAAGATTCCTTGGTCGTGGCGATTGACACCACTCACGCACCGTGCGACGTCATGAAGACCGGTGTCCAAACGTTAGCTATCCGCTTCTTCCACTCATGCGGCATTGTTCTCTTTCATGGCATAGATGGGCAATTAGTGCGGTTCTCGTCACGATCCGACGGCAACGCGAGGTCCGCGCCTTCGGGCGCCCCCGAGCGAGCCCACGCGACGCCGGCCCCGCCCTCATACGACTCATCTAAGGCCCCGAAGACCGCCGTGCTCCTAGTGGCCCCAAGATCGGCGCACGCTCTCGACTTGCGCGTCCAAGCGGGGTTCCTTGGCCCGTACGTGTCGTTCGAGCCCACGAGGCCTCCCTACGAACACCAACAAGCCTACCTCGTGGTCTACGAAAAGGGGGAATCCGCGCTGCTAGCGCATGATTTCAAATATGGAGACGCTGCCTTTGCCCCACTACACCGCAACCTCATCGCCCTCGAGAAGATCCTCCCCGCTCAAGACCCGGATGTGGCCGAGCACGAGCGACCCATAGTGCAGCGCCTCCAAGCGGGAGCCGCCTTGGGGTCCACGGCCTTCGTGTCCCAACTTGTCACCGCCCTTCGTGAAAGGCCCGCTACGGGGCTGACTGAGCGCATCAGCGAGTGGAACGCGGCACCGGAGGACGCCGGCGCCGCTACGCCAACGCCGGGACCAAGCCGCATCGAAGAGATGTCCGAGACCAGCGTCCCGCTGCTTGCTCCACTAGGAGGCGAGGCGACCACCCTCCTACCCCCCGACCACGGTGCCCCCACCCCCGCCTCGGATATTCAAATCGACCCCCGCCTCCCCGCTGGTTTTTATTACGTCCGCGACGTATTCTCCGAAAGCCAAGAGGAAACGGTAAAAAAGATTCTCCACGACAACACGTGGGAGAAGTACCACGGGCGCTCAGTCCAACACTTCGGCCACGCATACCTCGGCCCGAGCAAAGTCGCCGCCACGTCCCCCATCCCGGAAGAGTTTTCCTCCATCCTCCAAACCTACAATGCCGCGCTGGAGCGGCTAGGCCTCTCACACCCTCCTCCCAACCAAATCACGGGCACAATGTATCTCCCGGGAGAGGGCATCGGCTACCACGGGGACGACCCCTTGCTAGGCGACCCAGTGTCCATTTTTGGTTCCCAATCGGACACCACAATGTTCTTTAAGAACCCCTCCAACGGGGACTCCTTTCGCATCCGCCTGTTTGCCCGCTCTCTCCTGGTCCTCACGGGGGCCGCACGCCATGAGTGGCACCACGGTATACCTCGACGGAGAGAAGACGAAGTGTTTGGGCTAACCGTCCCTCGTACCGTCCCTCGCCTCGCTCTAATCCTCCGACACATACCACAGGCAAGCTAACCCACGAAAGCCAGAGGGCCGGGTACCCGCCTCCTGCACTGTCCAGCCCCCTCTACCTGAACACAAAAGGGCCAAGATTCAGTGAACCACTGGCCCAGTCACGGCTTCCACCATCACAGGCAAGGGGCTAGACGACGAGCTCACCTCGGCCGGGATACCGGCCGACCAAATTCAGCACTTTCTTTGCCTTAGCCAGCCCAGCCAGCCCGGCTCCCCAGTGCCCCCCCAGCCCCCCCCTATCCCGCCCCCCCCGAGATCCAAAACGCGCCTACGGAAGGGTTACCAACGGCCTCACCGCCCCCCCATACCCCTCCCTTCAGAACTGCGTTTTCTATCCCACAACTTGCAGAAGAAACCCATAGTGAGCAGCCAAATTCTCCGACACCTCAAGAACGACTTCGACATCCTCTTCCTCCAAGAAATCAATCACGCCCCCATCCTCCCCCACGTATACGCCTACGGTTCGGGCACTAAAGCCACCATCGTTTCGAATATCAGCCAAGACAAACACTCCAGAGGCGAGCATGGTTCCGTCTTGGTCTGTTCCCCCCGGCTCTCCCGCTTCGTTACCCCCCTTCCCCGACTAGATACAGAAGGGATGCTGGCGGCAGCCGTTCTCACTCTCCCGGGGGCCCCGCCCACCTTGCTGGTCTCGGTATACGCCCCAAACACGGACGTCCACCGCTCAAAAATTGAAAACATCCTACGGCCACTCATGCATCAGTATCCTAACCACGTCCTCGGTGGGGACACCAATTGCATAATGTGCCCTGAACTAGACGGATCGAACCTCCAAACGGACAACGAATGGCCGTGGCTTCGCAGACAGATCACGAGCGACCCGCCGCGTCTCATCGATACCTTTCGGCACTTTCACCCGACCGAGCGGTCCTTCTCCCGATACCCCACCCCGTACAGGGCAAGCAGTAGCCGCCTTGACCACATTTTGCTCTCCCCGGCGGCCTCGGAATTTTTTGCCCCCACCTCTGCAACCATCCAAACCGACGACAAAACGTCAGACCACCACCCAGTCACGTACACCTCTCAAGTCCCCCCTCACCCTTTCACCGAAGCTCCCACCACTAAGAGGAAAGTTTTCCGAAAACTGACGGAGCGGGAACGCTCCAAGCACCACGACTCCCTTGCCCCCCTGGCGCGGTGGTGCGAGTCTACCCTCCCCCGCTTTGAGTCCTTGTCCTCGGCGGACATCGAGCTTTTCACAGACGTGGTGCTGGAGGAAGTGGCGACCAGTTACCACGGTATCACCACGCCGTCACGCCCTACCTCCTCGGCTCTGGTAAAGAAAATCAAAGAGTCCCTGCAAACCCTGCCCCCCCCCAACCATCCCAATTACCCCGCTTCCATGGACACGCTCAACAAACTCGTCAAGGAGTGGGAAACCACAGTGAACAAGGCCGCAACCACCAAAATCCATCGGTGCCTAGTGAGGAAAACTAGGATCAAACGCACCATCAACGAGGCGCTCAACCCCGTGGAACGAGGTGAAATAACGCTGAAGCGCCCGGGCACCACACAGCTCGTCTCCACCCCCAAAGAAGTGGGCTCTATTTTCTCTTCTACACTCCTCACCCTGGGGGGCAGCCTCGAATATGCACCGCCGAACACTCTAGTGGATCGCCTACTCGCACACTCCCCCGCCTGCCCCGAACCCACAAAACACGGCCTCCTCCCTGACATTACCTGGGAATCGTTACGCAACACGCTTAAGAGGTCCAAGCCCAACAAGGCGGGAGGGCGGGACTTCACAAACAACTACACTTTGCACGTCTCTCCCCCCCCTATCCAACAATTCATTTGGAAAGTATGCAACTACTACCTCCACCGGCCGTTGCCCGAGAAATGGCTCGAAGCCAACATTATCTTGCTTTTTAAGAAAGGGGACGTGATGAACCCGGTAAATTACAGGCCTATAGCCTTGCTGAACAGCGTTTACAAAATAATTGCAACACACGCCAACCGAGAACTACTGGCAGCGGCCATTGAACATTCCATCATACACCCCACCCAGTTCGGCGGGCTTCCGAACCGCAGATGCCAGGACCACATTTTCAACCTCTTATCCACGTTTCGGGAATCGGTCGGTAGCTACAGCCTCTACATTGATTTCAATAAGGCTTTTAACTCCGTCCCCCACACCACCCTCTTCACAGTTCTATCCCGCCTGAACTTTCCTACGCCCCTTGTAAACCTCATTCAATCCTTGTACCGTGCCCCTCGCGACTTCCCAGTGGTGTCAGGTCAAACCCACTCCTCACACTTGCAAACCAGAGGCGTTCGGCAAGGATGCCCCATGTCACCGATCCTTTTCTGCCTCTACCTGAATGTGCTCCTCTTCGCCTTGCCGTCCCACGTCACTGCACCCCCCTCCTCACACGAATCGGGCCACGCCTTTGTTGACGACCTCCTCTATCGATCAGAGAATGGGGACCGCATACAGCAAGTTTTAAACTTCTTCGACACGGTCGCCAGGGAGTGGGGTCTAGACCTTAACCTCAGCAAAACCGAGATCCACGCTATGGGAACAGCTCCCCCCAGAACCTTCACCTCCCCCTCGGGCACCCCCCTGTCGACAACAAACCAAAAGACGGGGCAACCACACAATTGCTACAAATACCTAGGGGTATACATCTTCACCGCCAACCATGAGGCACAAACACTGGCATTGGCCAAGTCGGAAATACGCTCATTTTTCACAACCCTCCAACCCCTCCAACTCACCCTTTCGGAATACATTCTCTTGGCGAACGTCCAACTCATCCCTATTCTTTCCTACCGCCTCATGGCACACCCCCTGGCCCTGAACGAGTTGGGGGCCCTTCAGGCCATGATCTGGCAAAATGTTGCGCATGACCCCTCCCCGGACAGAGCCAACAGGATCTCCCGCCTCGTCTCCCCTAAGGCCCGCTACACCCCTCGCCACCAGGGAGGCTTAGGACTCCGCCACTTCACTTTTTCAATTTGCATGGCCCTGGTAAACACCGCAATAAGGTACCTCAACGGAGACGGCCCGGCCTCGACAAACGAATCTTTTTCCGAAGCAATGCTCTCCACCACACGCAACCCAATCCAAGACACCATCATGGACGCATGCCACACCATAGGCTTCCGATACCACAGCACCGGCCTCTGGGCCTCCTGCCCCCCCTCCCTTTTCCTCCCAAAAGAAAAAGTCCAGGTCCGGTTCCTAGCCACCAAGCCGGCACCACAATACAGCAAGTTCGGCAACAGATTAAAACGGACGCCCCAGGACCTGGGGTTCCACCTAGGTACCGTCACGGAAGTGCACTCAGAATCGGCCACACTCCAGTTTTCGGACGGCACCACCCACACCATCAAAAACCCCGGTCTCCGCCGCAACGAGAAAGAATACACCTTTCAAAACCCAGCCATTTCTGTCCTCCCTCAACTGGCGGGGCGCCACGAACTGCTCACCCCCCCCCTTCTTCACCCTCAAGAATACATCCTCAACCCCCCCCCCGGGCCATACGGCGGGGTCCTACTCGACTCGTCACTGCATGGCGAGCTGTACCGGCTCCCAGATGAACCTCACTCCCTTGACCCCGACGACCTCGAAGAATGGGGTTGTGAAGCAGCCCTTGCCCTCCTCCTCGCATCGTCCCCCGGCACGACATGGGTGTACTTGGATGGCTCAGCGGGCGCCTTGGGCTACGGGTCGGCGGCCACCCTGTTTTTTCCAAATGGCTCCAGATGGGTACTGTGCCAAACGTCCCCGTACCAATCATCAGAGGGATCGGAGTTCTGGGCCGCTATTATGTTCCTACGGTGGGCCCTTGCATCTCACCCGCACCTCACCTTCGCCGTGCTAGGGGACAACCTCCACGTTATCACTGTTCTCTCTCCGAACACCCCCCCAGGCCTCCCATCACGCTCGCCAGCCGGCACGTGGGAATCCTCTCTCCAGTCCATCCAGGCCTCCCTACGCCCAGGGATGATCCAGGGTTGGGGGTGGATCAAGGGGCACGCCGGGTTCGTGGGGAATGAAATCTCAGATGCTTACTCAAAGTGGGCCGCCCACGTGATGGTCTGGGACCCCTCCCTCCTTCCCCCCCCCCCGATAGGGTGCATATCCAGGGGCCCCCTCCCAGTCATACACAAATTGACTACAACCTCAATCAAGCATCTCCTCCCTCGCCACAAACACGAAAACATCCACGCACCGTCCAGCTTCCATTTTTACAATCACACTTCGTGGTTCAAAGGCCTCCCTTTCAAATGGTCCTCCGGAAATTTCAACATGGCGCCATTTGCTTTCCACGACGACTTGCGCCCTCGCCATTGCCACGCTTGCCCCGACCCGCACCCGATGGATGTTATCTCTTTCGTCTCACACTGCCCAACGTGCGAACACCTGGTCCAAACCTACATTCAATGCTGGCGCCCCCCCTTCACCACGGTGGTGTCCCAATGGTGGTCCGCGACCACACACGTGGGGGAGAGACGCAATTTCGTCCGGGGGCTTGTTCCCATGACGCTGTACACCAAACTCACAACCCCCCCCTCCGGCCGAAGAAAACCAGCACACTGTCACGACTTAAAACTCGCCCTGAAGGATCGTGTTCCCCTGCTCCTCAGCGCCCTATACCGCACGCTGGAATGGCTAAAAAACCACCCCCCTCCAGCCCCGCTCACCCCCCCTACGGGCCCCAACTCATGGGGACGCCCCTGGTCGCCCTACAGCACGTCGCACACCGCCCAACAACGCCCCTCCCCCGCCTACCACCCTCCCCCCCCCCTCCCGGACAAAGTTGCACACAAGCCCCCAAAGCGCCCCCGCCCCCCATCTCCTGCGGCACACACCAAAACTCGAAAACACGGCCGCCAGCCCCAGAGGCCCGTCCGGCCTCTATCACTGAAACGCGGTACCGCAAGTCAACCCCAGCCAGAGCCTCCGCCCCCCAAACGGCCGCTCACAATCAGGGACATGTTCAACCTCCCCCCCCCCCCTAGACCAGCACCCCCCCTCGCCGCCTCCGCCCCCATTTCCGCCCCTTCTCCTCGCATAACAAGGTACTTCGCACCAGCCCCCCCCTCCCCCGCGAGCACAAACTCACAATCGTCCTCACACTCGTCCAACGTGTCATCTCTTTGAAAAAGCCACACTTACACATTTTCTCACGCCGACCCTCGACAGCCCTAGCGGCGCAATCAATCAGTACTACCACACTGGCACTCACCAGTCACTTCTGCAAATGAATCCCTCCCCCAAGCCACCCCCCGTGCTCAAGCCGTCATGCTCTAACCCCCAATCCGCAACCACACCGCCTTCGGGTATCAAGCAGAGACCCCGGCCTGCGGTTGTCTATAACGGGGCTGCCAAGTCTCTTTGAGATGAAGCAGACGAGGACAGCAACGTGCAGCGGTACTCAGCCCGCGATTGAACTTGATTTCGGGCTCCCGCCCCTCCCCAAAAAAGCTTGGCGCGCAAGAGCCTTTCTCCCCGGCCTGGCCAGCCACAAAAGGCGCCGTTCAGTGCAAAAAGCTCCGGCGAGGGTCTGGGCGAGCAACATCTGGGCTATTGCATTGGAATCAACAGCAGGAAGGGTAGTACGGGAGGCAGTTCGCTTTGCATTCTGAACCTCATTCCTAGCCTTCGCCGACCTACTCTGAGATCGAGAGATTGTAACCCTTTCCTTTAGCTTAGTCCTGCTGATCCTTGCATCGGTGGTCTTAGAGTCCACCGAAGGAGCAATCGAAAAAATTTCTGTCGCCTCCTGCGACGGTTCTGTTGTTTGTTCCACCGATGATGCGCCCTCAGATCGCATGTGGGTCTTGAAAAGATCTTTAATTCCCAGCGTCTGAATGATGAGTTGCATTTGATCTTTGAGCAATTGGAGCTCAGTATCTCGCTGTAATCTGCAAGAGCAGTCGGCAGGACAGTACATACCGTGCCTTGAAGGGCCTGAGCAGGCTGTCGGACCGCTAATCTCAGTGGTTCGCAGCCAGGAGTCCACTTGGGGAGCTCCTTCAGTCCTAATTTCCAGGCTTGCCTGCCTGGCTGCCTCTAAAATTCCTTCCTCAACCGCGGCGGCTAGATCGTCGCGGATGGAAACAGAGGGATGAGGGACGGAGGGCCCGGCAACAGGTGCCTTGGTCTTCTCCTTCGGGAAGGGACTTGCCTCCCAGATCTGCAAGAAAATGGCAAAAGATTCATCTTCTTGAGAACGCCACCACATCCTGGTATTAATTTCTTCCTGAAGAAGGAAAAAATATTCAAATAAAAAATCAGAGGCGATTCTTTCTTGACCTATCAGCTTAGACGTGGCTAATAGACAAAGGGCCTCAAGCGCCTCAAGGTTACGGGTCACTTCTGAAGACAAATGGTTGTCCAATTGTGCCCATGAGGCTGGTCGATTGTAGTTAGGTACCTCACCTGGACCACCCATCTCAATGTCGTCAATGTCAGCTTCGATGGTCTCGAATGAAGGACATTGGTAAGGGATGTGGGTACCTGCCAGCTCCGTAAGGTCCACCGGAGCGTTGCCATCGCCGTAGGCTGGGAGATTCCAGCTGCTTGATGGCCAATTTCGACTGGGATCTTGATTGTAATCTGGGCCTCCACAGCTGCTGATTTGTGCCCTTCTTGGGCAATTTGGGCTTGCGCAAGGCATTCCTCTCAAGGCCTCGTTCGCACAGCACCACGGCAGCGTAATCGTTACGTCTCCGGAGGTGGCGGAGTCTACGGGGCCGTACTGGGGAGCTAACTGTGGTTTGGACACCAAAGGAACAACATTCAGGTAGCCTCTGCTACCATGAAAGTGCTGCCCTGGGTCGTTGATGGTGCCGGAGGGCTCGGGGCCGGCAAGACCAGTGGGGCAGGCACGCGAGGAGTCGACCTGAACGTTGTTATTGGGGGTAGAACCGGAGACTCGAACACCCACGGAGGCAAGAGCAGCAACAACTGAGGCAAGATCCATGTTGAGTATTGTCCGGCAGAAAATCCCAGTCTATGAAGAAAATTGATGCGAATTATTCTAAATACATCTGAGTGTCCAAAATTGTCTGAAAAGATTTAAATAATCCAATTATGTAAAAATGTTTGGCCGATCTGGCCCGCGAGCGCGCGTCAGCGGCAAATGGCGATTCCAGCTAAAATAGCGGAACGCGGCGGATTTACGGGAAATGGACCGCGGAATCAAATCCGGCATATCAGAAATATATAGGAAATATCCTGAGACTGAGCTGCGAGGCGGCGATTCCGCCGAAGCAAAGAAAATGACCAAAATGTAGCCAATCTGGGCAGAATGTCTGAAAATCTGAGCAGATGGGGCTAGCCGCACTTACACCCTTCTTTCGATACTTTCATCCAGTGCCTCGAAAGCGAGTCCGCTTGGGAATACTACCCCACATGCCAAGGAACGCCCTGACCTACACTCGTCGACACCGGTCCAGAATGGTGCTGACATGTACGATGAATCCGAAACGGAAGATGGTATCACCGATGAGGAGTGCAGCGATATGGAGATGGAGTACATCTCGTTGCCGAAACTCAAGAGGGAGATCCGTCGAGCTGATCTCACGGGGGATCAACTGTTTCTGTGCTGCATGCCGCGACCCGCAGTGCCGGTCGATCAAATGTATAAGGTGCAAGCAAGCAATGACGATGACGGGCTTGACCCCGTTCGACGCAAATTGCCTATTCGAATACACAAGTGGGCGGACCTCTACGACCGGGAGAAGGTGGAGTATGGAGACCTACCTCCTCATTGACCTGGTACAGATCATTGAATACGCCTCGATTCGGAAGACAATCCACCGTGGGTGCACCCTTACAAAATGGACCCGAGTCAATTAGATGAACTTCTACGACAGCTGGACAAGTTGCATCGATCTGGTCGGATCAGACCATCCTCGAGTCCATACGGAGCGGGTTGCCTGCTGGTGAAGAAAGCGAATGGTAAATCGTGTATCTGCGTCAACTACCGAGCGTTGAATACGCGAACTATTCGAGATCGATATCCTTTACCTTCGATCCAATCCATCTTGAGTACACTGGGGGGTTCCACTGGACTTTTTCAGATCGACCTTGTCAGTGGGTTTCACCAGATCTGAATACACAACGACGATGTCGAGAAAGCCGCCTTCAACACACAATTTGGCGCCTTCGAGTGGGTTGTTATGCCCTTTCGCCTCTGTAATGCGCCATCGACGTTCCAACGTGTCGTGAATGATGTCCTTCGAGACCACTTTGGGATCTTCGTATGGGTGTACATCGACGACATTCTCGTCTTTTCGAAGGATGCAGATGAACACCAACGACATCTCGATTTGGTACATGAACTACTCCGTCGACACCAGTTATTTGCCTGCATCGATAAATCCACATTCTTCCAGAGTCGAGTACCCTTCTGCGGATACATCATCGACAGAGACGGAGTAAACATGGACCCCGAAAAGATCAAGGTCATTCGAGGTTGGCCTCCGCCGACTAGGGTTCATGAAGTTAGACAATTCATCGGGTTGTGTGGATTTTACCAGCAGTTTGTCGAAGGGCTCCAAGCTGTCGCAGCCCCTCCGACCGCAATGTTTAAGGCAGATTTCGAGTGGGACTGGACAGCTGTGCATCAGGCTTCCTTCGACAAGCTGAAGCAAGCAATGATCAATGCGACACATCTCAGTGCCATCGACCCCGACAACCGTATCACTTGTACACGGATGCTTCAAAAGATTGCGTGGGTGCCACGGTAGCGCAGCGATGCGCGCATGGAAAGTACAAAGGGACATCTTCGACCCATCGCCTTCATGTCGCAGAAAATGCAACCTGCCAAAAGTCGATACCCGATTCGAGAACAGGAGCTGTTGGCCATCGTGTTAGCCTTGAAGCAGTGGTTTCATCTACTTCGAGGACCACAGCAGGTGCATGTGCACACTGACCACAAAAGCCTTCGTTATCTTAAGACATGCCCTCGACCGCTGACACCACGACAAGAGAGTTGGTCCCAGTTCCTCGAGGAATACAACCTCACGTTGTGGTATGTACCGGGCCGCGAAATTCCAGCAGCGGACGCCTGTTCCCGTCTGACTTCGCGACAGTTGATGGAGATCGAGAATGCCTTGCTACACGGGCCTTCTAAATACCCTTGGTCGAGAACTTGGCTTCACTGGAAGGAGAACCTGTGGATGAGTTCCGGCATGTGCTCGAGGACTCGTTCTCACACGATGAAGTGTGGCCGCAGCCGTACGACCACCTGTATGTTTCGCTCCGAAGCGGACGCTCCGTGGGGAAGGAACCTGATGTTGACGAACATGCGGAATCAGCCCTCCAATTCGACACCGAACCAGCCGTTGGGCCAGAGGACCTGGAGCCACTACCGTCAAACGAGACAGCCGTCGAGCCGGGGGACCAGGAGCTACTGCCATCCAACGAGATTCTGGCTGAGGATTCACACCAACCAGAGGTACATCTCGATGATGCTGGCAACGAGCCAGGCATGCCTACCAACATCGACGATCTTCCCGACGTAAACATGGACCGCCCTCTTTGATTCACTTTTGGCAAAGAACTTCGATATGCTCCGACCCTGGCGGAACTGATTTGCTGTCAACGCCACCGAGACGGCACACTACAATCAGTTCCCTTGCCTGGGGATGGGCCGAACACATCGTACCTGTCGAGCCTTAAAGGTACACACCGTCGAGTACACCGACACTATCAGTGCAAGGATTTGACTTCGACAGCCGTGTGGGCAGCAGCCTATCGAGAAGACCAACGTACGAGACACATCTACGAAGTCGCGGTTCGAAGCCCTGCGGCACGACACCCACTCCGTGATGCCAAGTTATCCTTTGATGATGGTAAATTCTTCCATTTGTCGACGATGGGCAAGTGTGTGCTCGTCCCCCGAACGCTGGTGACCTCGATTGTTGCTATGTATCACGAGTCGGAGTTCTATGGCCATTGGAGAGTACTTCGAACCATGGCACTGATCAAGCGCGACTACGTTTGTTCACATCTCCGACATTAAGTCGGGCGGTACATCTTAAGTTGCGATGTGTGTCAAGCGGCTAAGTCACGGCGTGTCGACACCGCCAGACTACCCAGACCCTTGCCGGTGCCCGACACCAAATGGCATAGTGTGTCCATCGGTTGGGTTTCAGGATTGCCGCCAACAACTAGGGGCCATGACGCCATCATGACTGTGGTCGACCGATTCTCCAAGCGTGGAATGTTCATCCCCTGCCGCAAAGACATGACAGCCGACGACCTTATCTATATGTTCCTGCGTGAAGTAATTCGACTCAAAGGATGCCCTCGACAAATTGTTTCTGATCGAGACAAGCTGTGCGAGTCCCAAGCGTGGAAGGAGTTGGCTCAGCGTTTCAAGATCGATATGCACCAAACAGTACCCAACCGTCCTCGAGGCAATGGCCTAGCGGAGCGCAGCAACCAGTCGATCCTCCAGCGCCTGCGTACACATGGCATCTTTGGTAACAACGACCGGGATGTCGACTTTCTTTTCGCCGACATTCAGTTTAACAACCTCACGTCCAATAGCCTTCGGCTATCCCCGTTCGCGATTGATAAGGGATGACACCCCATTTTCCATTCGATTTTCCCCGAATGACTTCCCCTGCACATGCGCCTTTGACCGTGAATGATTACATGCAGCGAGCTGGGCGTACCTTCGATTCTGTGCGTGCAATGCTTGCCGAGTAACGTCGACGCCGAATGCATGTGGTCCTGCAAATGGACCGACACGTTCGAGTGCCTGAAGTGGGGGAACAATGGTGGGTGTTGGTGCCGGAATATCGACATAAAGGGAAACTCGATGTTGTTTGGTGCGGCCCTTACAAAGTTCTCGTGGTACTGAACAGGGGCGAGAATGTTAAACTGGACATCCCTGCCCCCTTCAATGGGTTGTGAGTTTGTAATCGAGACGGCATAAAGCCCTACGTCCATCGAGAGGAACAGCCAGTGTGGGAATTTCCGATGCCACCTGTCAAAACTGGGGACTCCCCTCGACTTGTCAAGATCCTGGCTAGACGTCGAGTGGGATCTAAAAAGCGCCGCATGTTCCTGTACTTTTGTGATTGGGATGACAACCCATGGTCTTGGGAGTCGATTAAAGCTCTGGAGGAGGATCCCGTGTATCTTGAGTTCCTTCGACTCCACCCTGAGTAACCTCACTTCTCTGTAGCGTGGTTTTTTGAAAAACTCATGCGGGGTTCCAGGTCGACCACTGCAGCCTCCGCCTACGGTACTACTCCCCGGACATCCCGAACTTCCTCTCAACCTCCGCCCTCTCGAGCATCACCATCGAATGTCATCGATGTTGACGAGATCATCGACACTGCCGGCGGAAATGGCGATGGTGCCGAAGCCCCAGCGACAGCGACCTCAGCTCGCCGCTGTCGATCAGTAGCATCAGCGCCAACTTGACCAAGTCGACCGCTGGATCTGTTCTCCAGGCCGAACTACAGCCAATCGGCATACGCTGGAAGCTCGAAAGGAAAAGGAGGCCCCTTGTCGAAAGGAGGCAAGGGAGGAATTTGTCCTCCCGCGAGGAATTTGCAGGAGTAGCACCGACTGGGCGAATCATCATGTCGCGAGCCACCACAAGCTTGGAAAAGCTCGAGCAAGCCCTGGCCCATTGGCCTGTCCTGGAATCGACCAGGGGAGGGGGGCCCCCACCCTGCATCGACCCGAAATCTCGCAAGCTGTACGGGCCCCCGCCCCCGGGTGATACAGAATACTATCGAGGAGAGTGTCCGAGCCTCGAAGAGCCTGATACACACTCCAATTCTTCGAATAAATGGGTTCATGAGGAATGGTTCGATTCTGATGAGGATCTCGCTTGCTATACGGGGTACGACGACTGATCCCCTTCCTCTGTTCAGCGTCCGGATGGGTCGACAGTTCTTGGACATCGAGGCCGAACACCAGGACATCGAGGCCATCCAGGAACGAACCGTCGTGGGGAGGAGAGCCGTATACCTCCAACAACGACAACGACGACACTGCCCCCAACGACTGGGGGGACCAATCCTGGCTGTCGAACGCCCCAAGAACGCAAGCTACCACTCCAACGAACCAGTCCGATTCCTACTTGGACAATGACGACGATGAAGACTATGGAGATCTACCCGATGCCTGGACCGATTACGAGGACTATGCGTACGCCACACAGAGTTGGTCGACGCCACCACCCAGTTACGATACTGTGCCGAGACCAGAATTGCTCCGGCAGCCATGTAACCTGCAGCAATACAACCATGAAGTTGTGACCATCGAAGAAATCCAACACCTGGGCACGTTCGGATTGAAGCCACCCTACCGATTTGGGACGCACGAAGACGATCGACTTGCGACAGAGTACATCAAGCTCGACTAGCAGGTGCTCACTATCGCGTTGAGTGCCATGGCTGGTCAACGAAGAGGCCACGTATTCCTGAGCAAATGCCATGCAGCAGTTGTGACGAGTACGAACGCCGCTATCACCGGAGTTGCGCAAAACCATCGACATCGACAGCTGGGGTCGAATAGCGCCGTTCCCCTACGAGACGATGCGAAGCGGACCTGACACATCCTTTGATGAACATGGGAATGCTGGAGGCACGCCGAGATGCCAGTGGTACACAAAGATCGAAGTGGCTTATCAGAATTTTCGAAAGACCCTCGTCGACTGGCGGCAATGCAATGAAGAGCTCCACTGGGAATTCAGGAACAATCTCTCCAAGCACAACCTGCCCAATCAAATTGCGCGCCTGAACCGCATGCATCGAGAGATCTCAGGAATTGATGACCTGATGCACCTCGCCGATGGAATCGACCTAATCTTCAGATACCGACGTCTCTGGACAGTGGACAAGATGCGTCGAGTAGCACCCGTTGCCGTTTCCATCCTTGGGCTCATTCGAGACCTCCAGGAGGTTTGCCAGACGAACGACTGGCTGTCCGAAGACCGAGCCCCCTTTTCCCCGTACAAGGTTGACTTGCTTCTTTGACGACACCAATTGCGAGGCCTACGAGGTACCACTCGACTTGGATACAAACGACATGGGTGCGCTCCACATCGAACACAGGACCTTATACTCCAACTCCAGGAGTACTATCGACTAGGAGAATCGACCGGACCTTATGCGTACAACGCCGTCGCACCAGGTGCCCCCATCGACCTTGTCCAGCTGGCGACGATTTACCAGACTGGACCCGGATAAATCGGATACCACGACTTCGATAAGGAAATTCGACGAGTTGCGCGCCTTCACTCGGCCAGTGAGGAGCACATCAACCTCTTTCCTTTCGTGGACGCCGCTGATTTGGTTCGACGCCTGGGTACCTCGAAATACCTCATGTCCACCTTTGAAAGCGGATATGAGGCCGGACGAAGTTGGCGTCGAGCAGTCAAATTCCGAAGAGATGTTTACGCCGATGACGGGGAGGAGCTCGAGTCCAGCGATTCGCCCGCGAGTGACCCGTTCCACCCGGACCCTCTCAACCACTGACTTTCGCCGGCGGATTCGAACGTCTATCGGCACTCCTTTGACATCCCGTTCTTCAAGTACCTCACGCCGATCCATGACGACTTCAAAGCGGCCCATCGACGCAAGGTCAGCTGCCGAGACCGGGTCCTCGAAGCGGTCATTGTTGACACGGCTTCGAGCCTTGTGACTGCAGAAGCGGTTCGATTCGCTCTGCAGAACGCCCTCGCCGATGGCCAGTATGTGCATCAACCCCTCTGTCGACTCCAGGAAAACTGTCGAACCAGAAGCCTTGAGATCATTGACCGTTATGCCCTCGGTCCTGGAGTCGACGACGTTAGTGTCATCATCGTTGTTCGAAGAGTTTCGATTGCTGACACACCGTGGTGGCGAGTCGATACGCGAGCCGGTCAGTTCTATCACAGCATGGCCGCTTGTACTGGTTCGAAGCAAACCTACCGATGGACCACTGGTCGACATGACGCGTTCTCCTTCGAGCTAACAAATCGAACGGATTTGTGGAACGAGGACGTTTGGAAACTGTCGAACCTTTGGGAATTTTATTCGACCAAGGCACAAACATTGGTGCCGAGACAATTTCGAGCACTTGCCCGTGAACATGTCTTCGTATTTCAATGCAAGTGCCCCGTCGACGGCCGGCCTGGTGCTCCCAGTCCTCAATTACTCAACCATAGATCTGGTATCCTGATTCAGAAGCGTGCCCTCGAAAGCGACATTCGTCGACACTACACGGGTCATGACACGTTCAAGTTCATGGCTGGTGTCGAGACGCTGAAGGAAGTGCACGAAGTATGTCGACTCCAGGTGCATCGCTCATCCACATTCGAGTGGGGCACGGACTACTGATTCGACAGTCTGGATGCCAAGTAATGGCTCATTCGGCAGTCGGGACGGCATTGATGGTTTCGACTGCCTTAATATGCCCTGTCGAATTGACAGATGTATAGGCCTGTTAGTTATTTGTCAGCTGGGCACTCAGCTTTGATGGCTGTGCCCAATGTTGTGGTATTTCGACGGGCCCACATCTTTGCTGTGGGTAGCGCCCGTGCAGTGTGCCTGGCAAAGTTGTCTTCTGCAGCTTCCGCCAAGACACAGCCGTGGCAGAGTCGAACACGGCGTACAAATGAGGCGCTGACGACAGGTATACCATATACTGTACGTCAGGGTGTGGGTTTTGACCACTATTATGCTTCAGTAGCCAGCACATGTCGAGGTCCAAAAATGTTTTTTTCTGGGCCTCCCTTTCGGGTTCAACCATGTGGCGCCCACCAAAGAGGAATGAGACCTCTTCGAGGTCTCAGGGGGGGGTAGTCTTATGGCTTTGAACAGCAGCAGCGCAACGAGCGCGCGAGTTACAATCGCAGTCGCAATCGCACTGCAGCCTGTGAATACATATGAACCATCGAATGCCAGTTGCGTGAATGAATTGCTGTATGATACTTCGATCTCTGAACAGGGTTTTTGTCTTCGAATTTGTGAAATGTCTATGTATTGGTGCTCCGTCTAAAGATCCTGCGCAGAGGTTTGTTGATTTGGGATTTGGGATTTTCGAGAAACAAGAGAAACAAGAGGACAAGAGAGTTCCCAAGTCGTAAACTACAACAACAGCTCATGGGGCGAATAGCCAGTTGCCGAACTCTCTTGGGGGTTGATCATCAAGGATATGACGGGGAGTAGTCTCACCCAGTCTTTGGTGCGTTCCGTCTTGCACCATATCCTTACGTTTTCTTTGGGAACTCGAATCTGTCGCTCACATAGGGGGTTACTCGTATGAGTATAGGGAATCCCCGTTGACACCTGGACATTGAGGGACCTCAGGACTCTCTTGTACCAGCCAGTGTCGGAGCGTACTCGGACGTCCTCGTCTGAGTTAATCTCTTTGGGTGCCCCATAGACACAGAACCACTCTTCCAAAAGCATCTTGATGGTCTCCTAGTGCATGAGAAAACCCTGGTAAACCTGGTCAGCCCACAGGCTTCCACTAGGGCAAAGTCGTAGCTCCCGAACCTAGGCATCTCCGTGTAGTCCACGTAGAGAACACTGTTGGCACAGTGGGGAATAGGGAGTGTCGAATAGAGACCTCGGTCCCTGACATCCCCAGGTTTACAAGAGCGACACGGGCACTTGTCCACGATGGGCTGGAGGGTTTTCCGCAGCTGATCGTCAGTCCAGGTAGAGTGGAACCACTGCTTGAACAGCTTCAGGGTACGGTTCACTCCCACATGACCACTGGACTCATGGGTCCACTTGAGAAGTGCCGGGATACAGTCGCTAGGCACAAATATCCGGTCCTCATGCCAGAGGTAGGTCTTATCACGCTTCCACTGGTCCTGGTTGACCAGGGCGGGTTCCAGACGCTTCTCCAGGCGCTTGTACATGTCCCCAAACTCTTTCAGGTACTCCACTTGTTGGATTCAATCTAGAGGTCTGATCATGGTCATGTTGAGGTCCAGGTGTACATCCATACGGCTGAACGCCTCCTTGGCTAGCTCCTCAGAGCTGGCACCAATCATGTCGTCAAAGTTGTTGCGGCTGATGTAGTCCGCACACTTGTTCTTGACGCCCCGGATATGATGTACTGAGAGCCGTAGCTTGCTCAGGTAGGTCCACCAGCGTCTGAGCTTAGCCTTCTCACGTGGGGGCCCCTTCTGGAAGGTGCGGACCGGTTCTTGGTCACACAGTCAAACCACTGGGTTACCTCCCAACAATTGGGACTGAGAGGATAGCACTAGCATACCCGCGAGCAGTTCCTGCTCATAGGTAGAGTAGTTACCCCTGGCCTGGTTCCATTTCCAGATCCAATGCCCCAGGGGAACCAGGACCCATTTGTCATCAGGGTAGCTGTGCTTGAGAGTACTCGGTTTAGTCCATCTGTACCCTATTGGGAAATGGCCGAGTCGAACTCCTCCTTCTCTAGTGCTTGCCACTGGAACAACGTTCCACCTCCGCCCATATTGCTGGCGTCAGTCACCAGGAAAATTTCCCCTTCTGCTCTAGGCACGCCCAGGCACTTAGCATTGGCCACTTTGTCCTTGAGCTCGTCAAATGCTTGTTGTTTATGAGGGCCCCAGCACCTGGTAGTACTCTTCTTGATGAGATCCGTCAGGATGGCGCTGGTGTAGGTGAAATTTTTGATGTGGCGGCGGTAGAAGTTGCAGGCCCCGATGAAACTGCGTACATCATGGAGTCCTTATTTGGGGTCTTCATGTCGTACCTTAGCATCCATCAGGGGTTTGGCCTTAGAGGCCGCCGGGGTCAACCACCCATAGCCAATGTCGAACCCCAGGTACTGCATAGTCTCCTGCATGAACTCACACTTCTCTAGCTTGAGTCTGGTGTGGTTCTCCTGGCAGACTGCAAAGAACTCGCCCAAGAGGATTAGGTGGTCTTCTTGGGTATTTGTTCCCAGGCGTACATGGTCGATGTGTGCTTCCATCTGGGCGCCCCGGGATATGAGTTCTTGCACCACAGGTCTTCAACGTATGATGGATAGGATCTTATTCATCAGCTCTTGAAAAAGAGCGGGTGCGTTGGCCACGCCAAAGGGCATGACCTTCCACTTGAACACCCTCCCCTGAAGGGTGATCAAGGCTAGGAGCTCCTTGGCATTGGGGGTCAGGTCCACTTGCCAGAATCCACTCCGCTTGTCCATCTTCGTCTTACAGCGGCAGGAGGCTATCTTCTCGAGGGTTGACTCCATGTTAGGAATGGACCCTGAGGGGTTCAGCGTCTTCTTGTTCAGCTCTCCATAGTCCACTACCAGCCATTTGGCTGTAGACCCAGGCTTAGCCACCAGGAAACAGGAGCTGCAATGTTGGGGGTAGTTCCCATCCTTGTACTCCAGGACCAGGCCAGCGTCGATACATTCTTGTATCTGTCGCTCTATCTCATCAGCCTGCTCTTTAGGAGCCAGGTAGGGTGTCCTACGTATCTTGTGACCCACGAACCCGGGCTTCAGCTTGAGGTCCATCTGTACCAGCTTGTCACAGGAGGCTGGAGGGGGTAGTTCACCAAATACCTCCAGGTAGGTCCTGATCAGCTTCTGTACTCTAGGGTCCAAGAGTTTGATCTTGTCCTCCATGTCCTCCTCAGAGTGTAAGTTGCTTGCCCCTTGGTGTATAGAAGCAGGGAGGTGGTCCTCAACCGGCTCAGCGTCCTTGGTCGTATGCTTCAGCCCTTGGTAGGCGTAGAGGAGGTCTCACTCCACAGTCTCAGTTGGTCGGTGACAACATAGGCACACTCGAGGGGGTTCGCATACACATTCCTCTGAGAGTTCATTCTCCTCTGAAGTCCCCACATGGGCACCCCACGCGCTCTTCATGAGCTTCAGATCCAGCTCTCGTTGCCAGGTGGTAATCTTCTGTTCCAGGTCCTCCTTCAGTTGGGAGATATCTCCCATAGACCCTTGCTTCAACGGCCAGGAGCGGCCGGTAGGCCTAGCGTAGCATAGCTTTTTTGCCACCAATCTCCTCTTGGACTCCACATACTGTCTCAGCCTGGATCGGGGATCCAGCTCCTTGTCCAGGGGCTCCTCTCCCCTCATGGAGAGTAGGGGTTTCAGTGGGGCAGCATACTCGGCGTTCTCCACTTCCTCCACGCACGTCTGCACGAAGAAGGCGTCATGCTCAGTCTCGTCATCAGAGTGTATAGAGCTGGGTAGCTCGGAAAGCCCACACTCTGAGACTACATCAGGATTAGGTACACGGCAGGGGGAGTGGGGGGCAACAGTGTCAGACTCGACGTACTCGTCTCCCCAAGGAGTAGTCTCTACGGTGTCTCGAGGTCGTAGTTTTTTTTTCAGGACATCCAGGGTGTAGCCGCTGCTTTCACGTTGAGTTTCCTGGACCATAGCAGGGTCCAGATCTTCCCAGGGCACTGGGGCTAGGTTCCCGTCCACCACGCTTAGCATGCTCCCCCATCCGGGGTTCCCGATGGGCATCTTGCGGCCCAGAGGCACGTAGATGGCGTCATCCGGCAGCTGGATGGAGGTGAGCATCAGCTTGTCCAATAGATTACACCAGTACTCATTTCCCCCATGGGCTCCCCGATCCGGGGAGAACAGGACCATACGGGAACGTTCCAGAGCCACCTTGGTCAGGACCTTCCCCAGTTCACTGAATCTTGGGTTCCTGTATGCCATCCCGAAAGAGGGCCAGGAAAATTTATAGCAGCAATTTTTCCCCTTGCTGCAGTAGAGGTCCAGGACATGTGGTTTTTGGCTGGCGAATAGCTCCACGTTCAGGTCTTCCCGGGAGTATCCCAACTCCTTTAGACCTTGGTCCAAGACATCCCCAAGGAGCTGGTAGTCCTCAGTTTTGGAGGCGACCATCATGGTTGAGGGCTCCTTCTTGCATACCCTCAGGTAGCTAGACGTGTGCTCAGACTGCTCCAGAGGTACAGATTCCCATCGGTCACCATGGTCCACTTGGAGGACGTAGGGTGCTTGCAGGGTGAGGGATAGAATCGGGGAGTGCTCGACGAAGAAGTCGGTCCCCAGTACAAAGTCGAAGGCTTCGGTGTCCATCACGTAGAACCGATGGGCAATGCTTCTGGATCCCATAGGCACATCGACCTCACAGTCCCCACAACTGTGCACCACATGCCCATCTCCCATGCGGATGGCTGCGGTAGGCATGATGTTCTTCAGGTACCCACGAGGTAAAATTTTCTTGGCCACAATAGATATAGTGGCCCGAGTATCCAGTACCCCAGGTATTCACGTCCCCCAAGACGGATACGTACCAAGAACACCAGATCTGTAGGTCCCCCGGAGCGTCCCTGTCAGAACTCCGCGGGCAGGTCACTTCAAACCCCTTCTTCTGCAGTTAGGGCGCCATGCGCATGAAACAGGAGTGCTTGCGGGTATTAGACTGGTCCCCATCTTCGTTAGCACGCTTAGTCCCTTGTTCTTGTTACACACTTTCTGAGTGTCTATTTATTTTCGATTGACCCTCGGAATTCTTTTGATGGATCCACCAATAGTCCAGGCTATTCGGTGATTTGCAAAAATCCTGGGCTGTTCAAGTTCTGGGCCGATTCTCAATTCCCTTCGAATTTACCGTCATTTCCTTTGGAATTACCGTCATTTCTGGTATCTCTATATTGGACAAACTCCGTGTTTACCGTCATTTCCTACGCTTTGGCATCTCATTCCCGAACCTTGAGCATTCACCGTTCACCGCACAGCATGTCGTTCTTTGGTCTTGGTTCAAAACACAAAGTGCCAACCATTCCGCCGCCGTCCCCTTTTCCAATCCCAAAAGGCCTCACCTATGGTGCCGCTCAACTCTTGGCTACGCCAAAAAGATCCTGGGAAAATGACTACGTCAAATTCGGCACTTACGAAGAAGGTACTCGCATGTTTGACTCAAAACTCTTCATTGCACACTCCAAAATACGCCAATTCCTCTACAATAGACATCCGTTTGACCGAGATCTAAGGGGCACCGACTTCACCTACGCCTTCATTAACATAGACATCAACAAACAAACTCAACACACCTACCTATCGCCCGTCCACGACTTGTTCATGCACAAAGATGAGTACATGCCTAAGGTTGCGTTCTACCTTGCACCGCCCATGGACAAAGCGGGGTTGCCACCAATGGTGAAAACTTCCAAACACTACGTAGAATTGTTGAAAAGTCGCTTTGCTTCACCAAGCACTCCAACCCGTGGATGGTTCATTACTACGAGCTACGATAGGGAGGTCACATCCAAGTCCTACCTCCCCACAATGAATGGTTCTCTCGTTCAAATAAAAGATTTCATCGCCGAGATCCATGTTTTCAAGGAGACCAAAAACCAATTTGCTTTGGTAAGAAACAACACACCCAATTTTGTCGAAACAAACGGACAATCTCTCCCCGTCGTGGCCTTATGGCTTGATAGCCGTAAAAGCAAAACTGATGAAATTCAATTCTTTGATGTCAACCTCTACGAACCATCTCTCTCCGAAGCCTTCCAACACGCCCGCATCAACAAACCACCCAACACGGTCAACCCCAAGGTTCGGATTGATCTTTCCATCAAGACCCTACGCGCTTTCTATGAAGAATCCTAAGTTCTCAACCCAAAAATCCAGGGAGACTTCTCCCCCACGGACAATAGAATCGTGCAAACGAGTTTCAATCAAGCCTTCGGCAGTTTGAGTGACGCGGCTAGCATCAGCTCATCCAATGCTTTCTACCGACTAGGAGGAATCCGCAACTCCCGCTCTCCTCTTGAAGGTTTTGTGAGGTATGATTGGGATCTCCCACCGGCCTTCCACACCTACCTTCGCAATGCGGTGGTCAACTCCCCGGCGTTTGCCAAAAGAGACACCTTCATCATGCGTATCGAAGATCTCCAAAGCCTACGAACATTCCAGGTTGTACCCTCTCGTGACTGCAAATCTTGCAACCCCGATGACAAACGTGGCGATATTTGGTCCATCACAAGGCGGAATCATGCGGCCCACCCACGCTACTGCATGTACGAAGGAGCTCTCACAAAAGACTCAACGAGTCTGCTAGTTACCCTAGACTACTCGGCGGTGCCATGCGAACCTCAAAAAACCCCGCTTCAAACTCTAGCAACAAGATTGTTCCGTGACGATGGATTCTTGGTATTCAAAGGACCGGCGGGCGCCATGGTTCCCTTTTCGGATGAAAAACCTCAAGCAGCCTCCCTTGCATCTACGGCTCCCCCCCAAGACAAATGGGCTCCTCCGAAAGACCCAGTCTGCATGCCGAGTGACCCACGCTTAGTTGAAGTTGCCACGCCGATGACGGAATCTCTTCATTCGGTCAAAATTGTTATGGGCTTGCTAGGGCCCTTTCTCTCAATTGACAAGGTGATCACGTCATCTAACGTTGCCACTCTCCACCAACTCAAATATCAAAAGAGGGACCCGGCTCTACTGGCACATGGCTTCAGCTACCGGGGAATGTCTGCACGTTGCCTCGAACCGGACCATGTCTCTCGGGAAAAAATCCTCAAACCGGACACTGACGAGAAACACCCCAACGACCTCATCGCCATTTTCCAATGTGGAGGAACCCTTGGTGCCGGAGCCTTTGTCACCCAGCTCATGGAACTCTAAGAGAAACTGGACGCACCACCTCCGACCCCGCGTGACAAAATATCCCAATGGAACACGGAAGACAACGTGCCTAAGACACCAACACTCGCTGACACCTCCATGGCCTCCCCTTCTTCACCACCCCTCTTTCCTCCTTCAGGAGCTACGGCTCCCAACAACTCCGAGTCAACCTCAAGCGCTCCCTGTCCAACCACATCCGGTCCGTCACCGCCAAGCAACGACCACCCATCGCCCTCGCCAGAGATGCATCCTCATACCGAAGGGGACACGGATGACCAACAACTCCTCACTCCTATACTCGAAGCACACACCCACAACCCATACAGCCCAAACATGAAAAAAGAAGTTGGGAACAAAGCCATCTCAGACTCCCAAAAAGATCACGATTTCGCCGAAGCTATCAATGTAGATCAAGACCCCTCGCCGTAGGAGAAAACCGAGAAAACCGACACCATCGTAGTCGACCACGATCCTGCGCCTGAGGTGAACCCCGTCTCTGAAGCTATCAATGTAGATCAAGACTCCCCGCCAGATTAGAAAGCCGAGAAAATTGACACCATCGAAGTCGACCACGACCCTCCGCCGGAAGAGAACCCCGAAGCTCCCTACAAAATGCCCCCTGCACATTTCGCCTCTAGCAAAGTCCCCGACGGCCTCAACTACTTTCCAGAACTCTTCACTGCTGAGGAAGAAGACAGCCTCATTACTATGTTTGATCACCTCCAACCGAATCTGGACACCTCTATGCATCGACATCTGAAGCACTTTGGCTATGGAATGGGTACTAATGGCACCGATATCACACGGTTGGAAGACCTACCACCCGAGCTCGAGCCTTACATTGAAAAAATTCTGCTTCAATTGTCCTCCCGCGGCATTTCTATCGATGCTCCAAACCAAGTGACTGTCGCCCGTTACGAGCCTGGTTCAGGCATAGGGGATCATGTGGATGCCGAAGCGTTGGGCAAATATGTGCTAGACTTGAACCTCAGATGTCCCGTCCCCATGCACCTTCGCCATTTGAAAGGGGGACATCACTACGTCATTACTGGATGGATTCCGGTTCACTTACATGTTTGCGAGGAGAAGCCCGCTGGTCATACTAGCATGCAATTCCCAAAAATACCATGGATGAAAGAAATGGCCAATACACGCAACGAGTTATCCGATACGCCATGATATTGCGCCATTGCGAATGCCATGGTTAAAAGTCTGAAGGACGTGCTCATCGGGGCTGGCATAGCAGCCCCGTATGCCTCGACCCTTGTGGAATCCCACATGAACACCGTGCCTTTTTTCCCTTCTCCTCCCTTACCCCCAGATCTCACACACCTCACCGCGACCGACCTTGAACCTACGACCCCCATGTTGGTGGCCGCACGTCCAACACATAATTCAAACACTTCTCGACTCGAGCCACCCTCCAACCCAAGATCCCCCCCCCCCCCCCCAGTGACAACCAAAATGAAAAAAGGCTACGCTCCGGCAACGTCATCACGCAAAAGCCTAATCCATACCATCCGTGCCGTCACCCACAATACAGAAAAGAAGCCCCCCCCCCCCTTCTTTTGCAACACTTCAAGCAAGGCTTCGACATTGTTTTCCTTCAAGAACTCAGAAAAGAACCCCTCCTGCCCCACATTTACAACCAAAAAGGTCACAGAGCTGTGATTTTTTCAAATTTATTCCCCCACCACGAACACGCGTCCGGTTTAGCCTTCTCACCCCCCCTAAACCAGTTCGTCACCCCTTGCAATAAACCAGACAAAGATGGACTTATCACAGCTGCCCTCCTAACCCTGCCCCGTACACCACCACTCCTAGTCGCCTCTGTGTACGCGCCTGCAGTCGAGGTATGGAGGGGGAAAGTGTAAACCAGCTTACGCCCCCTCCTCAAGCAATTTCCAAGCTTCCTGTTGGGGGGTGACTTCAATTGTCTGATTCATCCCGCCTTGGACAGCGAGGGGCTTCTGAGTGACAATCATTGGCCACGGATCAGACACTCAGCCACGGCCACCCCACCCCTACTAGGCGACACCTACCGCCTGGCTAACCCTACAACACGCGAGTTCACCAGGTATCCACAAGGACACCGTACCAGCTCGTCTAGAATAGACTACATTTTCATTTCCCCGGCCTCACTAGAGAAGATTTCCCTTTTCGATGCCAGCATTCACTCAGAGAACCGTGCTACTGATCACCATCCCTCCTCGTGCACCCTTTCTGTCCCCCCCACCCCCTTCCACTCATCTACAATTACCAAACGTGTTTTCAGAAAGCTCAACAAGTCTGAGATCAGCACGTTCAACGATGCACTGAAGGAAATGTCTGATTGGTGCCAATCATTTACCCCTCTCATCAAAAACACCTCCCTTGCTACGGTCCAAAAATACACCTCCATGGTCATTCGGGAGCTAAGCGCTCACTACCACAACACCACAGCCCCCCGCATCAAACCCGACTCCCGAGCCGTCAAATCCATTCGCCAGGCGTTAAATGATGCCCCCCCCCCAACGCACCCGCAGTTTTCGGCCCGAATGGCACAATTGAACGATGCAATCCACCAATGGGATAACACTTACAACAAATCCAAACGGTCAAAAATACACAGGTGCCTCATCCAAAAAGCAAACATCAAGAAAACACTCAACGAAGCGGCAAACCCAACGGAACATCGAGCAGCCTCGTTAAAAGACCCAAACACAGGCAAACTAACATGTGACACTAAACGTCTCACCGAAATTTTTTCCGACATCCTACTCACGCTGGGCGGTCCTCTAGACTTTGAGCCCAGTGCACACACTGCCGAAGAACTCCTCCAGCATACGCCCCAGCGCCCCCCCACCACCGCCATCACCGCTACGCCAGAAATCTCATGGCACAGGTTCACCTCCTACCTGCACTCCTGCAAACCTTCAAAGGCGGGTGGCGGAGACTCCACGAATGGTTACCTCTTCCGCATCTCTCCTGAACCAGTGAAACGATTTCTGCTCTCTGTCTGCAGCCTTCACCTTACCAACAATATGCCTGATGAGTGGTTGGAAGCCTAAGTGGTCTTGCTTTACAAAAAAGGCCCAACACACGACCCGGTGAACTACAGACCAATCGCCCTCCTCAACACACTCTATAAAATTGTGGCCACTCACGCTGCCAAACACCTATACGAAATTTCCTCGTTTTATGGCCTGATCCACCAAACCCAGTTCGGGGGCCTTCCCAACCGCCGGTGCTCAGATCACATTTTTCAGCTATTAGCCAAATACCAAAACTGCCCGGCTTCATACAGCCTCTACATAGATTTCAACAAAGCTTTCAACAGTGTCCCTCACGGGTCCGTGTTTTGGCCCCGGAACACTACCGCCTCCCCTCTGCCCTCATCCGTCTCATCCGAGGGCTCTACCAAGCTCCACGAGATTACCCGGTAGTTAAGGGCCACACCAGTGCATCACACCTGCAGACCAGGGGCATCCGCCAAGGATGTCCCTTATCACCGATTCTGTTCGTGTTGTATGTGAATGTCTTATTCTTCGCTGTCCCCCACCACCTGTCCACACCCATCACACAACATGAATCTAGCCATGCATTCGTGGATGACCTGCTGTACCGCTCTGAATCCCCCGAACGCATAGAAGAGATCCTATCTTTCTACGACTCCAAGGGTCGGGCATGGGGCGTAGACATCAACCTAAGCAAAACAGAACTCCACAGCATGGGAAAGGCCCCTCAAACCACGAACACAGCGCCCTCTGGAAAAAGGCTGTCAACCATCGACCCAAAAACCCTCGCCCCCCGGAAGGTATACAAATACCTCGGTGTCTATCTGTTTACAGATCCCGACCCCACCCTCACATATGAACTGGCTAAATCTGAAATCATGTCTTTTTTCACTTTCTTACAACCACTCACCCTTACCCTTTCTGAATATATCCGACTGGTGAACCTCCAACTCATCCCCACTCTCCAATCTCGCCTCATGGCACACCCACTCGAACAATCACAGCTTCACTTCCTGCAAAACATCATTTGGAAAAACATTGCCATTGACCGTGATCCAGAGAAACGCAACCGCATCTCCAGGTTGGTGTGTAACAAAGACAAATACACTTCCAGACCCCATGGAGGACTTGACTTGCGCGACTTCCAACACTGCTTAAACATCTCTACTGTCAATGCCTTAGGCGGCTCATGTTGCATGGTCAAAATCACACCTAATGCACCCAATTTGGACCATGCAAAAAAATAGTTTTTCACAGGCTCTGTTTTTTGAAAACAGAATATTAGTCCAAAGAAAGTATCTTTCTTACCATTTGTGCCATTTCATGCCTTTTTTCGGAGAGCCGAAGAACAAAAAAAAACTATAAAAAGAATAAATAAATCTTATGATTTCAGTGGAAAATGATGTGCTTTTAGCGGAAATTGGCCAAGAAGTACATTTTGCGTTCCCATTGTTTTTTGGATGAACATGGTCTGCAGAAACAATGATTGCAACATCATTTTCTGTTCTGCATGTTCATTGCATACCTGGAAAAATAATTTATTGATCGAAATCTATGCGCGAGGCCTCGCGCAATCAAGACCAAGGATCATTAAAACAGAAGCATGGCGGATTAAATATCAATGCAAAACATATGCAACATGTGGTTCAAGGGCTGCCCAATACGCGAGGCCTCGCGCATAACTTACTAAACCAAAAACCTCACCCGATTCATTTTCCTTTTTCAGGGTCTAGTGGTCTTAGTACCCACCCCACGGTTTAATTCTTGATTCGCACTGCCTGAAAAAAGAGGTATAGGTTGTGACTTTCAAGTTCTGGGACTGCATTGCAGTCCTCATTGCGCGAGGCCTCGCGCAAAAAAAGGCCCAGAAAAAAAAATCTTTGTACCATTGTGATGGGTTCTCATCTGATAGCACTTGTGCACAACCTTCACTGCAGCAACGAGTACCTAAATTGTCGTTGAGTCATTGAAATTTGCCAGAAGCTTGCCCCCCCCGGAGGCGGAAAAACTCTTTTTGGGCTTGGTCAGCCCCTGCGCTTGGCAGACTGCTTCCCCCAGGGCACCTTCTTTCTCCAGGTATCGAACATCATCTTGATAATTGGTGTCGTTTGCACTACATTGCATTTTACTCTCCAAAAAATCAGTTTTTTTTGGCCCAAACAAACGCTCAAAAAAATGCCACGCATGGCAAATTCATATTTTCTTTGCACATTTTACTTTGATCTATAGTCAACAACAGAAGGATCAATTTTTCTCCAGCCAAAGCTACAAGGGGGGTCCCTGTCCAGCTCAGCGTCATCTGTTGAGTGGACATGCTTCATGTGTTACCAGTGATACTCTTTTTTTTGCTTGACACTCCCCATACGCTGTGGCAGGTGTGCATCATGAGCAATGCTGAAGGATGCACCCTGTGCAACACCTCCAACGTATGTGCTCCTTTTGTTAGGAATGCAACAACATTTGAATTGATTTGTCGAGTCATCAATTAGATTTGCAAGGCTTGTTTAGAGCACTGAATGTCCGCCCGCGTAAACATATTGTACAATGTGATCAAGTCAAGGGTGCCTGTAATGTCACTCCAGTGTAGGCGCCTTCTTGATTCCTCAATTCTACCATCATTACCTGACTTTGGAGGGGCAATGGACTGCTCCTTGCGCGAGGCCTCGCGCAGGGAACAGTCCATTGCCCCAAAAAAGCATTTTTTGGACCCATCAGGACCAAGAAATAGCCGAATGTCCTTACATAAGAGTTCTTTTGGTGTTCCAAAAACGGCTTCATTTTTTGCAAGCCAAAGAATGGTTCTTTTGATGTCTTTTCAGGCCGTGCATTTTGGGCACTTTCTGTCGTTTTATACCATGCAACTTGAGTTGCCTAAGAATGCGGCCATCTGTTACTTGAACAACGAGGGCCCGGACGAAACCAACCAACTTTTTCGGCAAGCAGCACTCAACGAGGAAAATTCGATGGTCCTTAAGCTGGTCAGCGACGCCTGTCACAGTCTCCACCTAAGATTCAACACCACCAATTCCGAAATCAACACCCCAGCCCACCTGCTCCAAAAACATGAACAGGCCTATGTTCGTTTCACCACTTACTCCAACAACAAAGTTACTAAGTGGGGAAACAAACAACGCCACCAAAACACAGACCTTGGCATCCACAGAGGCATCGTGACTGATACCTCCTGCGACCAAGCATCCATTTACTTCCCAGGGGACGACACAACCTTCAACCTCCGGTGTTCCCAAAAAGTCTACACCATCCGGCCCCCGGTCATAGCAGTACCCAACAACATCCTCGGGAACCACTTTCTCTTAATCCCGTCCTACAACGCATGCCCTCCCTTACGTGACAACCCCCCCCCCCTTGAACGGGGTCCTGCTCCAAGCCTCACCAATGGGATACCTGTACCAGGTCCAAGGTTTACCCCCCCACTCCCTACGAAGTGAAGACCTCAAAGCGTGGAACTGCAACAGAGCATCCCAACTTCTGCAAGAGGCCTCCTCCGAAACAACCTGGGTGTACCTGGATGGTTCAGCAGGGCAAGGGTGTTTCGGCTCTGCTGCCACCATCTACAAACCCAACGGTACAATCCTGGTTCTGTGCCTCCCATCTCCCTACCATTCCTCTGAGGGATCTGAGTACTGGGCCGGCATTATGTTTCTTCGATGGGTATCCTCCCTAAACCAACCCATGCAGTGCATTATTCTTGGAGATAACAAACAAGTGATTCCCACTGCGAACATCCAATCATACGTGATGGCATCACGCTCATCGCATGGCACATGGGTTAAGGCTTACTCCTCTCTCCAAGCTCAAATGCCTACATTTGTGTCAACGCAATTTGCATGGATCAAAGGACATGCAGGATTTCAGGGGAATGAATCTTCGGATCTGTTCTCCAAGTGGATTGCATACAGCTCATCATCCTCTCCTGAGTTGCTGCCCCCACCCCCCTGGGAACTGTATCCTTCCGTAGCTTGCCGGTCTGTCATCGCCTGAGGACCTCTGTATCGAGGGCCCTCATCCCCCGTCATCACCACTACAACATTCACATGCCGTCCAGTTTTTTCTTCTACAATCACTCATCGTGGTTCTCCGGACCCCCCTTCAAATGGTCATCAGGCAACATGAATTTTCTTACATATGCATTCCACAACAACTTGACTCCCCGAATTCGCCACAAATGCTCACAGTCACACCCCCTCAATGCAGCCTCCTTCTTGTCCCATTGCCCCAGCGCTGACCACATTGTGCAAAGCTTCATACATGCGTGGCCTCCGCCCTTCAACCAGGTAGCAAGCATCTGGTGGGCCCAGTGCTCCCACCCAGGAGACAAACGAAATTTCGTCAAACTTTTGGTGCCCTCCACCCTGTATGAAGCCATGACTACACCCACAACAGGCGAAACAAAACACCTGCGCGTTTTGGCTTTTAAAAATGCACTCCCCAGGCGCCAGCGACAGTTGAAAGACGCTCTGTCCAAAGCACTCACTTGGCTAGCCGAAGATCCCCCCCCCCTTCCGCGCCCCCCCCCCCCCAAAAGGTCTCAACACCTGGGGCAAACCACACAGCACCTACAGCACGTCACACACCCCACAGGCGCACAGCGATTACCACTATCCCCTGCCTCAAGACCACCTGCCAGACTCAGTCCAACCCCACCCCTAAAAAAAACCACGCACCCACAAAAACAAAATGCCCATGCGTCCCAAAAAACCACCCACAAAACGCAGCCGGAACACTGAAGACCCTCCGACACGCAAAACGCGTAGTGACACCTACGCCCCCAAACCGGTGGCACCCCCCCAACCCCCCGGCGCTGACAGTTCAAACCGACGGATTACAGATTTCTTCCGAGCTCCAGCCCCCCCCCTGCCTCCGGCCGAGCCGTGCCCATCAGTGAGTTCAACGCCAGAGTCTTTTTCGACCCCCCCCCATCGCTTGCCCCACCCCCCCCCAGCATTCGGTTTTTTCTCGGCCCAACACAGAGTGAACCCCGTCCGAAAAAACGAGGCCTCTGCCCCTTCCAGTCAATCATCCAGTTCACAGCCTTTTTCCCCATCCATTGCTGTCATGTGGTACCTCGGCATTCACTAGTGGTATGAACCTGAAGTTGTTGGATACTACTATTGCTGGTTCTGGATACCGGAACCCCGCGAGCCGTCCCCGAAAATCCTGTGGTACCTGGACTGAATGTACGCAGCACTCCAGTGCACCGAGCCCACTCAGAAACGGCGTTTGCCCTGACGCTGCATGCCGACGGATTGATAAAGTACCCTGAGATCTTCGTTCCAGTCCCCTCGAACGCTGAACTTGGCCTGTGAGTCCCTTAACCTGTGAGGTCAATTTTCGAAGCGGCAACCGCTCCATTACCACGGTAAGGCCACCACAGGCATCACTCCGTTCTCAGAGCCACATCCAGATCCCCTCCCCTCTCCCCCCCTGCCTGCACACTTCTCAGTACTTCCGATTTGTTCCAACACTTGAGTAGGCCTCGGCCGATTTCGTCCACGTCTCACGTCTCACCACGTCTCACACCACAACGCCTCCATCCCTCCCCTTTATCCTGATCTCATTCTGTCAAGCCGCCAGTTCTATGTGCAACCAACCAGGCACCCACACGGGCGCGTGCCAAGGCAACCTAGTTCTCTACAACCCTACCTATCCATGACAGGGCGGGTTTCAAGGTTCCTCCATGGCTACAAACCTCACATGGTGCTAGGGAGAGCCAAGCACGTTTGTCTCTACACATCACTCTGATTGAGAGCTGTGTCCCTGTCCGGACATTAAAGTGGCTGTACAATTCAAAACAAAAGTCCCTTTTTCTTGTTGGGCTTGCGTCTGCGAACGGGCCGTAGGTCCCGTGTTTGGTTGCCCACCAGAGGGCTCAGAGTTCCCCCCTGGCGTAGTATTGGGGTTCTCTCCGGACTGGTTCGCGTTCTTGTTCTTGTCCAGCTTGTGCTCAGAGCCTCCCCGTCCACCTTTGCTTTTGCCACCTTGTCCTTTGCCATTGCCCTTGGACTTGCCCTTGCCACTGTCCTTGTCGGCGTTGCGCTTGCCGCTGCCCTTGCCACTGGCGTTCTTGGTCTTGAGCTTCGCTGATAGGCGTTGCTTGTGGTAGCACTCGTCCTCGTAGTGCTTCCTCTTACCACAGAATGCACAGGTGATTGTGCACCTGCAGTGGTCCGGCAGCTTGGCTTTGCCGCCGGTGTTGCTCTCCTGCTTCTTCCCCTGGACAACGAAGCAGTCCCACTGGTCGCAGTCAGGGGCATGAAGCCGGGAGCCCTGCTCATCTCTGGCATTACACCAGAAGAGGTCCTGGACATTCCTCGTGATGCGAGCATTTTTGAGGGTAGTTCCTTGTCCTGGTCGGTGTCCTTGGTACCCTCGGCCTTGGCTTCCAGAGCCGCCTCCTCCAGAACGGTAGGCGTTCAGGTGCTTGTCGCTTTCTTTTTCCAGCGACAGCTCCAAATGTAGCACAGACAGGTCCTCGTAGTTGAGGGCGCTCGCCCGGCATTCATCCCACAGTTCTCGTGGGAGCTTGGCCACCAACCAGAATAGCAGTTCGTCGCTGCCGTAGGAACAGGGCGTCAGTCGCCCTACCCAGTGGTCCAAGTCGGCAAGCAGCTCGGAAATCCTGGCAGGCTTGGGGTTGTTGGGCAGCACAGCCAGGTTCTGGATCTCGGCCCTGATGGAGAGGTGGGTCTCGTAGGTAGGGTATTGCCTCTCCAAGGCAACCAACACGTCAGCGAAGGTGGCGGACTTCGTCACGATGTGCTTGACCTGCTTCTCTAGGTACTTGGTCTTGCAGTACTGCAGGAGCAGATGGCACTTCACTCGCCCACTAGCACGGATTTGGCCGGTCATCCTCAGGAACCGGCCAAAGTTCTCAGCGAACTCGCTGAGCTCCTTACCCGTGAACTCCGGCAAGTTCACCACGATCTTGGAGGTGGCGATAGCCTTAGCCACCTGGGACCTGCGTCCCCCATGGCGCTTGGTCTTCCTCTTTTTCTTCTTCTTCTTGCCGCTCGGGTTCTCGGGGTCCTCAGGGTCATCATTCTGAGAGGGTGAAGCAGACGTCATAGATGGCGGCTGATCATCAGAAGGATCTCCACCCAGGTCACTAGAGCCGTAGGGCTCAACATCGACCATAGCGCTTAGGGCTGTCAACCCCAACCGGTCCAGCTCGGCTCGCGTGAAGTTCTCCAGGTGGCTGTAGGGGGCCTGGGCCGTTCTTGGTATGAAAGGGCTCATTGGTATCACAGCAGGGGTCGGCATAGGTCGGCTCCTCAAGCTTCCCAGGGTGTTCGTCAGTCCCGCCAGCAAATGATTGGCATGTAGACAATGAGGTAAAACTCCAACGGTGGTAGGTGACGCTTCGGGAGGAATCAGGGGCTCCAATTTGACCTGAATTTCTTGAGTTAGATCATAAACTATTTCCGAAGTGGCTCCTTGAAGAGCCTCTCGTATCTCCGACTGCGTCAGGGATGTGTTTGAGGATCTTCCAGATCCTCCACTCCTTCCACCACAAGACTCACCCCCACGTAGGCCACTCAGAGAAGTGCAACCAGGTGCTGGCATAATATAGCCAGTCTCGGGTGCCGCATAGCCAGGTATTCCAGTCCTGTATACTGCCGCCGCGGGTCTGTGATAGCCATCCCCATAGCGGCTCGGCATAGGCTCAAGAACACCGGTGTAGGTGGGGCTGGATGCCACTGCTTCGCTGACTGCAGTTACCATAGGTGGCACAGTCGTGGCTGGAGTCGCACCATAGGTGGGGTAAGGCATACCAGTAAAGCCTAGACCTTCAGCCATAGGTGGAGTGGTTGTGGGTGAGGATGTAGCTGGATGTGTGGCTGGGAGTATAGTGGGTGTTGGAGAGGATACTGCAGGGTAATCTGAGGCGCTAGGCGCGCTCTCAACAGGTTTGTCCTCGAAGGCCACCTCGTCGGATGGTCGGTGTCCTTCTCCAGGGTCTACCTCTTCGGCTCCCATGTCCACTGCTTGCTTCTCCTTCTCCTTCTCTTTGCCTGCAGGTCCCCCAACGGAGAGTACACTGAGGGCAGCTCTCAAGCCCTCCAGGGAATCATCCCCCATCCCACTTAAGGGCACTGAAGGTACAGGCTCCTCAGGTTCAGGTTCACCAGCATGTTTGGGCGCTGGCGCTGGCTTGGCTGGTGCCACTGAGGGCGCTGTCGTCTCGGCAGTGTCCTTCGTGTCCATATTATATTTCTTTGCCCTTCAGTGGAGTCAGTGGTTGTACCGCACGGGGTTGCAGGTACGCAAAGACTGAAAATCTCTGCTACCAGAAAGTTAGAACAGGCTTTCACTGTTGCTTGCTTTAATGATATTGTTTTGTTTGTGCCCCTACTTGCTCCTGCTGCTTCTTGATGTAGTTCAGGTTTTCCAAACAAATATGTTTTTATGAAATCAACCAGAAATAAGTACCCACAGTGCAGGCAAGGGACCACAGGATCAAATCCACAACATGAAGGGCTGCAGTCAAAGGAGAAAGTGTAGCAACAAAGGAAACTCACAATAACGACAGATTTATGAAAAGATAGTTGGAAAAAACCCTACAATCAAGGGAAAACTGCCCACATAGGCATCCCCTCTTTTATGGTGCCCTCTAGAGATGTGCACTCTTTGTTTTGGGTCCCATAGGTGCTGAGGTGGCATGGCTTGTGGCGCTGAGGTCACTGCCATGTCACATGGGGTCTTCCTACTTAGCTAGGCTGACTGGGAAAGGAACCCAGGACCTCTCAAAAAGAGGTGCCACAGCCCCCTACGGTGCAGCCCAACAGGATAGCCAAGCATTCATGAGAAAATATAGAAAAATGTATAGGCTCTAGATTAATGTCAGCGCCTCAGTCAATGCAGGAGATGGTGTATAAGTCCAATCAGTTTGGGGGTCAGGGGTCCACACAACATCCATAGTTCAATGCTTGGTTTTATAGATCAAAATATCTTGTCACCCCTTTTTGGTTTGGCCCATACTAAGATAAAAATGAGTTATGCCTTTAGGCCTCTCTCTAACAACTAAAGCTAATCTTTTGGCAGGGAAATACACTTTTTCTTACTCAACCACAGCTCCTCTATGGACACTCGTCCAAGGCCTTTCCATCGTCGTGTGAGGACTATGCTTGTTTGTAATGTGGGTGACACATCAAGGCAAGGATCAAGAGCTACAGCCTGGTAGCATTGGCGCCTTTGGCCATCACAAACCCCTCACCACCTACAGATGCTGACATATCCACGCAACCCAGCCTCCACCATAGGGCGTTGAGTGAGCATTCACAGTCTATGGCTAGCCTCGTGCAAACGGGGGGAGTCTGCTATGGCTCCACCGTTCAAACGAGAACCCTCATCCAGTCCATTCTAATGGACTATAATAAACTAATGCAGCTATCGTCGGTAATGACCAACAAGCTAACCGAATATACGACGCGCATGTCAAACTTAGAGGCACGAAATACCTCTTTGCGCAATCGCTTGCTCGTTCAGGAAGTTCAACTTTCCGAAGTGGTGCCAGGGCTTCAAAATATTTGCAGTGCACCGGGGTTGGATCAACTTCCCTCGTTGGCGAAGCGAGTACATGAGCTAGAACTAAACGTTTCCTACCATGTAGGTAAGCAACTTCCCCCTGGCAGCAATCGCGTCGAAGTCCCCCGACCTCCGGTTTTTGTGCCACCTACAGTGGTGCCAGAGGTGCCTCTCGTGTCTACGACGCCTATCGAGGAGGACTTCCTCCCATCGGCGCATTCTTTTCCCTCTCCGGTTCCCACTTCAAATAGGGGGGGGGCTCCCACGCCTGGCGGGCCGCAAGTACATAACCCCCCCCGGAGAGCCCCAGTTGTGGTGCCCTCGATGACGACGGGCCCCATTCCTCCTACGCCTACCCCGTCGGACTTTTTGCCGCAGGAGGATTCCGAAACTAATCCTCAGGGTTGGTTGGGAGAGTGGGAAGGGGGAGAAGGTGAGGAACATGTTGCGGGGGACCGCACCCCCATCAACCCACTCACAGGCTCTCCTGTGAGCTCGCCCAAACGAACCGTTGGTGTCGGTGGTGGAGGGGCGTCCCCCTTCGTGGCGCCGGTAGCGCCAGCCACGTCCCCCCTGGTTGCGGGTGCGCCGTGGGATCTGCAGGGACACGTTTAGCCGCCACACCCGACATCGCTGAGGCGTTGAGCGAAGCCCTCAACGTCTCTAATCCCTATAGGCAGGCTATCATGGAACAAACCTCCCATGGGCCTATGTTCTCGGGGAAGAGGGAAGAGTACGTGGCGTGGAAGGAGAGTGTCGTCCTTTGGTTGGTGAGTTGTGACGCCACCTATTTGGCCGCACACGAGAACGAAATTGTCGTGAGTGGGCTCCCCCCTCACCTTCAAACGGAGATCAAACTCCTCATGTCCGAGAACACTATTTGGAGTCGTGTTTTTTCCACCGCCGATGAAAATATGGGACTATTTGGAAGACTGATTTGGCTCCAAAAATCCGGCGGCAGGGGATGCACGGTGAAGGAGTTGTGCCCCCAAAAACAAAATAATCGGGTTACTCGGCCACCTCTGAGACTTTTCAAATTTCAGTCGAATCGTCTCCTCCGAGCGAGTGGCAAATGGCGCGAGCATATTATGCGAAAAGTCAGTTTGGACCAGATTCCTTGGGTCAGCCATGAGGTCACTAACGAAGAATCTAAGAGGGAAATGTGCTCTAGTATGGTTGAGATTTTGGGATTGGGCCCCGCCCCCGGCCGTGCGGCCCTTGAACATTGGTTGTCCCGTAAAGCGACAGGTGCCCAAGTGGTTCATTACTCCGGGGTGGCTGCGACCATGGTTGCACGCTCACCCCAAGTGCTAGCGCCATTGCAGCAGCTTACAGGGAGGGCCTACAATCAACCCCAATTTGTCCTCAAGGTGGAGAAGCATCTATGGCAATGCTCTACCGCGGAGATATTTGATATCGCCGAGAGGGAGTGCGCTAAAGCCGAGGCCAAGGAGGTGGGTAAATCCCTATCGCCGCGTGGTGAGGCAAATTCGGGCGCCACTACCCAGCCCCATTACTGTGGCCGTGGTCGTGGTCGAGGGACCAGTACCGGTCGTGGAAATTCTTTGCGCCAGAGTGCGACGGTGAACGCCCCACAGGGGACGACCACCCCTACACAACCACCCGTCACTTCGCCTACTAAACCTCACGACGTTGGCATGTGTTCCGTGCTCAACAAGCAACGTCGAGTTTAGGATCTAGTGCTCGTCCAAGGGAAACCTAATACTTTCCCTTGTGGCGAGGACAAACAGTGTTGGACGCACTTCAACAAAGGAGGCGCGAAGGGAAGCGCGGGTGGTGGTACGGGTGCACCGTCGGCGTCCAAGGGCAATCCTCCCGCTAAATGATGGCAGCCCAAAGGAGGTCAACCTAAAGGGGGAGAGGGAGGTCAAGGCAACCACTCTAACGCTTCCCAACTTTGCCGTCGGTGATAGGGAGGCCAGGGGGATGTTCCCCACCAACTCCCTAGGCCTACGGAGCGGTGTTGCGTAACCGCGCGAGCGTAGCTGGGGCGTATAACCTCCAACGCACTACAAACCGTGCTCACGCTTGACACCGTCGTGCCTAACGCTTCCAACCGTCAATTGAAGGTTCTCATTGATTATGGGTGTGAAGCCAGCGCCCTATTCCATCCACGCATTTTTGCCAATGTGGATGAGGATACGTACCCGGCTAAGGTGCGTAAGTCATTTGTCCCAGCGACCAATGTTACTCCTCTCGTGGGTGGTGAGCGCCAAGCGGACGTGCGGTTGCGGTTTGTGGGGCGTACGGATGAGGCGAGTAAATTTCCCAAAAATGTGGACATCCCGGTGACCGGGTATATTGTCCCTCACCTTGGCTGGGATGTCATTGTTGGACACCCTTGGGGTTGGGACCATTGTGTGGCGCATTTTGCATGTTTCAATGGCTTGTATTTGCACCACCCTTGGCATGCCCATGTGTGGTTGGACGGTTCCAGTAAAAATCTGTCCACCGGGTGCCCTATTGTGTTGAAGCCCGTGAAGGATGAGGTGCGCCGCCAAGGTTTGACCCAAGTGCAGGGTATTGTGGAAAAGGGAATTGGAGCCGACTCGGACTGTGTCCTTGCGCGTGAGTAGGAGTATACTCGGGCTCTAACCCAATCTTCTACGCGCCCCATCCAAAACAAATTGGACTCTCTCGTTTTGAAGAAATTTGCGCCGGAGCAGTTCCTCAAAGATAAGCTCCCTAAGCGCCAAGATGGCTCGGTATGGTCGCGCTCCGACTATGGCCCAACCCCGTATTGGGCGGAGCGTATTAAGCGACAATTCAATATGCGCCCCAACGTTGACAACTTTCACCGTGTGCCTGCTATGGCGCAGGCCGCCACGCATATGACTCTTAAAGAGGACTTCTTTGCCTGACGACCAATAGAGACACTCTCTATTGGTGACGTCCTCCGTATCACCTTTTTGATGACTTGTTTTCAAAAATTAAAAAAAAGCGCATGCGTGCCTTGGTTATTGCTCTGCATTGGGAACACCGCTCGTGGTGGAAGCCCCTTATGCAGATGACCTTGGAGGCTTATCAACTCCCATCCCCCGCTACGGGGGCCTTGTTATACCACGATGAGAACCTGACGCCCCATCCCCAGCGTTCGTGGTCGACGGTGGCAGTCTATGTGGACGGTATGTCCGCCCCCGATGACCTTACCAAGGAGGAGCAGGGTATGTCCTCAAAGGAGGAGAGCGATGAGGACGCCTCACCGAACAAACATGCTTCGGTGGCGTTGCTCACATATTGTTCTACTGACCCTGACCAAGGTGTTTCCGCAGCTTCTTTCCACCCCTCGCTTCAGGACGAAGAGGCTCAATCTCTCGACCACCACTGGATTGCGGAGATTGAAACAAAATACGGTTCTAACCCACGGGTTCTTAAACATTACCGTAAAGAGAGGAGTGCCATCAAACTCTTGGCCGCCATTGGGGTGGTGGAGAGCTCAGGAGATATTGACTCCCCCCTCGCTAATGAGTTGAGGGCGGCAATTAAGCAGGCTTATGCCCACGATGTTTTTCGCGGGGAGGTGCGCCTCAAAAAGCGCCAAGACCACCCCACTGTTCTTGGCTCCAATGCGTGGGCACAAATTGACCGATATGAGAATTGTAAACCTAAACCCCAATGCCCTATCCGCCTCGTTCGAGGGAAAGTGGCGGCGGAGAAAGAAATCGCCGAAGATTTCTTTGTGAGGGGTTCGATTGAACTCGCGGGCCCAAGCGAGTGAGCGAGCAATGGGTTTCTGGTCCCTAAGAAGGAGAAGGGTAAGTGACGCCTTGTGGTTGACTACAGGTTGCTCAACCAGGCTACTAAGCCCGACGCTCACCTCCTTCCCCTCATTGAGAACCTCTTGGAAAATCAATCCAAACACAAAATTTGTACTGTTGTTGATTTGTCCAAGGATTTCCACCAAATTCCTCTCCGCCCCGAGGACCGTTCTAAAACGGCGATGAATTTGGCGGGGGGGCGCTATCAATGGAAAGTGATGGCCATGGGCATCGAAAATGGCTCCGCCATTTTACCGCGTATCATGGATGATGTGATGCGTGGTATCCCTTGTGCTAATATCTACATTGATGACATTATCATAGGGAGTACCGGGGCCACAGAGGAGGAGATCCTCTGCAACCACGAGCGTGATGTCCGACCGGTCTTGGAAAGCTTGAGGCAACGTGACCTCATTGCCTCCGTTTCAAAAACGGATCTTTTTACTCGTCGGGTGCAATCTTGCGGCCACGTGCTTGAATGTGGCACTCGGCGTCCGGCCCCTGGAAAAATGCTGGCACTTTCGGAGTGGAAGCGCCCCAATAAAGTTCGTGAGCTCCCTGGTTTTTTGGGACTCGCGAACTATTATTCTGGTAACGTCCGGCGCTATGCGGACCTAGCAGCCCCCCTCATGGATATGCTAAAAAATTTGCCTAATCAGCCGGGGGTCAAGATAGCGCTCCATTGGACGGCCCTAGCCGACAAGTCTCTTCGTGAGCTTAAAAAGGCTATCCTTGAGGTTGTCCCCCTTCGCTTGGCCGACTTCGACAAACCTTTTGTGGTGTCCCCTGACGCTAGCGACTATGCGGTGGGGGCCGCTTTGCAGCAAAGGGACGACAGTGGTAACCTTCGCTCCCTTGCCTTTCATAGTTATAAGCTAACCAAGAGGCAATTGAATTGGCCCCCTCGCGAGGAGGAGTGTTATGCCATACTTTTGGCACTCCTTAAATGGCATAACTGGATAGGTCTAAACCCGGTGTCTATAGAGACGGACCATAAATATTTGGAAAGTTGGGTGGACGAGAACCTAGAAACCACCCAAGGGCCGTCTCCACACCAGGCGCAGTGGCATGAGCTCTTTTCTAAATTTGACATGGACGTTTGCTACGTACCTGGCCCAGAGATAACCCCGTGGGAGATTTTCTCTCACGCTTTGCCTATCCTGCTAACCCTTCTCTCGCGGATATGTCTATGCATGGCTCATCTCAAGCGGAGCTTGAGGTGGAGTGCTTATTGGCTAAGGAAAAAGAGTTGAAGCGCCGCAAGCCAGAGGGGGCTCGTGATGGCAATGAGCTCATGTTTTGCGCCCTGGGTGAGGTGCACTGGGTGCGTGTCCTACGGGCGCGGCCTTGCCTCACTCAGCCTAAGCGGGGAGTGAAGAAAAAGACCTCACCCCCTTTGCCACATTCAGTGGAAAATGCTGATGTGAACCTTTATGAACTCAATTGGGCGCCGCATTATGGAAAATGCAAGCGCTACCAACGCATATGGGCTTCCGCCGGTAGAGGTGAATTTCCAGAGGGCTACCGTCGTACCGACAATAGGCTCCTCCACCAATGAAAATGGTGTGTGCCCACCTCTCCTGTCCCCCGTGTTGCTAAGCAATACCATGAGGAGTATCACTTAACTACCTCCGGCGTGGACAAACACTATAAAATACTAAGTGAAAGGGTAGAAGGGCACAAGCTTTATGAGGCCGTCAAGCGAATTTGTGACGGTTGTCCTTCATGCATTGCCTATACCCATTCTACTACGAAGAAGGCCCGCAAATTGCAATTGATGCCTATTCGGGACCTTCCCTTTCGTTCTGTGGCCGTGGATATTTAGTTAAAAGAGATGGTGTCACTTTTGACAAAGTGTTGCTCTACGTGTGCCGCCTAAGCGGATATATGGAGGCGATCCCCCTTCCAAAGGGTGCCGCCACGGGAACAAAATGTGCTAACCTACTTGTGGACTGATGGGACCGTAACATTGGAGCGCCTCGCGAGATCGTTACTGACCGTGGCCCCCTATTTACTAGTGCATTCTTTACCACCATGTGTTTGCGCGCAGGGATACACGTGGCCTATTGCCGAGCTGGACGACACCAAGGCAATGGCAAGGCGGAGAATGCTTGAAAGCAGCTCCGGCGTGCTTTGACCAAGAGCGTTTCCGTGGAACTGGAAAATGTGGAGGGTCCCGAAAAAGGTAAAAAATGGTATGACCATTCTCCTAGTGTGTTGTGTCATTGGCATAACACTCCAGGCCCTACGGGGTATTCTGCAAACACCAATGTATTCTCTAGAGATATTGAGCTAGCCTCTCCTCCGTTGCAGTCCCCACTATCCGTGTCGGTGGAGGCGTCCGCCAAAATGGATCGCCAAACAAAGATATGGGATTGTGTCCGCAAGTCTATGGCGGAGGTCCAAATTCAAATGAAAATGGAGTATGATAAACGCCGCAAACCGGCTCCTCACTATAAAAAGGGAGACCGTGTTTGGGTACGGCGCCTTGATTCCCTATCAGCTCTTCCCGAAAAGAACGAGCCGTATTGGGTCGGTCCTTTTCCCGTCACTTGGCAGTCAGCCCTGGATGCGTATATTGTGGAACGTGGGAGTGGTCGCATGCTTGATGTGCATGTGGACTTCCTAAAGAGGTGTTCTTCTCCTCCTGCTAACCCCGTGCCACTTTGGTGTTCACTTGAGGTTGCTAAGAAGCGAGGAGAATTAGATAAGGCATCTGACCATGATGTGGTCAAGATAGTCGGGTCATTTCACCAAAAAAGGGTGTCCTATTTTTCTAAACCCAATCAGAAGGTTACACTACGGAATGGGACACCATTGAGCCGGTGGAGACATCTTTTCCTCGCTATAACCCGATTTTGGTCAAGTATATGAAAGAACATGACCTTTTTCAAAAATGTAACATCGGGGAGCACTTGGGCCCCCGAGGAGGATCCTAAAGGGTTGCGTCCAGTCCTAAGTGCATATTTTATGCATACCTTTACCTCTATGTACCACTCTACCTAAAAAGGGCCTTGGGAGAGATTACTTTACTTTAGGAGCTGCCTCGCAGCCGGGTGGTCACCATGGACCCATTAGAAGGGAGGAGAGACGATTGAGTGGAGACTGCATAAGGAGAAAGGGAACCATGCATGCACGGCGCGCTTGACGATTCCAAAAATCCCCACCGGAGTGGGGCAGTGGGTACCGCTAATTGTTTTAACCACTGCCTAACTCCCTCACCGCTAGGAGAGAGAGTCCTTTGGGGCAGGGTGGGGGGCATATAGCCGTGGGGCGGAAGTTGTCGGAGCTTTTCAGAAGATGTTTAAAACCTTCAAACCCCTAACCGTGGGTCTTACAGCACCCCCTCTTCCGTCACCAGCCGAAGCTGCACACGACGACGCCCCCCGTCAAGGGTGCTAATGCCGCGCCAAGCGCATGTGGCGGGCAAACCCGACTCATGACGGTGCTCCCGAAAGATTTGGAGAGGCTCTTCCTTACTTAGCTCCAGCCTACGACCGTCCCTTAACCCTGACCCCAGTCGTTGGGCTAAAATTGCCCAAACGAATGGCGAGGGCTTACAAAAGCAGTTGGGACGGCGGGTACAACCCATTTTCCCGTTTGTATGGGCGCCGTGCATTTGCACAATTTTGCCCTTCGCCACGCGAGGGTGACTTATACATTGTACAATAGTACTTGCGTGGGTGACTCTTACAAGAAAGGTTTTTGGCGTGAAAATTGCCGTGAATACGTTGGGGACTTATCGTAAAGGGACGGGTCGTCCTCTACATACAAAGTAGTAGATCTATGCATGTATGGACCCGTGCTCGGGCGGGGAGTGAGTACCCCTAGTCAAACGCCATTGCGTGGGGAACACGTCGAATATAGCTTGTCACGCTGGCTGGGTACATACACCCGGTCACTTTGCATGCCCGGATTGGGCGTGGGTAACCTGTTAGTTGCCCTTGCATGAAGATCGGCCTGGGTAGCCTACCCACACTGGCTGGGTGTTTCCTTCACGTTGTTGATGAAGTTCTTGGGGGCTAGCGGCCACCTAAAGCACACCTGTATGGCACATGGAACACACTCATGTGTGTGTATGCGTGTGTGTGAGAGCTTGGTGCACGCATTTGTTATTTAATTTCTTTTCTTTCATTCCCACGTGTGGAATATGGTTTTCCACGCACACGAGGAAATCATTTTTGTGCGGTGCAGTGAAATGCAATGCTGTGGTGTGCTATGCAATGCAGTGAAGTGCAGTGCAGTGCAGTGCAGTGTAGTGCTGTGCTGTGCTGTGCGGTGCGGTACAGTGGTTTTCTGTGCTGTGTAGTACTGTGCAATGCAGTGCGGTGCAATGCAGTGCTGTGCTGTGTAATGCTGTGCTGTGCTGTGCAGTGCTGAGCAGTCCTGCGCTGCGCTGTGCCGTGCAGTGCAGTGCTGTGCTGTGCTATGCTGTGCTGTGCCATGCGCCCCCCCCCCCTGGACATACTTATGTTGTTCTTCACAAATGAAGATTCAATTTCAAAGAACTTTCAAACATGAGCAGTCCTGCGCTTTTTGAAAGTTCAAAAAAGATTTTTGAACATTTTTCCCTGCTGCGCCCCCGCGGCTGGCCCGAAGGCCGCCGACAGCCCGGCGGCCAGGCCTCCAGCCTGACTCAAGTGGGAGTAGGACCACGAGGGCCGCGTGCACGGACGGCAGCAGACCCGTGGGCCCAGCCTGTCCACCTCCCACTTAAGCTCCTCCGACAGCCCGGACAGCATGGAGTGCTCAATCGAGTAGGTGCAAGGGCCAAAGAAGAAGGCGGCCATGAAGAAAAAGGGCAAGAGGTACACCTCGGGGGGGGGGGGGGGTAAGCAGCAGCAGGCAAAGGGGATAGGGGAGCACAAGGCAAGGTGGGAAGGGAGCGACACGGGAAAGGGTTCGGAGGAGAAGGTGGGGGGGGGAGGCTCCAAGGGGGCAGGAGGAGAAGTGGGGTAGCGGGCTCCGCGCTGCGCCCGTCTTTCTTGGTGGCGCGGGTCGGATGCGTGGCGCCTCCGTCTTCCCGCGTGGGGGGGCACCGAGGTGGCAACTCGGTCTTCTTGGGCTGGACGGCGGGTGCAGGGTGCTCCACCCCCCCTTTTGCCACCGCGCCGTGGCTTTCCCCTTGGCGGAGAAACACAAATGTGACTACACGTTGTATGCTTGTCCCCCGGGGGTGTACCGCACCCATTTGTGGGGTACCGGGTCCGCCGAGGACGCTCGGGACACCGAAGGCCTCTGGGAGCCCGAACCCTTCTGCGAGGTTCCGCTGGTGAGAGGGTTGTTGAAATTTGAAAGTTCGATTTGAAAAATCTCTCAAAGAACAGTTTCTTGAAACAGGTGTCCCGTTTTTTTGAGCGTTTTTCGCAAAGACCCAAAGACGTGAAAAACACCAAGCAAAACACCACAAAAACACCCAAGCAAGCATTTACAAACACAACAAACCACCACGTCAATAGGTTGCATAACTGGCAGTAAGAAACTCGGTCTTCTTGGGCTGGGCGGCGGGTGCAGGGTGCTCCACCCCCCCTTTTGCCACCGCGCCGTGGCTTTCCCCTTGGCGGAGAAACACAAATGTGACTACACGTTGTATGCTTGTCCCCCGGGGGTGTACCGCACCCATTTGTGGGGTACCGGGTCCGCCGAGGACGCTCGGGACACCGAAGGCCTCTGGGAGCCCGAACCCTTCTGCGAGGTTCCGCTGGTGAGAGGGTTGTTGAAATTTGAAAGTTCGATTTGAAAAATCTCTCAAAGAACAGTTTCTTGAAACAGGTGTCCCGTTTTTTTGAGCGTTTTTCGCAAAGACCCAAAGACGTGAAAAACACCAAGCAAAACACCACAAAAACACCCAAGCAAGCATTTACAAACACAACAAACCACCACGTCAATAGGTTGCATAACTGGCAGTAAGAAAAAGTGCTTTTCCATTGCTTTGAGGCATACTCTAGCTGTATTAGAGATGCACTGAGCTTCCATGCATTTTTATCTTAGTATTGGTCCAACCAAAAGTGGTGATAACACATTTTGACCTATGGAACCAAACACCCAATCAGGATATGGAGTGGACCCCTTAATCCCCTTTCAATCAGAAGTAAAACATCTTTTCCTGAGTTGACTGAGCACTGACATACCTAAAGTAGAGTCTATGAATTTATCTATGTTTTTCCATGAATTCTTAGCTATCCTAGTGGTATGCACCCTAGGGGGCTGGGCACCTCTTTTTGAGAGGTCCTGGGTTCAATTCCTGGTCAGCCTAGCTAAGTAGGAAGATCCCATGTGACATGGCAGTGACCTCATCGCCACATACCATGCCACCTCAGCACATATGGGACCCAAAACAAAGAGTGCACATCTCCTAAGATGGCACTATGGAGAGAGACTGATCCTGAGGCAGTTTTCTAACTCTTTTCCCAAAACATTTCAGCTATCTTTGTGAATATGCATTCATATGTGACCTGAGTTGCAGTTTCTGTGAATATTCAATCATCTTTCACTGTTTACACTGCAGCCCTTCATGCTTTGATCCTGAATTACCTTCTCCTTGCATACTATTGGCTTGGGCTATCCTGGATTGACTTGGCTTTACTGTATTTCAACAAACAAAAGCTTTTCATCATCCAAAACAAGCAGCAGGACACCCTACAGCAACAACAAGCAGCAGGAGAAGCAAAAACACAGTGCTGAAAACACTATAAACCTTTCTGGTAGCAGAGGCAGCCTGTCTCTGTGCACCGGCAGCGACCCCGCGCCGTACAACCAGTGCTCCGAGCAGGCAAATATAAGCAGAAGGGCGGATTAAGATGGACCCAGGAAGAGTGGACGCCGATGTGAACACAGCGCCAGCGCCTGAGGCACCGGCAAGGCCGGCGCCTGACGCTGTACCTTTGGTGGAGCCCTTACATGGGCCAGTGGATATGGCGGAGGACTCCCTGGATGGCCTCCAGACGGCCTTCGGGGCCCTGTCGGTGGAGGAAGTGGTCTCTCAGCCTCAGCCTTTGAAGAGGAAGAGAGAGAACGAGAGCGAGAAGGATGCTGGAGGAGAAGCAGACGAAGGAGAGGAACAAGGGCAAGACCTGACGAGTATCCCTACCTTCGAAGGCGCACCAAGCGCTTCTGGCCTCCCTGCATCACCCTCTCCCATAACCACCACACTCCCAGCCGCCACAACATCCACTTCCACAACCAACCTACCTATGGCAGAGGGCACAGGCTTTACTGGCATGCCTCCCTACCCCGCCTATGGTATGGGTCCACCAACCACTGCGCTCCATGAGGCAACTACTGCCAGTGAGCCTGTGGCTTCCAGCGCTGCGCCGCGATGGTATGCAGCTGACTATCCCCATCCACTCCACGCCACTGGAACCTACATGGAATTTCCTGGGTATGCTCCTGGGTGTGCACCTGGGTATGCACCCTTGAGTGGGTTGAGGAGAGGACCAGAGTCTCTGGGAGGCAGGAGTAGAGGATCGGGAAGATCCTCCAACAGGTTCCTGACGCGGTCGGAGATCAACGAGGTGCTCCGAGGAGCCACTTCGCAAATCGTGAGCGACCTCACGCAAGAGATCAGGGAGAAACTGGAGCCCCTGATGATCCCGTCCCATGCGTCACCTACGACGGTGGGAATGTCACCCCACCGAGTACAGGCTAACCACCTGGCGGCATGGTTGACAAATACCCTGGGGAGCCTGAGGAGCCGACCGATGCCGACTCCTGCAGCAGTACCGAGAAGTCCATTCGTCCCGAGAACGGCCCAGCCGCCCTACAGCCTCATGACGAACTCGACGAGGGCCGAGCTGGACCAGCTGGGGCTGACAGCCCTAAGGGCTATGGTGGACGTGGAGCCTTATGGCTCCAGTGATCTAGGCGGAGACCCCTCCGACGACGAGCCGCCCTCGATGGATTCTTCTTCGCCATCGGATGACGAAGACCCTGAGGACCCCGAGGACCCCAAGGGTAAGAAGAAGAAGAAGAAGAAGAAGAAGACCCGACGCCCTGAAGGACGCCGAGCTCAGGAGGCGAAGGCTATTGCCACCTCCAAGATAGTGGTCAACCTGCCTGAGTTCACAGGCAAGGACCTCAGCGAGTTCGCTGAGAACTTTGGCCGGTTCCTACGACTGACCGGCGTAACCCACGCGAGTGGGCGAGTGAAGTGCGATCTGCTCGTGCAGTGCTGCAAGACCAAGTACCTGGAGAAGCAGGTCAGGCAGATCGTCACTAACTCCGCCACCTTTGCCGACGTGTTGGTTGCCCTGGAGAGGCAGTACCCAACCTACGAGACAGACCTCTCCATCAGGGCCGAGATTCAGAACCTGCCCATGCTGCCCAACAACCCCAAACCTGGCAGGGTCTCCGAGCTGTTGGCGGACTTGGATCACTGGGCTGGACGACTGACGCCCGGTTCCTACAGCAGCGACGACCTGCTGTTCTGGTTGTGCGCCAAGCTCCCCCGAGAGCTATGGGACGAGTGCCGTCTGACGGCTGAGCGCAAGGCTAGATCCCTCCGCTACGAGGATCTATGCGTGCTGCTCCTGGAGATGGCGCTGGAGAAGGAGAGCGACCAGCACCTGAACAACTACCGTCCTGGTGGTGGAGGTTCTGGAGGCAAAGGGTACCAAGGGTCCCGACCTGGGCAGGGGACTACCCCCAAACACGCCCACGCCCGCCTAATGGAGAACGTAAAGGAGCTATTCTGGTGTGATGCCAGAGATGAGCAGGGCCACCTGCAGCACGCCTCTGACTGCGAGCAGCGAGACTGCTTCGTCGTCCAGGGGAAGCAGCAGGAGAAGATCACCGGCGCCAAAGTGAAGCTGCCGGATCATTACCGCTGCACCATCACGTGTGCATTCTGCGGTAAGCGGAAGCACTACGAGGATGAGTGCTACCATAAGCAACGCCTATCGGCGAAGCTTAAGGGGGAAGATCCTGGCAAAAGCTCAGGCAAAGGTGGAGGCAAGGCCAAAGGAAACGACTCCGGCAAGGGCAAGTCGAAAGGACGTGGTCAAGGTGGTCAAGACAAGGGTCAAGGTGGACGAGGAGGAGGCGCTAACCGCCAGAACGACAACAAGAACAAGGACAAGAACGGAGGTAACCCCAACCCTAATCCAGGGGGGAACTCCGAGCCCTCTGGAGGGCAGTCTGGACCTACCACACGCTCACAGACGCAGGCCCAGCAAGAACAAGGAGCCAAGCGTGAGCATGAAGGTGGTGATGACGGCAACGCCAAGAAGAGAAGCCGTTTCATGAGGATGGCCCGCAAATTGCGGAACAAGGGGTTCGAGGTGACCTGTCCCGCGGAATTCTGACGGGGACGCTCTGGTGGCACCCAAGACCTGGTGTTTTGGGTACGTATCCGACTAGGGGGACGTGAATACCTGGGGGTACTGGATACTGGCGCCACAATATCTATAGTGGCCAAGAAAATTTTACCTTGTGGGAGCCTGAAGAACACCATGACCACCGCCGCTATACGCATGGGGGATGGACATGTGGTGCACAGCTGCGGGGACTGTGAAGTGGAGGTACCTATGGGCTCTCGAACTATCGCCCATCGGTTCTATGTGATGGACACTGAGGCCTTCGACTTTGTACTGGGTACTGACTTCTTCGTGCAGCATTCCCAGATACAATCCCTGACGCTGCAAGCGCCCTACCTCCTGTACGTGGATCACGGTAGTGGCAGAGAGTCTGTGCCACTGGAGCAGTCGGAACATACCTCGAGTTACCTGAGACTATCGGAGGAGGAGCCCTCGAACATGATGGCGGCCTCCAAAACTGAGGACTATCAACTATTGGGGGAAGTCCTAGACCAAGGTCTGAAGGAGTTGGGTTACTCTCGAGAAGACCTAAGTGTGGAGCTGTTCGCCAGCGACAAGCAGCATGTACTGGACCTATACTGCAGCAAGGGGAAGAACTGCAGCTACAAATTTTACTGGCCCTCTTTCGGGATGGCCTACGAGAACCGCAGATTCAGTGAACTGGGGAAGGTGCTGACCAAGGTGGCCTTGGAACGTTCCCGTATGGTCCTGTGTTCCCCCGATTGGGGAGCCCATGGAGGCAGCGAGTACTGGCGAACCCTCCTTGACAAGCTGACTATCTGCTCGGTGCGATTACCTGATGAGGCCATCTACGTGCCTCTGGGACGCAAGACGCCCATTGGGAAGCCTGGTTGGAGGAGTATGCTCAGCGTGGTGGACGGAAGTCTTACCACCATCCCCTGGGAAGACCTGGACCCTACTCTGGTCCAGGCTATACAACGAGAAAGCGATGGACTCGCCTTGGGTGACTTGAAGGATCGCCTACGACCTCAAGATGCTGTTGAAACTACACCCGGAGGAGATGAGTACGTCGTGACTGACACCAACGCCCCCAACTCACCCTGTCATGTACCTGTTCCTGATGGAGTCTCTGAGTGTGCACTATCTGAGCTACCTAGCTCTATCCACTCAGACGACGAAACTGAGCACGACGCCTTCTTCGTGCAGACCGCGGTGGAAGAAGTGGAGAACGCCGAGTACGTCGCCCCACTAAAACCCCTACTCTCCATGAGGGTGGAAGACCCCGTGGATGAAGAGCTGGACCCTCGATCCAGGCTCAGGGAGTATGTGGATTCCAAGAGGAAGTTGGTGGCGAAAAAGCTATGCTACGCGAAGCCTACCCGCAGCTCGTGGCCACTGAAGCAAGGACGTATGGGAGACCTATCCCAATTGAAGGAGGACCTCGAACAGAAGATCACCACCTGGCAAAGGGAGGTAGATCTCAAGCTCATGAAGAGCGTGTGGGGCGCCCATGTGAGGACCCCAGAGGAGGACGACCTCTCGGAGGAATGTGTATGTGAACCCCCTCGAGCGTGCCTATGTTGCCATCGTCCACCGGAGATGGTCGAGCAAGACCTTCTATATGCCTACCAAGGGCTGAAGGATGCTACCGCGGGCGAAGAGTCGGTGGAGGACCACCTCCCGACGTCTATTCAAGGGGCAAGCAACTTACACTCCGACGAGGACATGGAGGACAAGATCAAGGTATTGGACCCGCGGGTACAGAAGCTGATAAGGACCTATCTGGAGGTGTTCGGAGAACTACCCCCTCCAGCCTCATGCGACAAGCTGGTACAGATGGACCTCAAGCTGAAACCCGAGTTCGTGGGTCACAAGATCCGGTGGAGACCCTATCCAGCTCCTAAAGAGCAGGCCGACGAGATTGAGCGACAGATACAAGAATATATCGACGCTGGCCTAGTCCTGGAGTACAAGGACGGGGACTACCCCCTACACTGCAGCCCCTGTTTCCTGGTGGCTAAACCTGGGTCTACAGCCAAACGGCTGGTAGTGGACTATGGAGAGCTGAACAAGAAGACGCTGAACCACTCAGGGTCCATTCCCAATATGGAGTCTACCCTGGAGAAGATAGCCTCCTGTCGCTACAAGACGAAGATGGACAAGCGAAGTGGATTCTGGCAAGTGGACCTGACGCCCAACGCGCAGGAACTACTGGCCTTCATCACCCCTCAGGGGAGGGTATTCAAGTGGAAGGTCATGCCATTCGGCGTGGCTAACGCACCCGCTCTTTTCCAAGAGCTGATGAACAAGATCTTGTCCATCCTACGAAGGAGACCTAAGGTGCAGGAGCTCATATCCCGCGGTACCCAGATGGAGGCTCACATCGACGATGTATGCCTCGGGACCAATACCCAGGAGGATCACCTAATCCTCTTGGGTGAGTTCTTTGCGGTCTGCCAGGAGAACCACACACGACTCAAGCTGGAGAAGTGTGAGTTCATGCAGGAGACCATGCAGTACTTGGGGTTTGACGTTGGCTATGGGTGGTGGACCCCAGCGGCCTCTAAGGCCAAACCCCTGATGGACGCCAAGGTACGACACGAAGACCCCAAGAAAGGACTTCATGATGTACGCAGTTTCATTGGGGCGTGCAACTTCTATCGCCGCCACATCAAGAACTTCACCTATACCAGCGCCGTACTAACGGACTTGATCAAGAAGAGTACTACTTGGCGCTGGGGCCCACAAGAGCAACAAGCGTTTGACGAGCTCAAAGACAAGGTAGCCAACGCTAAATGCTTGGGCGTGCCTAGGGCAGAAGGGGAGATCATCCTGGTGACCGACGCCAGCAATGTGGGCGGTGGTGGAACGTTGTTCCAATGGCAAGCACTGGAGAAGGAGGAGTTCGACTCGGCCATTTCCCAATGGGGGACGGAAGGTCTCAACCGAGACGGAACCCTCAAGCACAGCTACCCTGACGACAAGTGGGTCCTAGTACCTCTGGGCCACTGGTACTGGAAGTGGAACCAGGCCAGGGGGAACTACTCCACCTATGAGCAGGAATTGCTCGCGGGTATGCTGGTGCTATCCTCACAAGCACGACTGTTGGGGAGTAACCCTGTGGTCTGGCTATGCGACCAAGAACCGGTCCGCAGTTTCCAGAAGGGTCCCCCACCTGAGAAGGCCAAGCTACGGCGCTGGTGGACCTACCTCAGTCAACTACGGCTGACGGTACACCATATCCAGGGAGTGAAGAACGAGTGTGCCGACTACATCAGCCGCAACAACTTCGACGCCCTGATTGGTGCCCGGTCTGAAGCGCTGGCTAAGGAGGCGTTCAGCCGTATGGACGTACATCTGGACCTGAACATGACCATGATACGCCCCCTGGATGGACTCCAACAATCGGAGTACCTACAGGAGTTTGGGGATATCTACCGGCGCCTGGAGAAACGCCTTGAACCCCTCCTGGTCAACCAAGACCAGTGGAAGCGGGACAAGAGCTACCTCTGGCACGAGGACCGCATCGTGGTGCCTAGTGACCGAGTCCCAGCGCTGCTGAAGTGGACCCATGAGTCCAGTGGTCATGTGGGTGCTGACCGTACCCTGAGGCTGTTCAAGCAGTGGTTCCACACTACGTGGACTGACGACCAACTGCGGAAGACACTCCAGCCTATCGTGGACAAGTGCCCGTGCAGGTCCTGTAAACCAGGGGATATCAGGGACAGGGGTCTCTACTCGACCCTGCCCATCCCACACTGTGCCAACAGTGTTCTATACGTGGACTACACGGAGATGCCGAAGTTCGGGGGCTATGACTTCGCCCTCGTGGTAACCTGTGGGTTGACCAGGTTTACCAGGGTGTTCCCATGTACCAAGCACATTACCGGAGAGGAGACTATCAAGATACTCCTGGAGGAGTGGTTTTGTGTCTATGGGGCGCCCAAGGAGATCAACTCCGATGAGGACGTACGAGTACGCTCAGATACTGGCTGGTACAAGAGGGTCCTGAGATCCCTCAATGTCCAGGTGTCTACGGGGATTCCCTACTCTCACACGAGCAACCCCCTATGTGAGCGACAGATTCGTGTCCTGAAGGAGAACGTCAGGATATGGTGCCAAACTGAACGCACCAGAGACTGGGTGAGACTACTCTCCGTCATATCCTTGATGATGAACTCCCAAGAGAGTTCAGCTACTGGCTACTCGCCACATGAGCTATTCCTGGGGCGCCCGGCGTGGTTCCTACATGCCCCCTATCCAGAGGACACCCATTCTTCTGTGGGTGAATGGGTCAAAGAGCAACAAGCGAAGGTGGACAAGGCCAAGGCTATGCTCCAGAGAGTGAGGGAGCGTCATTGGAACAAGAAGAACAAGCACCGTGTACCGGCCACCTACCAAGAGGGGGACTGGGTGCTGGTGCACCACAGTGGACTACCCGCCTGGCCACGCTCTACCAGCGATGACCCATACTTCGGGCCGTACAAGATCCTATCTGTGGATGGACACCGTATCAGCGTGGGGTGTTCTCCCCGTCTAGGGGGGACCCTGGTGTGCGCTGCTCAACACCTGAAGCGCTACCATGATCCTGAAGACCTCTGTGGGGAGGAGTGGGAGCTGAACGACGAGGAAATCGCCGCCCTGGACCTACAAGGGGCCGCCAGCCCTATGGAAGTTGAAGGTGAACTCCCCGACATGAACGCCGAGGAGATGGCTAAGGAGGGCTTCTACCTGGTGAAGTCTGTCCTACGCCACCGCTATCGCCAGGGTTGGCGCTTTCTCACCCTCTGGGAAGGGTTTGGAGTCGAAGAGGCCACCTGGGAGCCCTTCTCTGCATTTGTTCTACCTGAGGGACGCCTAAACTCAGTTCTGGTTGACTACTTGTCCCAGAACAACCTTGGTGAGTTGCTGAGGCTCGCTGAGACGCTTGCCTCCAAGACTAAAGCTAGGGACTGAACCTTACCCTCACCTGCCAAAGCGTATGTGTTAGTGTGCTAGTCCTAAGGTCCTGAGAGCAAGCCGCAGAAGTGGTGTCCTAATTATACCCAAGTCTGCGCCCTTGCTAAACCTGGAGGGTTGGCTTATTGATGCCACGGGGTACGCCCCGGGTCTCCCCTCCCCTATGCGCCCAATTTCTGTGCTGGCGCAAAACCTTGGGGGAATACCCAGCGTGCTAATCCAGGTATTGTTTTCCCTACCTATCTGTCTACTACAGGGAGGGGTGGCCAAAAGCTATGAAGGCATGCAAAACGCCTGTTTGCTATGTGACCAAAACACTGACATAACCACTGCCACAGCCCACCAACCCCGCTAACATTGCAGGAAAAGGGTGGGACAGTGACACACCCCCTACAGGTCCTACACACCCTACAGTGGCACCATCCTGGTGGGCGAGCACTGGGCAACTGGCTCTAGCCCCCACTCAGGACTACCACTCCTACACGCACACTCTACTGGGCGTTGCGAAGATGAAGGTCTCTTGGGTCCTAGCGACCCTCCTGTGAAATTGCAAGACAACACAGCGCTACTAAGCAACTGTGGCCTGACAGGGGACGCCACAACGCGTTTCCCCTGTTAGGGCTTGGAGGAAAGGAGTGCTCTCGCGTGCAAGGCGCAGATGTCGATGAAGTCGGACTCCCTGCTCCGCCACAGGCGGAGCGGAGTTACTTGTTTGTGTGATCTGCGCCCTTGTTTAGCAGGGCATAAAAAAATGCTGCTGCACCACTCACCCTACCTGCCCACCTGTAAAACAAAGGCAAATGAAAGGGCGTTTGCGGCGGAGGAACCAAGCCACACTCCAGGTATTATACCCTTCTCAGTGTGGCCTATAATACGCTGTCCGCAAACACGCTGCATGGAGCAGCTACCCTTGTCAAGCAAGCAAGCGTTAAGGGACTCCTCAGGTTCTCTTAAAGAACGTACCGAGGAGCCCCTGGGTAGCCTAAACAAGGTTTACCGTGCGCACTTCGCGTGGCCTACCCTTTAATGCGTGTGTGCATGCACGAGTATGCGACAACACCGTGGGCAAACCTCCCCATCTGCGCAACAATCTTGACTCCACCAGGGGGTGGCCCCGCCTGGGCGTACCTACCTTACCTACCGCTGGGAAGTGAAGCAAGGTGAGAGGACAAAAGGGGCGCACGCGAAGAACGTTGCTACGCACTTGTGTGTATGTCTCATCACCCTGATCTGACCGCTAATCATCTGCAATCTTTCTAATCAATCCCTCTACCGCGTCCTATCGTGGTTATCGTTGTTAGCGCTGCTACACGACTCGTTCACGGAGACACGAGACGAGCAATGTGTATGCGGCATGCAAGACAAGCATACCTGTAGTTTATACCTGATTCATTGAAGTCTTTTCGATTGATTCTCGAATTCTTGAATTTTTGAAGCTTCTATTAGTGTGGGTGGAATCTGTATGTTTATTTATTAATGTGTGTCTCGTCATTTTCAAGACTACATGAGACATACGTTTATAATTCCATTATTTCTCCATTTTCCGGCGCTTCGCTAGGAGCCGCTCCTGCGCGCCGCCATTTTATGCGTATGAATTTCTGGATTTAAAAAATCCAGAGATGACTATAATTTCTATAAAAATGTGCTTCTGATGCACAATTGGATTCTGCTCAGGTGTGTCGTTTCAGAAACATTCTACGCCGTCATTTGACGGATTTGGGTGTCGTTGCTTCGTTTTTGCGTGGATTCGTCCATAATTCTCCCATTCCTGCCTCTGCAGATACCCACGCGCAGCCTCGCTGAGTAGGCCGTGTTCGGGCCGAAACGCAGGTGCCTGGAGAGACTGAGCAGAACCAAGACCCCACCAAGGGGCAAATTTAATTTTCTTTCGACTCCCTTCGCCCTAAGACAGGTCACAGGTCGCCAGCAGGTTTACGAGAACCCATGCGAGTGTGTATATTGTGTCTTGCGTTTGGGTTGTGTCGACGCTGCGTCTTGGAGGGAGGGATGCATATGCACATGTTTGGCATGCTCCCAATCTAACCCAACCAAGCCACAGGAGCCCCGGCAGCGCCATGAGCGCTGAGTCTACTGTAGGACATGATACAATCAGAGCAGCAAAAGGACGCCAGCCATGGTGAGCGCCCATTTTTCAGTGTGAGGGAGACTGTAGGTATTTTAAAGTAGGTGTGGAAACCAAGGAAAGGCCAAGAAAAATTCCCTTTCTCCTAAAATGCGACAGTGGTGGCCACCACAGCACAAGGGGGGAGTAAGAAAAAGTGCTTTTCCATTGCTTTGAGGCATACTCTAGTTGTATTAGAGATGCACTGTGCTTCCATGCATTTTTATCTTAGTATTGGTCCAACCAAAAGTGGTGATAACACATTTTGACCTATGGAACCAAACACCCAATCAGGATATGGAGTGGACCCCTTAATCCCCTTTCAATCAGAAGTAAAACATCTTTTCCTGAGTTGACTGAGCACTGACATACCTAAAGTAGAGTCTATGAATTTATCTATGTTTTTCCATGAATTCTTAGCTATCCTAGTGGTATGCAGCCTAGGGGGCTGGGCACCTCTTTTTGAGAGGTCCTGGGTTCAATTCCTGGTCAGCCTAGCTAAGTAGGAAGATCCCATGTGACATGGCAGTGACCTCATCGCCACATACCATGCCACCTCAGCACATATGGGACCCAAAACAAAGAGTGCACATCTCCTAAGATGGCACTATGGAGAGAGAGTGATCCTGAGGCAGTTTTCTAACTCTTTTCCCAAAACATTTCAGCTATCTTTGTGAATATGCATTCATATGTGACCTGAGTTGCAGTTTCTGTGAATATTCAATCATCTTTCACTGTTTACACTGCAGCCCTTCATGCTTTGATCCTGAATTACCTTCTCCTTGCATACTATTGGCTTGGGCTATCCTGGATTGACTTGGCTTTACTGTATTTCAACAAACAAAAGCTTTTCATCATCCAAAACAATCAGCAGGACACCCTACAGCAACAACAAGCAGCAGGAGAAGCAAAAACACAGTGCTGAAAACACCATAAACTTTTCTGGCTGGAGACAGGATAAAGGTTTTGAAAAATAGCGTGCAAAATCCAAACAATTCTGATTCCTCTGAACGTCATTATGTTTCTGACAGGTTCCCGGGGCACGCAGGACGCGTGGAGGATGTCGTTCTACACCGGAGCCCCAATGTGGAGACCGCACAGAGGACATGCAGAACGCGGCCGACACTCGAGAGGGATGGCGAGCGCACAATGTCAGTGAGACGGGCGACAAAGGGGCGGTGCAGTCTTATCTTGCGGCCTACTTGCTATTGGTTGCCTTATTTTCATCTTCATTCCCCTTGTGCTTCTTGTGCTTCTTGTCCTTCTTCTGCTTCTTGTTCTTCTTACTCCGCTTGTGCTCCTCTTCCCTGCCATCATCCTCCTCGTCCTCGCTTACCACGTTTACCTTTTTCTTCTTCTTCTTCTTTGAGTCCTTCCAAAAAGAGGACAGCCAATACATGTGGAGGAGGCAGCGTAACCGTTGGAGAACTGTAATGATTCAGGCCTTTACTCATTCACAGGCCTGATCTTCATATACAGCAGATGCGGCGCGCGCAGTGACAGCGAAGTCGCGCCAGGATTCTATTGTGAATCTGTGTTTTGGGATCGCTTTTAATCGTGCTCATTATTATCGCATTGATTAGATAATGACGATCTGGGGTTCAACAGTCGGTAGTACTGCTTGAGCTATCATGCGAGGTTTTGTCTTGCCATGTTTCAGACCTTGCACCATTTGATCATGTTTATGAACTAAGATTCCGTTGAACGAACAGTGTCCGGGACTGTTTGTGACTGTGGACAATCGCAGGTCATTTCCGTTGTCTTGTTGGTGCTCTTGCCTCTCAGATTGTATTCTTGATTTCAATATTGATTTCGGAGTGAGCCCATAAATCTGCAACAAGGTAAAACCCATGGAATACCAACGGCAATCAGAAGACCAATTATATGGTAGCGGTTTCGGTGATATGATCCATGCACAAAAAGAATACAATGAAGTTGGGTTTCATGAACCACATGGTTGCGCAATGAAAGTGGTATATAAAGGTGACCGATTTGAGAGCATGCATGAAGGTTCGAACCTCGATGGTTGGGATGATGATTCCGCGGATCCACTCGACTTTCAAAAGTGCAAGAGAATTAGTTACGGGTCCGCCAAGGAGGATGACTCACTACATCCCTTTGAGAGTAACTCCAACAACATGATAGATGATCTTCAAACCAAGGTGCAAGGGTTGCAGGCCTTGATTCAACAATTGATTCAACATGGCCCACAAGCACAAGATGTTCATGAATTAGGACAAAGACGACTAAAAGTTGAACTACGAGTGAATAAACTTCGCAAGCAAATTTTACTTCTCAAAACGTCGCACGACAAGATTTCTAAGGATGTGGGGTTTCTCATGGAGTTCATTAGAGATTTCATTGGACGTGATAGATCCGGCCTCACATCACTTAAGGACACCATGGACATGATTCGACCAGTCGACGCTCGCCTTCGTGAAATTGATCAACACGTTGCACAAATACAAGACAATGCCAGACAAATCACGCGTGTGGCCACAGTAGTGGACGGGATGGTCCAAGTAATTCGATATGGTTGCTCTGTCGTAGAGCCCAATGCAAGTGTTTTTGATCTCTTTCAAGGATTGGTTTCAAAGGACGAATTTCAATTTTTTCGCATCAAAGTGAGTGAATTGGAAGAATTTAATATTTAACAATCTAAAGTGTTGTATGATTCATACATGCAAGATGTGCACCCTCGTTTGCTGACCATTGAGAATGATTTCATTGGTAGAGGTGAGTATTTGCGAGCTTTGAGATTTGTTAAGGAGCAAACCGATCGGTTGCGACTCGAGATTAATCATTATGATGTGGTGAACGATCATAATCAAGGCATTTTGGCCAAACATCTTGAGGAGTTGCGTGGTAATTTGCAAGAGGCTACTCGGGTACATCATACGGATGTTTCAACTTTCAGGGTCGAGCTTGAATAATGGCAGCATGCTATTGGCGAGATGCTTCGTGCAATTGCATCAAATGTGTCAGACGTGTCGTTTCGACAATTGGGTAATAAGGTTGACACCATTGAACATCAACTTCATGAACCTTTCGTGACGGTTAAAGCATTTCAAAAATTCACGACGGACTTTGTGTCCATGCAGGGCAAATTTGAAGAATCAATGAAGCAAATTCAAATGACCGCCAATGGCAATCGGCCACCGAATCCTTCCTTGGTTGCAGTTGAAGGTAACATTTCCCAATTGTCATTGCGTTTGGATGGCCTTGCGTCCGACATTTCGAGTTTGCATCATTCTTTGAGTGCTTTTGATTCTCGGTTGTCATCGCTTTCTTCTGGGTTTGATGGGGTGGAGTCATTTATTGCTCCTCTTCCCCATGCCGTGGAAGCAATTCGACGGCAATCGAAGGAGTTTCCAGATCCTTTAGAAAAGGGGGAGCAAGGTGTGTTTGCTACTTCCTCACCAAAGACGGACTCACAAGTTAAGGCCATGTTGGATGAGCTTCGTGCGGCACTTGCAAAGTGTCAACATGATTTTTCTTTTTCTTTTGAAGAGTGTCACACACGCTTTGAGCTTCAGCTACAGGAAAAACAAACACATGTTGAGGCTCTCATTGTGGGCTTGAAGACACAATTGGTTACTTCCATATGTGACATGCATGCTAACCTCACACGTGAATATAATCAAGGTGTTTCGAAGGTTAGTGAACAATTGAATACTCGTTGTGAAGCGTTGACTAAGCACAATGAGCATCTCGAGCGTAAGATCGCATCGCTTGGGGCTTCTATTCCCCGTTTGATAGAGGAAAGCATTTTCGAGATTCAAAGCCACCCTTGAAGCGATGCAAAAGAAAATTGCGAATGTTGAGGGGACGATGTCTCAAGAGCCAGCACGACCCGTGGATGCAATGCCGCCGCCTCCTCCCCCACCAGATTGTTCTGCTTCACATTTGTTTGTTATGCAACAAGTGGAAAAGGTTGAGTCACGTGTAAATACACTCGAGTCATTTGAGCCAGTGACTACGGCATTAAGACGAATAGACGCCATTGAGGAGCGTATTGGGTCCACGATCGTTGATCCTACATTTTCCAAGCCTGTGCATGACGTGGCGACGCGTGTGGCGGAACATGCCTCCTTATCGGAACTCGTGTTGCAAAGAAATAATACCATTGATCAACGTTCCCTCACCTCTTCCACCTCTCACACTAAGGCTGAGGTCGAAGCCATTTGTCATGGATTTGAAAGCCGCATGTTGAAGTTTTTTTAACGGGTAGAACATGACATGGATAAGAACCGTGAGGAACTCGCGGCCGGAGTTAAAGGGTGTTCTGACACCTAGGATTTTATGAGCTACCGGAATCCCATAACTGACCCGTTCAAAAACTGCCGCGATCGCGATTTACGGCCCGCCGCAACCCAATTTTGCCGAGGTTTCGGTGAATTGTGCCAAATCTGTGCGCATCTGCCCCGATTTAGATAGCGCAATCGGTAAAATCTGACGTTATCTAGTTGCTGTATTGAAATCAGGTCGATTGCATTACCGGATGTCCAGATAAACCCAAAATACGACGATTTTTGCCATTTTTGCCACTTTCGGGCCATAAACGGTCATTTCGATGATGTCCTTGTGGTGTCACGAGATTTCAAATTGATCAAGTTTGTCCCTAGTGCCCTATGAGGCTAGGCAAGCAATGATTTGTGCCCGTGCCTGCCCTTTACCCAAGACAATAATCCGGAGGGTGCCAAAAAACGCCCAAAACAGCTATATTTACACTTTTGAACACCTAAATGTTGATTAAAGTGATACGGCCGTGCTTTCATGTGATTTCAAATGGATCACGTTTGTCGGCTGTGCTATGTGAGGCTTGGCAAATAACAATTTGTGACCGTGCATGCCCTTTACTCAAGGTTATGGCCTGGAGGGTGCCAAAAAAGGCCCCAAACAGCTATATTTGCACTTTTGAACACACAAATGTTGAATAAAGTGATACGGTCGCGCTTTTGTGTGATTTCAAGTTGATGAAATGTGTCCCGAGTGCTAGGTGAGGCTTGACAAGCAACAATTTGTGACCCTGCATGCTCTTTACTCAAGGTTAGGGCCCGGAGGGTGCCAAAAAAGGCCCAAAACAGCTACATTTGCACTTTTGAACACAGAAATGTTGATTAAAGTGCTATCGCTGCCCGTGTGTGTGATTTCAAGTTGTTCAAGTTGGTCACTAGTGCTAGGTGAGGATAGACAATGAACAATTTGTGCCCGTGCATGCTCTTTACTCAAGAATATGAACCGGAGGGTGCAAAGAAAGGCTCAAAACAACTGTATTTGCACACACGCCATCATTAGATTTGCAAATGCTTGTAACCGCTGCATAGTGGTTGATCTTTGTTGTGACTGGGAAGCCTGTAGCCTTGATGCCCCAGGGGTCGTAACGCCCGACACTGCCCCTGATATCTCCGAACCCACATAACCCTCTTCGGACCCATAACCAGCCTCTGGGAGCGACATATGCGAAGCACTTGTAAGTCCTTTGAACTCCATGGTGGAATATGAAGAGTACGAAAACCCGGTCTACAAAAATGGAGCAGACATAGAATCTCAATGCGCATTCATCGCAACTAATGACACAACGTGAAATCATTCGAAATAATTTAAATAAATCCGATTGGGAAATCACGAAAGACAAATGCGACTCGACGCGCGCTCACAGGCGACATCTGGCGGCGAACGGAAAACATGAAATGAAGCGGAAAATTTACTGCACTAATGTACATCTGAGAATCATTGAAATTCTGATCACATCAGTGTATAATTGAGTGCTGTCACTGCTGCCGTTACACTCCCCCTCTGAAAACATACGCCAGTATGTCAGGCTGGGTCAAGTGAAGTGAACGAAACGGCGAAAGTGACCAAAAACCTAGATTAGTCGGCAAAATGTGTGAAATTGAGCTGAATTGAGCAAAATTGTGCTGTGATCTGTGCTTCGCGATGGCCATCGACTTGAATGAAACGTATAGGTACCTCAGGGCACACAGAAAAAGCTTCGTTCAAGCCCGAAAATTCGAAAATTGAAAGTCTGAGTGAAGAATGTACATGATGATTCCTGATGCATGATTCATGATGAAATCAGGATCTGACATCCCACTGCCAGAAAATAGAAAACGAGCGTCGCCATGTCGTTGAGCGTCAAAAAAATAGGGTATCCCTTCATGGAGTCCAAGATATGTGAAACTGGCTGGTGTCATTTGTAGCCATGAGACCAGATGCCAGATTACGGTACAAAATGTGCCTGAATTGAGACCAAAATCAGTGAATCGCCCACGGATTGAGGGTGGCGAAGTTCACAGCAAGCCAAAATAGGTCCAATTCAATGTCAATAGACACTGTGTGTAGTGTTGAACGGAAATCCAGTTCTCATTCATAGCGAATCCAGGTCGAATCCTCATGATGATGATGATCCCCATGATGGAAATCCAAACATTTAAAGTAATGATAGCCAAGAAAACGCAGTGAGTAATTACCACACTGTCAGTATTGTTCCCAGGGCTCCATGTTTAATCCAGTATGAGCCAGAAAGGGGTAATTGACTCGTTATAGTCCCAGAATGTATAAGCATCCAATGCTTGGTACTGGGAATTTGCCAAAATTGCGCTGATTGTGAGGGGGATTCCAACACAATCCACAGATGAACAGCGAGTCGACACAAGTAAGAACACCATCGTCGTCACTTGGTCTATATAAGCCCTTTGACAGTGGTCGTTTGGAAGAGAAACCAACTGTCTCAATGTAAGAGCTGATGGAAATCACATTCTGAGCAGATCCGTCAAACACATGAGACGAATCAGACTCAGTCATGTGCCAGAATCTCGGTAATGAGCACGAACTCGAACGAGTCCTTCCCAAGGCGAGTAGAGGGGCCCAGTCGACAGCAAAAGGCGATAGTGTCGTCGTGGTTGAGGATAAAGGCCTTTCGGATCTTCGGATTGGAATCATCTGAGATGAAGCACATGATTCACATGATGGCCATGATGGGAATGATGGATGGAATGACCAGGATGACCCCAGAATGTCCCATCATCTGTTCGTCGAACCACATAGACGATGCGTCTGGACTGTTATGTCCCCATGCCAAGGGTATATGTCGACCGTAAACCTCTTCGAAAGTTTCGGCGACCCAAATTCTGATCAGATCTTGTCAGGGATGGATGATGCCACAATTGGAGCTTCTTCTTGTGCTTGTAAGTCTTCCTTGGTGACACAATCCTTGATCAGCGAGAGCTCTTTGTCAATCTCAGGGTGTTTCTTCAGGAATGTGATGAAAGTGTCCGTATACCCATGGATAAAACTTGATGCTGGCTCCCATTTGTCCTCTTCTGGACCGAACCCCTTCCATCTGCACAGAAAGTACCACTTGTTCCGAGCATTCTTCCTGTAATCAAGAATCTTCTCCAACTCGAAACTGCTTGTGACCATCTTCCTGTCACTCAGGTACTTCGAAGTCCAATAGAGAGGCTTGAACCTTCCTTTGGGGCAGGGTACTTCGGCCTTCAAACGGTCTCGATGTACTTCTTGATGCCTGCCTGGCTCAATTTCAATGTTGAATGTAGTCTCACTTAGTTGACTTTTGACTTGGAATGGGCCATCCCACAAAGGTAACAATTTGTTGTCGTCCTTCAGGGTGTCGTCTGACTTACGAAGCCAAACTTGCTGGCTTTTCTCGAAGGGTTTTCCTTGCGTTCTTGGCTTATTTTTGAAATTCAACCAATCTGCTTGATTTTCCACTTTGGCTTGGATCCACTTGGACTCTAGATCCTTGATCCTCTCAAACCATTGCGAGGCGTCGTAGCACTGCCTTGGATGATGCATCACTGGTCCTGGACCCATCTTCTCGCGACCAAAAACAAGCTCATTCGGACTTAATCCAGTGTAATTCTTGGTGCGATTGTATCTTCTCAAGACACAGTAAATTGTCTCCAACCAATTGTAGTCCTTTTCAGTTGCCAGGAATTTTCTCAGAATGGAGATAAGAATTCTTCCAGCGCGTTCAGCAGGGAGAGCTCGATGGTCGTAGACTCGGGCACGAAGGTGATGAACTCCCAATAGGGCAAACATGTTCTGCCACCAAGTCCCAATGAACTCTTTCCCACTGTCCGTCAGAATTTCACTGGGAACATCCCAGTTACTCATCCACTGACTTGCAGTCCACTTGGCAGCCATTTCAGAGGTGAGATGCTTTGTGTTGCAAGGGAGGACTTGGATGTAGCCACTGTGGCGGTCTTGAATTAACAAAACCCCATCGATAGGCTTCCTCGTGTAGAGACATTCCTCTTGGATTTGTCCCAACTCGAAGACATCCGCCGTCACCTTGTCGAACAACCTCTCAGGAATTGGTAATCCCTTCAGTAGTCCTTCTGCCTTTTGATTCTTGGGGATGGTCGCCTGACATTGCTTGCATCCTTTGGCAACTCGTTCACAGGCACCCTTGAGGTCCCGTGTGTACACTCTGTGGCGTAGCTCCTGCTCCAGCACACGAGAATGTGTGTGGGCTGTCTCATTCCGATGCCAATGTTTGACATATTTGTCAATCAGACAATCAGGAACACAAATTCGTCCTTGCCAAAATAACTTGTCGCCTTGGATTTTGAAATCAGACGTCTCTTCAGAGTCGTAAGGCTTGTCCCCTTTCAACTTGTGGTATACAGACCCAAAGAACCTGTCCTCCTTGTACATCTTCGTCCAATCCACATAGAGGAAGGAAGTTTCCTTGTCCTTTTGTTGTGGAGGGAGCGTGGATTTTGCTTTGGATCTCGTCGTAGGAAACACATTCAGGAGTGGCAGCGACGACTCAGAGTCAGAGTTAACTCCTGCAGTCTGATCTGCCTTGGTAATCTCCTTGCATCTGACCAAATCCACCTTCATCCGATTTTTAATCGAACATTGGAGACAATGTTTCTTGATCAGTGCTTGTTCCTCCTTGTCGAACTCGATCACTTCAGCTTTATCCGTCGCTGTCCCATGAAAACTCACTTCAGAGTAAGCCTCAGAGGCTGGGTAGGCCCAGCGACTCAGGGCGTCCGCCACTGTATTGTAGCGACCCGGAATGTAAGTCACATGGAGGTCAAATCTGCTGAGAGTTTCATGCCAACGGCCTCGTCTCCCAGCTGGTCCACCAGGGGTATCCACATGTTCTGTCCTCCAGCTCTCCAGTGACTTGTGGTCAGTCAGTACCTCAACGCGATGGCCCAAGATCCAACCTTCATAACGCCGTAAGGCACAAAGGATTGCGTAGGCTTCTTGTTCCCTTGGACTCCAATTTCGCTGCCTTGTTGTAAGCTTGCGAGACCAGAAAGCCAGAGGATGATGGTGACCTTCGTCGTCGACTTGTTCGATCGTAGCACCAATGGCGTAACGACTGGCGTCTGTACGAATATAAAAAGGTCTTCCATCCAACCACGGAGTCTTTAATGTAACCACATTTGCCAGTGCTTCCTTGAGACCAGTAAATGCCTCTTCACATTCTGGCGTCCACTTGAGCTTGACTTGAGATCCCTTTTTTCTTTCCATTTTGCCAACCTTCAGTAACTCTGTCAATGGACCAGAGAACTTGGCGTAGAGAGGAAGGAACTCGTGGTAGTAATTGCAGCAGCCTAAAAAGGCACGAAGCTGTGTGATGGTTTTAGGCCTTTCCCAGAGCTGCAGGGCAGCCATTTTTCCTGGGGCTGGTCTTCTTGTCCCATCTTCCAAGACAGAGCCACAAAATTCCACACTCTGGAGGAACATCTTGCCCTTCTTGGGACCACACACGAGCTTCTCTTGTCGAAGGACTCCGAGAACCTTTCGAACTTGTTCTTCGTGCAACTTCAGGCACTCATCAAAGTTGTTTCCCAACGGCGTGGCAATCAGAAGGTCGTCAATGTACATGCTGCAGAATTCTTGTAAATCCAGAGACTTGTGCTTCTGAAATAAAATAGTCTCCATCATCTTCTGGAACATCGACGGCGCATTCTTCAGACCCATCGGCAGTACAGTCCACTGTACAGTGCCACAGGGCGTGCACATTGCCGTCAAATGCCTGTCCTCTTTTCGAAGTGGCATTTGGTGAAAGCCATGGCGCAAATCCAACACAGTAAAGAGCTTGCCTTTGGCTCTCGCGGCGATCTCCTTCTCGATCAAAGGAAGCGGATGCGCGTCTGGTACTGTGGCGGCATTCAGGGCTCTGTAATCCACCACTAGACGCCAAGCATCTATGCTGGATTGGTCAGCAGGTGGGGGTTTTGGCACGGTAAATGGTGCCGAACACCACTCAGAACTCATGCAGCCCTCCAACCAACCGAACTCATAGAGATTGCGCTCAATAATCTTTCGCAGGGCATCTGCTTTGGTGCCGTGGAGATAGAATGGACGCTGTTTGTGCACCTTGGAGCCTTCTATTATCCCAATCCTGGCTTCCCCATTTTCACATCGAATTGGGGGGTTTTTCCACAACTTCCCACTCAGCACGTCATCTTGATAATCTTCGAACACTGCGTCCCTTCTTGCAGATATCTTGTCTCCGTCGACCTGATTCCCACATTTAATCACTGACATTATGTCCACCAATTTGCGAATTGTTGGTCGTGGTCTCATGTTCTTGGCCACTTCATTCCAAACTTCTTCGTCGCATTGTTGGCGGATGAAGCTCACCTGAGCTCGCTCCTCCGTGGGATCCCACCAATGAAAGGGGTCCACGAATGTCTTGAAGGGATGGTCGGACGAATTCAGCTTCATTCCTGTCAATTCAGGCGAGATTCTTGGAGATTTGTCTTCATTCTTGCTTGAAATCTTGACTTTTTTGGCTTGATTCTTGTCTGATGGGGACGAATTGTAATGGATGGAGCCGTTCTCTTGAGGGACGCCGATTGTTCTTCCCTCCTTCCGCGACGATACGTCGGGATTCCGCTCTCGATCGTCTTCATCCATCTCAATTGCGTCGATTCTTGAGGAATTTGATATGACCTCTTCTGTTCCCATTTCACTGCCATCTTGCCAATAATCTCCCGGATTCCCGTCAACTAAGCACGCCAACGTGCTCCACGAACGCTGTGGCAAAGGCTTGCCATTGTCTTCGCAATACAGCTTCACTCCCTTGTGAGGTAGCTCGACAATGTCGATTGAAATGTCCATAATGTCCTTGAACCACTCTTGTCTTGGCCAATTGGGGACAATTAAAATCGCCTTCGCGCCGGATTGCTTCAGCTTCTGCACTACACGAGGGAAAACGTCGAAGGGTGGATTGATCCAAAGAGGTTCAGACCAGTCCTCACTCCAGGCATCGTCGTAGAAATTCGGAAATCTTTTATTCTTTTTGTTTGCACAGGCATCAACTTCAGGACGAAAATTGTGGTTCTTTTCGAAATAATCCACCAGAATGTCCCGCCATTTGTCAACTACACGATAGCAAACTGACTTCCACTTCTTGCTGTTCAACGAATCCACCTTTCCTTCGTCGAAATCTTCTTGATTCCTTGTCCATTCCTGCCCATCTTGCTGAAAATGCAGCTTATTTCTCTCCTTGAATTGGTGGATACTCTTGGTATATGGGTGCAGATAATACAGGTCAGACGGGTCGCTGGTCGACGGATCTTGGAGGAAGCATGTCCTGTGTCCCATGGGCGACACACGGTGAGCGTGAAGCCAGGGTTGACCCAAGAATAAATCATACTTTATGCTGGCTTCATAGAATTTTCCAGCAAACCACTCCTCCGTGACCGCCTCTTCCACGCTCCATACAGATTGTTTCACCAATCTGACCGCCAATTCTGCTTCTCTGTCGCCACCGTCAAGGCGATGTCCGCTGACTCCCTCCAGCTGGACAGGGGTGGAGGACATCTTCGCCTCATCCTCCTGCAGAAAGCCTTTCCTCACCAGGTTCACCTCTGAACCTTTGTCAATCAGACATCTGGCAAGTTTAACCTTACCATCCGTTGTTCTGACCTGGATCCAGCAGACAAACTGGCGCTGCTTGCCTCGCCGGACAGCGCTGAGGACCCAGGCAGGGTAAAGGAGGCCGGAGGAGCGCGCCAGCCGGTCCCAGCAGCGTCCATCCACCGCCCCAACTACCCTGATGGGTTTTGTCTCCTGCCACTCAACCCCAGTGTTGGGAATTGGGTCAAGTTGGCTTCCCTATTGCCATTGTTCTTCTTCGTTCGGCTGTACGTCCTGTACTTGTCCTTCGTCAACCCATTCTTCTCCTGCTTCGACAGCATTCACTCCTTTTCCACGTCCACGACCACCAAATGACTTTCCACCACCACCTTTCTTACCACCTTGACCTTTGTTGTTGGAGGTGTTGGAATTGGGGTTGGATTCGTTGGATCTGCCCTTGCCTCGACCTCCAGTATCCTTGTTGTTGCCGAAGGTCTTGTTCGCTGGCATCTCCGCGTACAGGGGGTTGCCATTCACCTTGGAATCATCTTGATTCCCGGACTTCCCCTTGCCATTTCCACCTTTTTGGCCAGATTTTCCACCAGATTTTCCACCAGCATCGGTCAATCTTGAGTCGCTTGGGTCTCCGCCTTGCTGCGAGTAATCTTTTGGTGTCCAGTCTCTGTTCTTCCCTTTGGACTGCCCCTTACCCTTTCCCCTTCCATGCTGGTCAGCATCTCGTGCTCCATCCTGCTGGGGATTTTTGGGAGAATTTCCCTTTCCATCCATTTTGGACTGAATTGTTTTGAGATCTGAGGGCGTCCATCTGTGATCTGCAGTCGTGTGAGTCGCCGCTCGACCTTCTTTTCCAAGGGCAATGCACACAGAGCATCCCTTCTCACCAACGGCGTTGACCTTGCCTCCGAAGCCATGTGCATCCTGGGACTTCTGGCGTTCTAAGTTTGCATACTTTTCAAGTTGGTCCCAGACCTGCTCGACTCCATATGAGAAGATCCACGGTCGTACCCTCAAAACTGTTCCCTTATACTTCACTTTTCCATCCACCATGCTGCAGAAAAACTCCGACTGTTCAGAATCGTGGAAACCAACTCTCCATCTGCCCCCACGAATAATGATGTCTTTCAATCCAGTAGCACTGATAGAGTGTAGCAACTCACGAACAGCCATTTTTCCCATAGTTTCTGGTAATCCTCGGACTTCAACCCAGTTGCCCAGGACTTTTTGGTCCGCCTGAGAGTCTCTGATCTTCTGCTTGGTCTCCGGCGTGAGCTTGCTCAGGAGGATCTTCTTCATTTCGCCTTCAGAAAGTCCTTCTCCAGAGTTCTCCGCCTCTTGCACCAAAAACTCCCAATCTTGCCTTGCAATTTGAATTTCTTCCAGAAACAATTTCTTGATCGCCCTGAAGTTCTCCAGACGGTTTCGGTAATGATCTTCAGGAAGTCGAGAGCCCTTCTTCTTGAGACTTCTGTACAGCTCTTCGTACGTCAGGGGAGCTCCTTGATTCTGCCTTTCCACATACAGATTGTATGTACTTTCCCTTAGCTTGCCAGTCAAGCAGTCCATCAACCCAAGGATCCAGAATTCCTTGTCCAGTTTCTCCGTCTGCAGCCACACCATGAACTGCCTCTCGAAGGACGCCCAGTAATTTGGGTGCCCTGAGAACTTCGGCTGCTTCATTACTGACCCTCTCAGCCTCATGTGCAAAGGGTTCAGCAAGTGGTTCAGGTTGAAATTTGTGGCTGCGCCCACCGGATTGACGAACACTGGGTTGACTGCGGCGCCTCCCATTGCCTGTGCCTGCGCAATTGCGGCCGCCAGCAACGCCTGGTCCACAGTAGGCTGCACGAACGGCGTTGGTTGAGCTTGATGCAGCCTCATCTCCTTCAATTTCTTCTGCTTTTCTTTGATCTTGGCCTCGTTTTCTTTCTGCTGCCGGTCCTTCTTCTTCCAGGCCATTGATCGCTCCTTCACGGTGGTCCTTGCTTCTCCATCATTATCTCCGACAGTACCAACCGACAGTACAGACCTCTCCGACGAAGATTCTCCTCCTTCAGTACCCAGATTGAACCCAATAGGACTTCCAAATCCAGTAGGGGGGATACCAGAAATTCCAGTAAAAGCTGGGATGTGACCAGTAAAAGCTGGGGGTGCTGGAGAATGTGGAACGCCGTAAGGCGTGGATGTAGGTGCAGCTGAGGAGGTAGGTGCTGGGTGGCTTGCCATTGTAGGCGCTGGTCCAGTGAGCCCAGTAGTGCTCAGATTTTGTACCAGATCTGTAAGCTTCTCCAACTTCTGCTCCATCTCCTTCCACTTGCTGTCATCATCCCTCTTTTTCTCCTTGGCGGCCTTCTTCAGCTCCTTCACCCTGTTCTCCAGCGACGAAATCTGTCTTCCACAGGAGCAGTCCTTGGCGCATTCGCCACAGGAAGGGCATCTCGTCCCCTTTCCTTTGCTTCTCACCTCGTCGACCCAAGTGTCAACACTGGAGGTGGAGCTGGGAAGCTTGGACAGTTGCTCCCTGGAGAGGTGCGAATGTGTCGAATCACACCTCATTTCGTCGACCTCGTCGTCGTTCCGACCCCAGACGCCTGACGGACCAGCGTGCGGATGCACATTCTGGCGTCTCTCCTCGGCGACGATGGCCATCTGCACCATCACGGCGGCCTGGTGGTCGAACTTGTCCATCAGCTCTTCCCAATCCTCTTGCTCCTGCAACTGAGCGTCGAATCTCGACCGGCCGCTGTCCCTGAGGAACTGGCACGACGCCCTGAACCAGTCCCTCAGGCGGCCACGATAGCCCGCCTCCGCCAGCAGCCAATTCTGCCTGTGCAGGAATTCCCCATTCCAGATCTGCTGGAAGTGGTTTTCCCAGTAATCACCGCTAATTCCAGTACCAGACTGCTCTCCTTCGCTGCTGCTGTGTTCCAGATCAGGCAAAGCGTGAGAGGAGGAACCAGATTCACTCGAGGAGGGAGATTCTCGACCGGGTTTAAGGTTGGGTGGGGCGTTCATGCAACAATTAGCACAAGTATGAACTCCAGGCCAATGCCTATGGCCACAGTAAGGGCACTCTGACGGATGATCCTCGGTTTGTTGGGGAGATGCTACGAAGGAAACCTCAGGGGGAACACGCAGCGACCCAGAAGGAGTAAGAGCCCCGCTAAAGTCCGACGATCTCAGAGTATCAGTGGAGATTCCAGAAGCAGAGTCATGATTTCCTCTGCTACCATGTAACCGCTGCATAGTGGTTGATCTTGTTTTCTGACTGCGAAGCCTGTAGCCTTGATGCCCCAGGGGTCGTAACGCCCGACACTGCCCCTGATATCTCCGAACCCACATAACCCTCTTCGGACCCATATCCAGCCTCTGGGAGCGACATATGCGAAGAACTTGTAAGTCCTTTGAACTCCATGGTGGAATATGAAGAGCACGAAAACCCGGTCTACAAAAATGGAGCAGACATAGAATCTCAATGCGCATTCATCGCAACTAATGACACAACGTGAAATCATTCGAAATAATTTAAATAAATGTGATTGGGAAATCACGAAAGACAAATGCGACTCGACGCGCGCTCACAGGCGACATCTGGCGGCGAACGGAAAACATGAAATGAAGCGGAAAATTTACTGCACTAATGTACATCTGAGAATCATTGAAATTCTGATCACATCAGTGTATAATTGAGTGCTGTCACTGCTGCCGTTACAATGCTGTAATGGTCAGAGCCACACTCCCTTGGCACTGCCTGTCAGAAAAAACAAAAAGGAATCCCCCTTGTACGTGAGCGCATACAAGCTGCGTTTATATGGGTTGTAAGGTGTGTCCTTCTCCCTTAAATGACCCACCATGGGGTAACAAAACGCCCCAATAGTAACAACCTGCTGGGCCGCTGTGTGTTTCGGGTCCACATGATCTACGAGGGCACTGAGTGTGTATTTCTGACACTGTGCTGCCTCTGATAGGAAGCACGTGTCTGCAATAGGCATGATGGTATTATCTTCACTAAGAAGACATGCCGTCGGTATGCAAAGGAACCACTGGAAATTGTTACCCTTCCCATGCATTGACACACTGCACCAAACAGAAGCAAGCCACAAATGAGTTCTGAGTTCTGCAATAGGTATGATTGTATTATCTTCACTAAGGAGACATGCCGTCGGCGTGCAAAGGAACCACTGAAAATTGTTACCCTTCCCATGTATTGACACACTGCACCAAAGAGAAGCAAGCACAAATGAGTTCCAAGATCAAGATATTGTGGCATGTGCATACGTACCTAGGTAGAGTTATTATCTTTCTGCCCGGGTTGCAGTTCATGGGCACCAACCGTGCCTCTGCCCAAAATGCTAGCTTCAAGGCTTAAACTTCGAGAAGCACTTGCAATGCGATAGGACATTTCCAACGGGGTTTACTCCGCCGCATGCTAACCACGCCCTTGATGTCCTGGTGAGTGTGTTCACCACCTTCGCTTGACAGCACCTAGGGAGCGTAGAGAAGGTATAAGAGGTATAATGTATAAGAGGTTGCGTATTGCCGCAACGGGAGGACGGGGTCTACAATTATGCTAACAACCTGTAGATTGCCGTGCTTCAACAAGCGTGCTTGATAATGAGCCAAGAAATAATGGCATTGCACCGTCAACCTCTCTTTCGGAAGATGCAATACCGAGAGTAGCTCGTCCAATCGCCGGTAATCACGGTCTCGTGCCTTGACACGTTTTGGTGCCGTGGCCATTAACTGTAGGGCAAGTCTCCTCAGTTCACGTAGGTAGAACTGTAGTGGCTCCTGCTGAACGGACCTACGTTGCAGAGTGACGGAGGTAACCTCCAGCCCATCAGCCTGTTTTGGCAGTAGTTCATAGACCTCTTGCCAAAACACAGGGTTTCTCAACAAATCCTGAATGACAAAAGATCGCGGCTTCCGTCGATTTGGATGGCTGCCCGGCCCACGCTCTAGTGGTGGCAGGTACGGCGACTCTTTGGTGTGCTTCTTGCATATCGCTCTGAATTCTTGTATCATTCCCGCGGGCACTAGCCTGGGTGCTTGGCAAGTTGGTCTTGTAACCAAAGATCTATGCCATGTAAGCCCATATGGACCACAACCTCCTTTGTACAATGTGACACATCGTACCCCACATCAAGGTCCGACTCAAAGATCTGGAAGTAGTCCGCTAGAGGGGTGGGAAAGAAACTCAAGGGCCGCTCTGGTTGAGGATTGTATCCGAAGAGTTTCCAGTCTTCCCCGGGCACCAGACACACACAAGCATTGGGATGTCCCGGTTGCTCTAATGTGAGTAGCTCTCCCAAACAACCCGAATCAGGGTAATGTACAATCCCAACACCCTTATCTACAAGCCATGTTTGAGTGGAGCCAAGGCAAGTTCCATTGGGAATTGTTGGGACTTCGATTGCAACCGCTGCGGCAAGGTTGCTTGACGACCTTGTTCGTGAGGTGACGGCCCAGGCTACCTTTGATTTGCACAAGTTCCCTTTCCAAGGCATGTACTTGAGCAGACGAAAGGCATCTCGGGAAGGGTCTCTTGGACCGTATTGGGCGGAGAAAAGAGGAGGCATCACAGTCCTTTGTAGCGCATTGTTGCAATTCGGAGACCCAGCAATTGCATTGCCAACAGCATCTGATGCACCACGGGAGCTAGGTACTGTCACACAAATTGTGTTCTGTTGACATTGCTGACCCCTTTCTCATTTTCTGAGTGTCTATTTTTTTTGGAAATCTTTCGCTCAGGCCACTTGGCTCTTTTGCATGTGCCTCGTTTGCTTTGCTCTTGAGTCGTGGTAACCAGAGTCGCCGTTGACGCAGAGACGGTAGAGAATCCAAGACGGTTTGGTGTTGCTGTGCATTGTGTACACATATGCCCCCAAATGGCTCCGTGACAAGAAGTTTGTGATTGTCCATTGCATGCATGCATACACTTGTGTGCAGAAAATATTTAGTTCCACGCCCCTGTATTTGTGATGAGTGCTTTGCCAAAAATTGTATGAACCCCAGTTCCGGTTTTCTGTTGCCTGCAGTTTGTTGAACGTCGTCGTCCATTGTCTGTTGTCTGTTGTCTGTTGCCTGTTGCCTGACGTCAGTTTATTTTCAGTGCAGACCTGGAAGGACAAGATGCAGCCCCAGTGAACACATGAAAAATGGTACAGGTTGGATTCGTGTTCTTGCTTCAAAAAACATGTTTCGCAGGGTATTGGAGCAAGTTATGAAGTGTTTCTGAGCCGCCAGCACGAAAAAAACTGCATTTTTAGCCCCCAAAATGGCCAAAAAATGCCAGTTTTTGGCCTAAAACAGTGTTTGTGGGGCCTGAGTGGTTGGATGTAGGGCCCCCCACCCTATTTTGAGGGTGCTGGACTCAAAGGATCGTGTTTCTTCAGGTTTTGGAGCAAGTTGTCGAGTGTTTCGGAGCTGCCATCACCGAAAAACCCCTTTTTTTGCCCAAAAATGGCCAAAAAAAGCCATTTTTTGGCCTTAAACAGTGTTTTTGGGGCCTGAGGGGGCAGTTGTAGGGCCCCCCACCCTATTTTCAGGGTGCTGGACTCGCAGAAACGTGTTTTGCAAGTTTTTGGAGCAGGTTATCGAGTTTTACGGAGCCGCCATCACCAAAAAAACCGCATTTTTTGCCCGAAAATGGCCAAAAAAAAAGCCATTTTTTGGCCTAAAACAGTGTTTCTGGGGCCTGAGTGGTCAGTTGTAGGGCTCCCCACCCTATTTTAAGGGTGCTAAACTCACCAAAAACGTGTTTTGCAGGTTTTTGGAGCAGGTTATTGAGTTTTTTGGAGCCGCCATCACCAAACAACCGCATTTTTTGCCCAAAAATGGCCAAAAAAAGATTTTTTTGGCCTAAAACAGTGTTTTTGGGGCGTGAGTGGTCAGTTGTAGGGCCCCCCGCCCTATTTTGAGGGTGCTGGACTCACAAGAAAGTGTTTTGCAAGGTTTTGGAGCAAGTAATCGAGTTTTTCGGAGCCGCCATCACCAAAAAACAGCATTTTTGGCCGAAAAATGGCCAAAAAATGCCATTTTTGTTTTGGCCTGAAGCAGTGTGTTTGGGGCCTGAGTGGTCAGTTGTAGGGCTCCACACCCTATTTTGAGGGTGCTGGACTCAACACAAAGTGTTTTGCAAGGTTTTGGAGCAAGTTATCGATTGTTTTGGAGCCGCCATCACCAAAAGACCGCATTTTTTGCCCCCAAATGGCAAAAAAATGCCATTTTTTTGCCCTAAACAGTGTTTTTGGGGCCTGAGTGGGCAGTTGTAGGGCCCCATACCCTATTTTGAGGGTGCAGGAGTCAAAAAAAACGTGTTTTGCAAGGTTTTCGAGCAAGTGTTTGGGGTTTCGGAGCATTCATCACAAAAAAAACTGCATTTTTTGCCCAAAAATGGCCAAAAAATGCCGTTTTGTAGCCTAAAACAGCATTTTTGGGGCCTGAGTGGTCAGTTGTAGGGCCCCATACCCTATTTTGAGCATGCTGGACTCAAAGAAGTGCGTTTTCCAGTGTTTGTGGAGCAAATGATCAAGGGTTCCGGAGCCACCATCACCAAAAAACCGCTTTTTTGGCCGAAAAAATGCCAGTTTTTTGGCCTAAAACAGCATTTTTGGGGCATGAGTGGTCAGTTGTAGGGCCCCATACCCCATTTTGAGGATGCCGGACTCAAATACGCGCGTTTTGCAGTGTTTTTGGAGCAAATGATCAAGGGTTCCGGAGCCACCATCACCAAAAAACCGCTTTTTTGGCCCAAAAAATGCCCATTTTTTGGCCTAAAACAGCATTTTCCGGGCATGAGTGGTCAGTTGTAGGGCCCCATACCCTATTTTGAGTGTGGTAGACTCAGAAAAATGTGTTTTGCAAGGTTTTGGAGCAAGTTATCGAGTGTTTGGAGCTGCCATCACCAAAAAACCATATCTCTTGCCAAAAACAAACATGTATGGTTTGAGCTATACAAAAGCTGCTATTCGCAACTAGGTGGTGAATGTCATATTTTTCGGATACGGCCGATTTCAGATGGAATCAAGCCTGCATTGTCGATCTAGGGGCTAGAAAATTACCAATTTGGAGGGTGGGGGGGGGGCTAACTCCGGAAAATATGCTCTTTATGGTATAATTTGACAAAAAAAGTAGTATTTCTGAATGTAGCTGGTTTTGGGATTTTTGGACCCCATAAAATCCTAGGTGAGCGTATCTCGTCCTTTGAGGGTCTTGCAAAGTCTCCTGGCATTATGCAAGGTATAGGCTTGGAGGACTATCGTAAGGACTTGAGGCGGTAGAGAACCGCGCAGGGCGCTCGGTGGCTACAGTTGCGCACTCCGTGCACGGCCGAATGGATCGCCTTCGGGAGGATTTCAGGGAGCTTCATGCCCAGGTGAATGCCATGCATTCTTCAAGTTATTCTAGCGAAGCGCCACTGGGGCATGGACATTGAATTGCGTCGGAAGCTCCAATTAACTTCAAGGCTGGTTCAAAATATTATTATGTGCCACCTAACAAGGATCATATACCTTCCAGTGGTGAAGCCATGGAAATGGGCACTGAGTCCCAAACTGCCCAAACATCCACATCCACCGCTAATGTGTGTACAACTACCTCATTAGCGACCCCGCCCCCGACGCGTACTACATTGCTTTCTACTTCTAGTGGCTTGCAAACTACTTTTGATCAGCCAGCCACGCCAACGCTACCAATGACGGTCCACTCTGAATTGTTGCATTGGCTTTTCGATCCTTCGGGTTGGCTTAAGCCTTTGCGTGCATTGACACCCCCCTCTCCTTTTGATTTCAATCAATTGGTGCCCAGGGGCATCGCCGATGGAATGGCATTTCATGAGGTTCGACCACCTCAAGATGAATTTGAGGTCAGGGTGCCAGAACCCGCGAAAGCCCAGTCGGGGAAAGGTATTTTTGGTAAATCCCCTGATTCGTTGTTAGACCCAAATGTGTTGGAAACCCTTCAAAATCATTATAGGGCTCCAGTATGGAGACCGGACCTAGGGCAGTGTTATTCGGATTGGGAGAACTTGTTTTTGGTGTGGTACTACCGCAAGGGATGCCATTTTGATTTGGAAACTCAGTTTGGGTTGTTGCTTTCTAGTCAGCCCACAAAGAGACAGTCCACGCTGGCTTGCCAGTCACGTGATGAGCGACTTTCCTTGATGGATCTTTTTCTGCTTATTTGCTCCTATGGCATCCAAGTCTCAAATCCTTATAGCCCCAGTACGGTTTTCACCAGTCTCGGCCAAAAGGGCAGTCTAACAGGAGACGTGGGTCCGGATTAATGGTACGATTTTTTTGCGCGGTTTTTACACCACGGTCGGAGGGTTACAGGCAGAGTTCCCATGTGGCAAGCCCATTCCGTCCTTCTCTCCGCCGTGGTTGCATACGCCAAGGGGAAATCGGCAGACAACCCATGGTACTCCATTAAGCAAGATCTCCTCCAGGGACAAACCTCTAGAGGTAATGTTCCTTATACGTACTTGGAGATCTATGTATTTGTAATGCCCAGGTTGCTTGCGGCCCGCCAGGGCAAATAGGTCGAGAGTGGGTTACAGGCATTGCTATCCCCAGAGGGGCGGACAGTACAAGCCGTCTCTGATTCCGGTAGACGTAGAGAACGAGGATATGAGGGTGATCGTTCTCGCTCACGATCGCGTGACCGTGACCGGTACGGGGATAAACGTGAGGGAGGTCATTGGGGTTCGCGTGGCCGTGACCGTTATGGATGTTCTCGTGACCGTGACCGTCATGGGGACAAGCGCTCACGCGGTAGTAATTGTAGTCGTAGTGGGGACCGAGATAAGTGTGCTAGTGAGCATGGTCGTAGGGAAGACCGTCCACGCGATGGGTCCAATTTGCGTGATTATCATCGAGGATCAGATGGGGAGCGCAGTAAAAGGTCCCGGAGTAGCTGGGGTAGTCACAGTGGCCGTAGTAGTAGGTCTGAATCTGAGCGTTCGAGATCGCATGGACGTGATTTTCCGCGTCAAGGGAAACAGAAAGATTACCGTAGCAACTCTCGCAACACAGATCGCGTAGACAAGTCAAGATACCGGGACCGCGATTCACGGAGAGGACACATGTACCACGTGCATGACATGTACACGGAGCACTTTTGCACCGGAAGCAACAAGGGCAACAGAAAGACCTCATCAGCGACGAAGCCCCAAAAACGCCCTGGCCGCATTTTGCCGAGATCCACTTTCATCTTGCCCTTCGACCGGGTCTTTTCGATGAAACGACCGCGTGTGGTGGTCACGTGGACGTGGTACATCACCGCCTGGGTTAGGTACATCATGTAGCAGTCATCGCCGTCATGGTCCTTCTGCGTCTTCACTTTTTGAATCCAACCGGCGTGGCACCCAGCTGTGAAAACAAAGCGGTTGGCTGCAGAATGCGGGGGACTTGCAGGACGCCCTGAAGGCACTGTCCGACTCCAACACGGAGGACGTATATGACGCGGCTGACTTTTAGAATACTGCAGAGCCATCCCAGTGTGCAATGCTTTACGCAGGCGTGTCATGCATCACAAACCAACAGAAAAAACTTGTTCGTTGGAAAATCTGGAAAACCACGGCCGCGGATTGCGAGGCGGTGATGTCAAGGACGGAGGGGGGGTCCAGGGCCTCCAGACGGATACCGTGGAGCTAGTACTTGCGGGTAACATGGGCAGGGCAATGGCAAAAGAGTAGGCCCTAGAGGCAGGGCATGGGGCACGTGACTCTGATCTCCACAGCCACATCTTAGAGCACGTCGGGAGCCTCGGGCTCGTCGCACACGTCGCTGCTACCAACAGGCAAAGCACGCAGAACATGCAGGACGTGGAGCAAGGACGACATTTGGGGCTCTCCCCTGCAAAAGGTCAAAAGTGCAGTAAATGGTGTTAAAATTCGGATTCCTGGCCCTCGGAAACCCCTCGAGCCCTTGTTTTCTGGGACATGACGTTCTGGACGTGGAGCAGCGTTAGGCAGCAACAGGCAAAGGAATATCAAATTGCTGCACTTTGTTCAAAGCGCGGTGAGGGTTTTTCACCCTCCTGGCCATCGATGTCATGAGGTGCAACACTGTGACAATTTTGCAGTTGCCAACGTGACTCGCAAACAAACGAAGCGGTCGTCGAAAAGGGTGACTGAGGCGTTGCACACGTAAGTTGAGTGCCGTGACACAAATTCATGGTGCCGAGTGGGGTGCGTTGAAAGCAATCGACATGAAACTGTTGCATTGCAGTGCATGCAATTGGTTGGACGGGTACCAATCGGTCCATGCGGATCACAACCTCATGGGTCCGGCTTGGATGCAAGATTGCATCCAAGTTTTTGTTCCTTTGTATGCTGTTCCTCGTGAGTGCGCTATGCAGGTTGGTGTGGGCTCTCACCGTGTTGGGCAACATGAGTCCAACCGTTGGGATGTGTGTTTGATGGAACTAGGTGACATCCTTCTTCTACAAGTTTGCACCTTCCATTGTGGGGCGGGTGGTAGGGAAAAAGGGCGCTACACATTGTTCATCCCGTTCGTCCCTTTGGTGCATGCGGCTAGTATGTCAAAGGTTCACTTGGCACGCCAATTGTATGCTCTTCCACATCACCTGGAACGATCCGGCACCCCACCCCCCCGCCTCCCCCACCCTCCCAGATGTCTTCGCCACCATCAGCGCAGAACTCCAGGAAACGAAAGCCCCACAATAACTGGACGAAGAGATGCCCCAGGCACCATCACCACCAACCACACAAGACAAACCCCGCACAGAGCCCCTCACCCACCCAATCACCACAATGGAGCTCCCCCCACAACACCGCACCACCCCGGACCGGAACGGGTTTCGAGACCTGCCACGGGAATGGGCGGTCCACAACGGCACACTCCGATGGGACGAAATCACACCGGGGCTCCAGGCCATCCGCCTCCACTCGATCACCGAGCCCACCACCACCTGGGCACTACCGACGGACCGCCACCACCTACTCCTCACCATCCAAGGCGATGCCACGATCACACCCACGGAGGGAGACCCCGTAACAGCAGCCCCCGCCCACGCCGTCGACATACCCCCGCAAGCATCGTCGGCACCTATGACGGTACATCCAGGCCCCAGCCCATGGCCAGCCATCGTCATCACCTACCCCGCCCCCAACGACCACACACACACCTGGCAGCAACGGTGGGAGGACCTCCGGGGGGACCTCCTCCAAGAACACCTAGGGCTCACGCGCACCCACCACACCCTACACCCGGTACGAGGAGTAGGCCAAGCACCACACGGCATACACGCCCCGGGAGTATGGGCGTACGCCACACCCATAAACCCACAAGCAGCGGAGGACATCAAGATCGCCCTATCCATCCAGCAAGCCCAGACCCAAACCCCGCACCGCAACACCCAACGAGGCTACACCATTTGGTAGGCATACCAAGACCACGACACCCTCACCCCCCAACCGGGGGCCCCCCCTCTAGACACCAACACCACCGCCCTCCTCCAAGCCGCAGCAGCGGCAGCCACACAGGTAGGGGCCCCGGAAACCTGGGGCCCACAATACCTGGTCGAAACCAAAGTGGCGCCCCACGCGAAGGCCCGAGACAAGCCCCCAACACCGAAGCCGCTCCACCCCCCACTCAAGCTAGACCCGACGGAAGACACCCCCCAGGACGAGTGGGCGACCCACTACATCATCCCCCACACCACCACCCGCAAAAACGACGCCGCCAAGATCACCGTCACCCGCCACCTCCCCCACACCACACACGTTTATGAGCTGACGGCCCCCAACGTCCTCGTCACCCGTCGCCGACACGACGAGCGATACACCATACAGGCGGAAGGGGCCGCCGCGACCACCCTGTACACATGGGCAACACGGGGGGACCTCCCACACCCCACCCTCCACCACGCCCCCTCCTGGCCCACCCCCTTCCACACAGCAGACCGCCCCAACAAGAAGCCCAAACACACAGGTATGCACACCCCGGCCCAGGAAGCCCAGCACCGACACGATGCGAGGCGCAAGGCCCGCACCCTCCAAGACGACAACACGATCCCCCGCATCAGCGCCCCCCCCGCCAGAGTGTCAGATGCCACCCACAACCGCACGATCACAGGCATCACCACGGACTGCCTGAACCCAGCGGCGTCGCGGGCAGACGCCGTGTGGATCAGCGAAGGGCGCTCCCACACACGGGCGGTGGCGCGCCTCCACAACAGGTAGGTAGGTAGGTATCTTCGGGAGCTCGGGATGCCTCCTTTGACATTGCAGGAAGAAGGTCTTACCAAGGGGACGTCCTGTCCCTCCCACTGCCCTATGTCAGGTGCCTCTTGAGCCGCTCCCGTATGTGCTTGGGAAGGCATTGTCGCGGCCACCCGGTCCATGTGTCCCAGGTGGGAGGGTGTCCCCACATGTGTCCATGGGTAGGGCCACATGCCCCCTCCTTTGGGCGGCAGCTCTGGGGGGCTGCCCAGCCGTGTGGAGTATCTCTCACCACAAGGGGTATTGCTCCCGCTTGTCTACGGTACGACCGCCTCACCCTTGTGGCTTGAGTTGCGGGGCCACTCTGCTTGGCAGGTGACCCCCTCCTGGACTGTGTACCGGCTCGCCTGTCACCGGTTGCTTCCATGGCTCCGGGTGACGTTTGCCATGGTCCCCGATGCAGCCTGGCCGGGCTCGGACCAGTGGCCTTGGAGTACCGCTCCTGCCACTGGCCCGGTGGGTCGGCTGGGTCGCCCCAGTGCGTCCGACCCATGGGGTATTGGTTCTTTCCTGTCCCTCGGCCGCCCTACGTGTGTGCAGTGTCCTGGGCCGTCCGGCTCCTGTTCACCGGTGTGCCCGCGCGGTTTGCTGTGGTGCGTCTGCGGTGTCCTGGGCCAGCTGGCTCCTGTTCACCGGTGTGCTCGCTCGGTGTGTTGTGTTGCATGTGCGGTGTCCTGGGCCACTGGGCTCCTGTTCACCGGTGTGCGTGCTGTGTGCGGTGCGCGTGTGCCATGGGTGGTTGTGTCCCTCTTCTCCCCCCCCCAATTTTTTTTTTTTTTTTTTTTTTCTGATTTCCTTTTTTTTCTTTTTTTTTTTTTTGTTTTTTTTTTTTTTTTTGGAAAAAAAAAGAAAAAGAAAAAACAAAAAAGAGGAAAGCAGGGGCGCGCGTACACTGCAGGCACAGGCATGGGCAGCTGGTGCGGCGGTGCTATAGCGTTGTGTCCTCTGGCGTGTGTCGTCGGTGCTGTGGCGGCGGTCGCGCCCCAGGGGTGCGGCTCGCGTGTCCTGATGTACACGGGTATGGGTCAGGGTGGGTTTGGTTAAGTGTCTCTTTGCTTCTGGTGCTGGCTCGTTAGGCGGCTGTGTGGGCTGTGGCTGTGGGCTGTGTCTACGTATTTCCCTCAACGGGCCTGGTTTGGAGTCAAGGGTTGACAGTTTCGGGATGTGGCTCGGGTTTGATTTGTGTTGGGGCTTCGGCTCGGTTAGGCTTGGGTCAGGGTGGGTTTGGTGAGGTGTCTCTTTGCTTCTGGTGCTGGCTGGTTAGGCGGCTGTGTGGGCTGTGGGTGTGGGCTGTGGTTACGTTGTTCCCTCGGCGGGTTTGGTTAGGAGTCAAGGGTTAGCGGTTTCGGGGTGTGGCTCGGGTTTGATTTGTGCTTGAGTTCTGGCTCGGTTAGGCGGTTGCGCGGGGCCGGGCGTGTGGGTAGCGGCGTCCACGGGGTCGTGTGCCCGAGGCGAGTGCGGGGTGGTGCGTGCGGGTCGGCCGTTGGCCGGTGGCCTCACTGGGAGTCCCACACGGAGGGGTCGACGGGCGTGCCGGGGGCGTACGCAGCGTGCAGGTTGGGCAGCAGCGGGCGCACGTGCAGGGCGTCAGCGTGCTTGATGGGGACCTCACTGAGGACCGAGGGGTCGGCGGCAAGCAGTATGCGATGCCCGGGAGGGGTGGCGGCGAGGAGCGGGAGGATGTCCGCGGCCCGCGACGTGGGGGTGAGCACGACGTGGGCCGGGTGCGGCCCCGGGAGCGGTGTTGGGGGGGGCGGGACCACAGGACGGCGGTCTACTGTGAGGCGATGCTGTGGCGCAGTGTGTGGGGCCGGGTGCTGGGCGGCGTGGGGACGTGTGGCGGGAGGGGGGGGGGGGCGGGGCGGTGGCGTGGGAGGGGGCACGGCGGAGGAGTGACGTCAGTGACGTGTGTGTCGTGCTGAGGGTGGGGAGGAGCCCACGGTATCGGGTCCGGGTTCGGCGCCTTTGGGCGTAGTGGTGCTTGTTGTCGTGTGTGTTGGCTTCCTTCGGCGTCCGGTTCGTTTGGTGACTTCTGGGCGGGGCCTGGCGTGGCGCCCCGTGGTGGTGGTGTGCTGGGTAACGGGGTTAGATGGCGGCGCCGCTGGCCGGGGGGTCTGGCGCGTCGTGTTGTGTGGCGCGCAGGGCTCCTGGGGTGCTGTGGGTGTCGCCAGTGTCGGTGCGCCGATGCTTGTGGGGTGGTGAGGGGGTGTGTGCGTGCGGGGCTGGGCTTTGGGTGATGTCCCACAGGCGGATGCCGTCTCGCCGCGTTTCCTGGAGGGTCTCCCGCAGGCGCCTGAGGACGTACGGGTGGTCCTGGGGCGCGGGGAGGTTGCGGGGGTGGACTCCCAGGGGGTGGAGCGCATCGGCCAGCATGGCTTCCCATGCGGCCTGCGGCATCCACCCCCCCGCCAGCCGGAGGCGGCTGTTCTCCACCGACCCCTTGCGGGGCCAATGGACCAGGCCCTCGAGGGAGGGCTCTCCCCGGGCCCACTTCCGCAGCTCCCAGAGCTGCGTGTGGGTCCAGCGCTGCCACCACTGTTCCTGGGCGGGCCTGCGGTCGTGGGCGGAGGAGGGGGCGTGGGTGGGTGTGACGGGGTCGTGGGGACCGGCGGCGGCGGCGGGCCTGTGGGATTCCTCGTAGTCCTGTTCCGTGGGGGTGCGTGGGGAGTGGGGGTGCACGCGGATGTAGACCCGCGGGTGGGCGCGTACGGTCTCCGCCTCGGGGTTGGGCGGGGATTCGCGGCGGCGGCGGTAGTGGGGCATGCGTTGCATGTGGGCTGTCATCGGGGGCCGGTAGGGGGGCGGGGGCGCTGCTGGTGGACCCTGGCGTTGTTCCGGCTTGGTCGGGGGCGGTCCGTGGGCCTGGGGTGCGGGCTTTGGGAGGTGGTGGGACGAGGCGCGTCGCGCTCCGGCCGCGGCGCGCTCCGCCATGAAGGTGGTGGCGGTGGCGTCGGTGACGGTGGGGGGGCGCCGCGCTGGGCGCTGCTGCCTTCGGGCCTTGGACGGCTGGGGCCGGATGTCGTAGAGGACATCCTCGGGGGGCCGGGCTCGCGTTGCCGTCGTGGCGCCGGGTTTGGGCTTGGGTTCCGGCTTGGCTGCGGGTCGCCGTTTGGCGGCGGTCTTGGGCTTCGGCTGGGTCGTTGGCGTGGGCTTCGCCGGGGCGTGGGCTTTGGCGGCGGCGGGGCTGCTCGCGGTGGGGGCGGGTTTGGAGGCCCGTTTGGCAGGTGTCCCCCGCGGCCTGGGGTGTGGAGTGCGGGACGAGGACGTGGTGGTGGTGGTGGATGAGGTGGTCGTGGTGGTGGAGGTTGTGGAGTCGGAGGCGGAGGAGAGGGCCGCGGGAGACGGCGGAGGGTCCCGGGCCTCGGGGGCGGGCGTATGATGCTGGGTCCTGTAAGTAGCGAGAACGAGGGTGCAGGTTCGGGCATCGGGCGTGTGCGCGCGTTTTCCCTGGTGATCCGTGCGTGCTGGTGCTGGCGTGGCGGCGTTGTCCCGGCCGCGCGGGCACGTGGGTTACCCAGGGGGTGGCCATCTCTGCTCCAGGATGTCGGGGTGTGTTTGCTGGAGGTAGTCGCTGGTCCGGAAGAAGCATCGCTGGATGCCGGGCATGTCCTCCTCTGTGAGGTGGGGGTAGTTTTGGGTGGGGGTGTGGGGGCCCGGCCATAGCAGCGCCATGAGGCGGGCTGCCACCATGTACGGGCATAGTTGTGGGGTTGTGGGGCGTGGGGGGGTGGGTCCCTCGCGGTTTCGGGGGGCTTCCCTCTGCTGGGGGCGCAGCGTGACCACCCACACCCATCGGTCCGTGGGGATCCCCCAGGTCCGTTGGGTCCACTTGGCGAGGCAATACATTGCCCTACCAAGGCCCTGGCAGCCGCTGCGGATGGAGAGCAGCGTGTCCAGGGATGCGGGTTCCCACGTGCCCCAGATGTGGGGGTCGTCCGGGTCGTCCCCCCTGGCGTACGTGTCGGGGCCTGGGTTGTGTGGGGGGGGGGGTGTAGTCGGCAGGGAGGAGGGAGTCGGTGCCGTGTACCACCCAGTGGTCTGTGGGTGCGTCGTAGGTGGTGGTGGAGAGGGTGTAGTACAGATTGTACATGAGGGTCATGTACGTGGAGGGGGCTGGCTGCTGCTCGTCGGGGGTGGGGATGTCCCCCGGGACGTGGTGCCGGAAGTTGCTTAGGGAGGCCATCCGGGCTACCCATGTTTCCCGCTCCCACTCTTTGGTGCTGTCGGGGGTGGCGTCGGGTGGGGGGTGGGCCATGTTGGGCTCGCGGTAGCGGGTGCGGCCCCGGGTGCTGTCCCGCTCCGGCACGGGGTGTCCGACCAGGTGTCGCCCCCAGTCTATGGGGGGCACCCAGATCCGGCTCCCCGTGGGCGGCGGGCTCTCGCCGTCTGGGGTGGCGCGTGGGGGGCGCTCGTGTTGGGCGACGTGGAGGAAGGCGTCGAAGAGGAAGTCTCTGACGCCTTCCCCCAGGGTGGCCGCCTGGACCAGGGTGGCCGCCCGGATGGGGGTGCTGGTGCCGGAGGTGCGGAGGTACAGCACGACGTCCTGTTCCCCGAGTCCCCGGAGGTGCTGCCGTACCGCTGCGCGGTTGTGTAGGGCGTAGGGTTCGGCCGGTGCGGCGACTGGTGGTGCGAGGTGTGACGGGGGGCGTGGTGTGGGTTGGGGGGGGTGGTCGTTGTTGTCGCGCGTGGGGTCCGCCGATGGGGTCTCTTGTGGCGGTCACGGGAGGGGGGATTCGCGGTGGCGTGTGTCGGCGGGGGCATCGACGTCGATTGGCTGGTGCTGGCTGCCGCGTGTTGTGTCCGTGGCCTGGTCTCGGGGGGGGGCGGGGTGTAAGTGCGGCTAGCCCCATCTGCTCAGATTTTCAGACATTCTGCCCAGATTGGCTACATTTTGGTCATTTTCTTTGCTTCGGCAGAATTGCCGCCTCGCAGCTCAGTCTCAGGATATTTCCTATATATTTCTGATATGCCGGATTGGATTCCGCGGTCCATTCCCCGTAAATCCGCCGCGTTGCGCTATTTTAGCTGGAATTGCCATTTGCCGCTGACGCGCGCTCGCGGGCCAGATCGGCCAAACATTTTTACATAATTGGATTATTTAAATCTTTTCAGACAGTTTTGGACACTCAGATGTATTTAGAATAATTCGGATCAATTTTCTTCATAGACTGGGATTTTCTGCCGGACCACAATCAGCATGGACCTTGCTTCAGTTGTTGCTGCTCTCGCCTCCGTTGGTGTCCGAGTATCCGGTTCTACCCCCAATAACAACATCCAGGGAGACTCCTCGCGTGCCTGCCCCACTGGTCTTGCCGGCCCCGAGCCCTCCGGCACCCTCAACGACCCAGGGCAGCACTTTCACGGGGGGGGGGGTGGTGCGGGGGTGGCGCTGTTGGTGGTGGGGGGGGCGGGGGTGGGTGTTGCGCTGGCTGGGGGTCTGGGCGTCCCTGTGGGTCGTGTGGGTGTTGAGTGTGTGCGCCGTGTGGCCCTTGCGGTTCTTGACTGGTTTTGGTGCCGGGGTGTAGGTGGGAGGCGGCCGCATGAGCGTCCGGGTGGGGCTGTGGTCCGTATGTAATGGGTGGCTGCTGGTGGATGGTGCTCGTTGGTATGGGGTGTGGGTGGGGGGGATGCTGGTGGTGGTGGGGTGGGGGGGGCGGGGGTGGGTGTTGTGCCGGCTGGGGGTCCGGGCGTCCCTGTGGGTCGTGTGGGTGTTGTGTGTGTGCGCCGTGTGGCCCTTGCGGTTCTTGACTGGTTGCGGTGCCGGGGTGCGGGTGGGAGGCGACCGCATGAGCCCCCGGGTGGGGCTGTGGTCCGTATGTGATGGGTGGCTGCTGGTGGATGGTGCTCGCTGGTATGGGGTGTGGCTGGGGGTGCTGTTGGTGGTGGTGGGGCGCTCCTACTAGGCCCTGGTGTTGCTGGTGTGCGTGCGCGGCTCCTCGCGGGTCCATGGGGGTGTACCGTGGCTCGTATGTCGTGGGCCCGTGTAGCGGGGGCGGCGGGTGGTGCTGGACCGCGTGGTGGTGGTGTGGAGGGCGTGCCGGTTGTGTGTGGTACCCCGGCGTTGGTGGGTGTGGTGGCAGGGGCTGGTGGTGGTGGAACACGTGATGGTGTGGTGCGGTGATGTGCGCTATGTGGGGTGGGTGGTTCGCGGGGCCTGGTTGTGCTGGGGCGTGGTGGGGATGTAGCTGGTGGGGGTCGCTGTAGCTTGGGGGTATTAGGGGGTAGGGGCTGGGAGGGACGGGGGCGCGGTGGTGGTGTTGGTGGTGCCATGTCCCCTGGCTCTGCGCGTACGGTGGTCCTGGCATGGTGTGGACGTGTGTGTGCGGTGGTGGCTGACTCGGCTGCAGGGTTTGGGTGCTGCGGTACGGTGGTGGTGGTGGGCGTTGGTGGTGGTGGTGTTGTTGGTGTGCCCCGGGGGGCTGGGCGTGGGGCGGTGCGGTGTGGCTGGACCCGGGCCTTGGTCGGGGCGTCGCGCCCTGCTGGCGGGCGCGTTGGCGGGCCCCCTGGTGCCGGTGCCCCTTGGTCTTCTTGGCCTGATGGGTGTCGGGGGCGGGTGAACCCCCCTGTCCCCGTGGGGGCGACGGGGAGCGGGCGCGCCAGCGGTGTGCCTCTTGGAGGCTCGTCTTGAGGCCTCTGACGTAGGCCTCCTGGTCCATGAGGCCCATCCGCGTGGCGGTGGCCTCGTCGGGGGCGGCCAGGTGGGCGTCCTGAAAAGACGCCCAGCCCTCCGGGGGCGTCTGTTGTGCGGGGTGGGTGTGGTGTGCCGGGTAGAGGAGTGCGCTGAGGGGGTAGGGTGTTCCCTTCCGTCGGCCGAGGGCGTTTGCGAACCGGCGGCACGTGGTTCGGAGGTAGGCTGCTATCTCCTCTGGTGCCGTGTCGGCCCACGCTTCCGGCGTCAGGGCTGCTGCTTGGGGGGCCGGGAGTTGTGGGTCTGGGAGGTGTAGGTCTCGGTGGTGGAGGTATAGGGCGAGGAGGATGTGGCGGGCCGCCACGTTCAAGCCGCCTCCGCTGTGGCGTAGGGGTGGGCTGTGGGGGGGCAGGGGTGTGTTGCCCGCGGCCACGGCTATGGCCCATGCGTGGTCCGCCGCGTCCGCCACGTAGTACCCTCCCAGTTGGTCCCGGAGAGTGTCGGTGAGGTACCCGAAAAAGCTGGGGTGGCTGGCGGGGGGGGGTGCGGCTGGGGCCGCGGGCCGTTCGCGGTGGCGGGGGTTGAGGTCCCCGCAGTGGGGGCAGTGGGACAGGCGGTGCGCGGCTCCCAGGCAGACCCAGTGGTCTGGGTTGCAGGGCAGGGCTGTCTGTGGTAGCCGCTGGCGAACGCAGAGGGGACATGCGGTGGCTGGTGGTTGGTGGTACCTGTGGACGGACGGCGGCGTGGGGGGATGGGGGCTGGTGGCGCGCGCATGCTGGTGGGAGCGTGTGCGGTGCCTGTGGCGCCCGTGTGTGCTGTGCCAGTGCTGTGCTCGGTGGACGGTGTGTAGATGTGGTGGGGGTTCGGTGTTGGTACGTCACGGGGTAGGTTCTCATGGTTGGTAGAACAGGAGTTTGAGGAGGTGGGATTGGTCTGTTGGGGGCAGGGTTGCCGCATGCTGCAGGTATTTGTGGGTGCGGTATGTGAGCTGCTCCGCCGTCTTGGCAACGGCCGTCCGCTGCATGTGCGCCGCCGTGGCCTGGGGGTCCTCCGCGTGGGTGCGTAGTAAGGTGTAGACGGCAGTGGGGACGAGTCCCCTGCGGACTGCCTCGAGCACCTCCGTCTGCTTGAGGACGGTGGTAAGTTGCTGGGTCGCCAGGGACTGCGCCAGCCATCCGGCGTGCTGTGCGATGGTGTGGGTTGGGTTCCAGTCTGTGAGGGTGTCCAGTCCTCTGTACAGGGGGCACGCCTTGAAGTGGTCCCATGTTTCTTCTTCCGCGTGGCTGCAGATGCATTTGGTGTGTCCTGCGGGGACGTGGATCGAGCGGCGCGTATACCATCGGTGGTATTGGGTGAGGAGGGGAAGTTGTTCGAGGGCGAGTTGGAGTCGGGGCTTTTGTAGGTGTGCCGGGAGGCTATCCGGGCGTAGGGCGGAGTAGTAGAGGGGGGTGTGGACGGAGTTTTCGAGGCGTCGGAGGAGTTCGGTGTTCGCTGGGTGGCCCAGTGTGGTGGCCAGTTGCTGGATGGGTGTGGGGTAGTGGTACTGCTTGTCTCGATCCGTGTACGGCGTGTCCTCGGGCATCCATTGGGGGGGCTGTGTGGCCAGGGGTATCGGGGGCAGGTGCTGCAGGTGGCTGTGGTGTGGGGTGTCCAGTCGCACGCGTTCGAGCCCTGGGGTGTGGTTGGTGTTCTGGTGTTTGGCCTGCGTGTCTGCGCGTCCATTGCCGTATGCGTAGCGGTGTGACTCCTGCTTGATGATGTGTAGGGCGTCCTGGGGGTGCATGCCCTTGAAGGCCATCCATAGTCCCAATGCTTGTGTGGTGAGGCCGGACTAGAGTGCTTTGTGGAGGGGCAGGTCCGCAAGGCGCCTGGTGAGGTTGATGTCGACCGTGGCGTCCACGACTACCCAGATGTTGCGGGGCTGGACCGTCGTCGGTGGCGGTGTGGCGGTGACGGCGTCTGCCATGGTGCGCAGTTCGCCGTGGGAGGACGCCCCAAAGATGGTGGTCCCGGTGTGGTGTTCCACGTGGAGGCCGTCCGCGTGCCGGGTGACGCGCAAGGAGGCGCAACCGACCGTGGGGGTGCGTTGCTGGGTGCCGGATGCGTCAGTGAAGTAGATGATGTCGGTGTCGCTGGGTATGGGTAGGCGGGCGATTGCTGTGGGGTGATAGACGTAGATGGGGTTCCCCTGGGTGGTTCTGGCGGTGATTTGCGTGGGTTGCAGTAGTGGCGCTGCATAGACGCCTATTCCCTGGGTGATGATGGCCTGGGCTCGTGGGGTGAGGCGGAGGAGGCCCCTGTCTGGGCGTCCCTGGGTGATATACGCGTACATCAGGTGGAAGAGGTATCCCGTATTGGGGTGGAACTTCTGGCACGTGATGGTCTGTCGCCGCTCCTTGTCGTCTTTGTCGCCGCGGAGGGTGGGGCATTTGTGCTGTAGGGGGCGCATGGGTGCCTCCTGAGGTCCTGCGCGGTGTGGGTCGCAGCGGTCGTACTCCATGGCTATGCTGTCCGGGTCTGCCCGCTCGTTGGTGAACGTCCATGTCGCCGTGGGTGTCCGGGTCCAGGCTACGTGCGCCGGGTGGTCTGGGGGTACCGTGTGAAACCAGGGGGAGAGCCATGCCTGCTGGTCGGCGGTGGCGGCGGCGGTGGGGGTGCGGTAGTGGGTGGAGATGAGGTGCAGCAGGGGCCACGGAGTGTCGAGGGCTGCCGGGCCGCAGTGCCAGCACGTGCGTGGTATGCCCTGGTCACTGTGTCTGACTGGTGGTACATCGGTCTCCGGTGCATTGTGTTTGGGGATGGACCAGGGGGCATGGTGTCGCTGGACGGTGCGGGTAGCATGTTTGTGGCCGTTTGGTGCTAGCAGCAGGATGGTGGGTGGTGTCCAGCCTTCGGCTGACGGGGTGGGCTCCCCCTGCGTCGTGCCGCCGTCGTTGGGGGTCTCGTGCTCGCTCAGGCGGGGCCGGGGGTGCTGGCGCTGGAAGGCTGTGTACGCCGTGTCAATGTCCTTGGGCCCCGGCATGTCGCGCCCTGCCTTCGTAGCACATGCGCGGAGGTACGCTTGGAAGACGTGGCGTGCTGGCCATTGTGGGTCGGAAAGGAACGGGGCGTGGTGGGCGTCGCATTGGGCCATGATCTTCATCTGTGTTGGGGTGATATACACTATGGTGATGGTGGCCCCTACGAGGCGCAGGGTGTCCACCTCGCCTGCCGGGTGTCGGTGGATGTCGGTGTGTGTGGCCACGAGTGGCCCCTGTTGATCGCAGTGGTGGTTTGTCAGGATGGCGTGTGTGTGGTGCGGTAGGAGGAGTTGTAGCTGGGCCCAGATGCCAGTGCCCACGGGGGTGGAGACGCCGTGTTGTGCCAGTATCCACCGGGGGCAGGTGTTGCGGGCCATTTGCGCTTCTTTTATGCGTATGGCTGCCGCCTCGCGAACTTCTGGTTGGTGGTTGTGTGTTACCCTGTGTAGGAGGTGTGCTGCGTGTTTGGCATAGGCCATGTCGACCAGGGCGCCCGTATTGTCTCCGTAGTAGCGCCAGTGGGCCATCATGGCCTCCTTGGGGAAAGACGTGGGCCAGCCTCCGTGTTGCGCCCATGCCTTCGTCACTTGCTGTCGAGCGTGGCGTAGTGCGTCTTGGGGCGTGGGAGGTGCAGGGCTTGGTACCCGATGGCCGCGTTGAGCACTACTTCCATGAAGTACGCCAGGCCCTGCGTAGACAGGAGGTCCCCCCTGGCAATTTGGGGTAGCCGGGCGAGGCGCTCTTCTAGCTTGCTTGGGAGTGTGATGTGGTGGTGCTGCGTGGCCTGTGTGACTCCCAGGTGGACTGTGGTGTCTTCCAGGTGTAGAGTTTCGCCTCTCCGGATGTGGGCGGTGGGGGTCTTGGCGTCGGCCAGCCCGACCGATTTGCGGGGGTGCACTAGGAGCTGGTGGGCGTCCAGGTAGGTTGTGGTGAGTTGGAGAATGGCGGACGCTTGTTCGGTGGTTGTTGGTAGCCCTGCGTTCTCAGGGTCGTGGTGGCGGGTGGCCGTAGTGAGGAGGTTGTCATCTGCGAAGTTGATGAGGGGGGACCGTAGCGGGTATGGGGCGTACCCCGGGTATACCCGTGCTAGCTCGAATGCCAGTGGCAGGGTGACGAGGAGGTAGAGGAAGGGGCCTTCGGCGCCTCCCTGGGGGACCCCGCTGTCTGTGCCGGTCCAGGGGGTGAGGCCCGCGGCCGTGATGACGGCGTAGAGTCGGGTCTGGATGTACCCGGTCATGAAGGATAGGAATGGGAGGCCCATGGCATCCCATACCTCCGTGAGGAGCCGCTGTGGGGCGTGGGGGAACGCACCTTGGACATCGAGGGAGGCGATGATCATCTCGTAGGGGTTCATGTCCAGTGCGGTGTCCTGGAGGAAGATGGCCTCGTGGGGGGACCTGCCGGCCATGGCCCCCCACATGCTGGCGGGCACGTGGGCGAAGACCGCTGGCGCGATGCGGCCTAGGATGAGCGTCCACACCAGCTTGACCTCGGTGGTGGCGCAGACTATGGGCTGCCAGTTCCCCGGCTGCGCCCAGTCCCCCTTTTTGTAGAGGGGGTGGACCAGGTTGGCCCACTCAGGGGGGATGGGCGTGGCGCCCGTGACGATGTCCCACAGGCAGGCTGCCAGGCGGCGTTTGATGGGCAGGGTGAGACGTTGGTACGCTTCGGCCGGCAAACCGTCGACGCCGGGCACAACCCCCTTCTTCAGGCGGTCTAGGGCGCGTTGCAGTTCTGAGATGCTGAAGGGGTCGTGTTCGATGGCGCGCCGCTGTTCCCGGTTGAAGACCCTGGGCACATGCTCGCGGATGGTGTTTCTGGTGTGGGGGTCGAGCTCGGGGAGGGCGTCCCCGTGTTGTGCCTGGAAGCTGTCCAGGACTGCCTGGAGGACGGCGTCGGGGTCATTGGTGAGGCCTCCTTCGGGGGTGCGTACCGCGTGGATGGTACGGCGCCCCGTGTCCTCCAGGATGCGGCTGACGTACCGTAGGGACTTGTACGGCGTGTCGTTTCTGCCGTATCTTTCGCGTTCCTGGGCTGCTGCCGCTATGCGGTGGGCGTGCCATTCCTGGAGTTGGTGGCGGCGGGTGGTGAGGAGCGCACGGAGGTGGGCGTCCCGGTCTCGTGCCTCTGGTGTGCTGGGGTGTAGCAGGGTGGCGAGTTCCCCTTTCGTGGTCCAGATGTCATGGACGAGTTGCTGGAGGGTCAGGTCTGGTGGTGCTCCCGTGTGGTTGGTGTCACGCTCCATGCCGCATGCTTGTGCCGCCCGGCGCATGGCGGTGGTGAGTGTCGGTGCACCTGGGCGGCGTAGGATGGCGTGTAGGGCCCTGTTATACCTGTGCCAGGCGCCGTGGTCGTCCTCGGCCGGGAACTGCAGTGTGGGTGGGAGGGTGTCGTCTGGCAGGGTGGCCGCGGGTGGGGGTAGGTTGGGGATGATGAGGTCGATGTAGAGGGGCCGGTGGCCCGTGCCTGTGGGCGGGAGGTCCCCGTAGGCTGCTTCGTGGACGCGCAGCGTGGTTGGGTCCCCGTAGCACGTGTCGATGCGGGATGGGTGGGTGCCGGCTTGGTGGGGGTAATGGGAGGGTGTGCCGGTGAGTCCTGCCGTGAGGTCGGTGAGGCCCAGTTGGTGCATGGCGTCCCGGACAGCTGTGTCGGTGGCTGTGGGTGGGCCGGTGCGGTCGTCGTCGGTGGGGGCGGCGTTTAGGTCGCCTATGATGATGGTGGGTGCCAGGAGGGAGAGTCGGCGGTACGCCAGGCTCAGGGTGTCCAGGAAGTCCTTGGTCTCCTCCCCGAATGGGACGTGCGTGAGTAGCACGTTTAGCTGCCATCCGGGCCCCACGCACTCGTACGCCCCGAGGCGACCATCCACTCCGAGGTCGGGGTGGGCATGTACCGTGACCGACGTCTTGTGGTAGAGGGGTACCCCCCGTTCCCAGTGGGCGTGATATTTGTTCCCCTCTGGGTCCAGGATCGGTGCTGGTTCGGGTTGGTCTGCTTTGCGGAGGGCTTGCTCCAGGAATCCCAGGAGGTCTGCGCCTTGGGGGTGCGGCCCGGGCATGGCTTGCAGTGTGGCGGCCTTGGTGGGGTCGTAGGTGACCGCGGGCTCGTTGAGGATGTTGATGCGGGCGTGGGCTTCTGCAGGCGCCGGTTTCTGGGGACCGGTAGTTGGGGGGGCGGGCCGTGTCCGGCCCTGGCCCCGTCAGGCGTCGAGCAGGTCGATGACGCCCTGAGCTGCGGGTGCCCTGCGGTTCCGCTTCTGGGGCTGGGGTAGGGCCCATGCATTGTGGACTTCGCCCGTGTACTCGGTGCCGGTGAGGTGCTCCGTGTCGGGGGTGCACAGCTGCATGGGGACCATCTCACGACCGGCTTGGTCTCGCCAGAGTCCGATGGTGCGCCCCAGCTTCTTGTCGTTGGGGGTGGCCGGGTCCCACTTGACGTGGATCTTGAACCCCTGGTGGTCCCCGGTGACGCGGTACCGGTGCTTGACCTCCCCTGCGGCCCATATCCACTTGGAGGGGCCCGCGGCCGTGGGGTACTCGAAGGGCAGCTGCACCCGGGTGTTGATGGCGTATTCGGGATACAGGGCAGCGGCTTCCTCTTTGGTCCAGCTCTTCGGCTTGGCCCTTGGCTTTGGCGCGGGTTTGGCCTGTGTGGGGGCCTTGCGCTTCTGCGCACCTTGGCGGCGCCGGGCAGCGGGTTGTCCCCGTTGGGGAGGTGCGCCCTGGGGCCGCTGTACGGGTGCGTGGCCCGGTGCAAACACGGGGTGTTCGCGGGCGGCTGGGACGTCGGGCTTGGACGTGGGGACGGGGTCTGTCAGCTGGAACACTTGCTTGGTCATGAGGCCAAGCACTTCCTCGGCCTCCTGCAGGGCGTCGGGCGGGTCCGTGGGCCAGGTGAGGAGCTGGTGCCCGGTGCCTGCCCCGTGGCGGCGCATGTGGGCCGTGTAGCGGGTGGCGTGGCGTGTCCACGCTGGGGTGCGTTCCAGGGGGAGGGGGCCTTCTGGCGCCCCCTGCGCCCAGTAGAGGGCGTAGTGCAGCGCTTCCCAGGCTGCCTCTGGGGCGTGGGGGACGCGTGCGGCGAGTCGCAAGCGGTCCCCTCCGCGTGGTGGGGGCAAGACTTCGCCGTCGGGGGCGTGTGGCGTTGCCCGTCTGACCTTGCCGTGGTCGTCCCATTCCACCGTCCACCGGGTGTCCCGGTGTTTGAGGATGTGGACCTCCGTGGTGGTCGGGGGGGCGTCCATGGCGTCCCAGCTGACGAGCTGGATGGGGCGGACCGCAGGGTGGGTCTTCGGGGGTGCTCGCATGTTGAGGATTTGGTGGATGTCCTCGGCGGTGGGGCCCGTGTCGGGGGCGTCCTGCGCTGCTTGGGCTAGAGGTGGGGAGGGGCGGTCCTCTCAGAGGCGGGATGCGGACGCCGTGGCGTACATGGCTGCGATCAGGACGTGTTCCGTCAGCCCTTCCACCATGAGGTGGTTTTCCCCCTCCAGGTCTCGGGGGATGGCGGCTTCCGCCTTTAGGGTGAGGAATGCGATGGCGCGTTTGGGTCCAGGTGTGGCGTGTGTCGGCTCATCTGGCGGGCGTCCGTTGGATGGGGCGTGGGGGGGGCGCTTCTGGAAGGGGGATGGTCCCACCGCCAGGTGCTCGACAAGGTGTAGTGGTATGGCGTGGTGGCGGTCCGCTGCGGGCAAGAGGTAGGGTCCCGGGTCCCCGGGTACCGTGCCGAGGTATATGCCCCCCCTGTAGGTAGAAGTGGGCAGGGGTTGCTGCAGAGCGCCTGCGCATGGTAGTGCGCACCGAGGGGTGCAGTGGGTGCATGGGGCTGTTATGGGGTGTGGTACCGCGTACAGGGAGAAGGGCCCTACTGCTCGCTGGATGTGGCGGGGGATGATGTTGCGGAGGTCCGCCACCCGTGCCGTGCGGCCTTCGCCATAGTATATCCAGAGCGTGTCCTCCAGTGCCATTTTGGGGCGTAGCTTGCGAGCCAGTAGGTTCAAGGTGCTTTTGTGGGTGGCCTCGGTGATGGTGCCGGGTCCAGCGTTAATGCGTGGGAGCAGGTGGCTTTGGTGTTGTGCCGCGGCCCGTCTGCGGGCGGTGTGGAGGGCGGTGCTGTCGGCGGGAGGGGGCGCGTGGTGGGAGGGCCTTTTGCGTGGGGTCCGGGCGACGTGTAGGGGATGCTTCCATGCCGGGCGCGGGTGGTGTTGCGGTGGCTGGAGGCCAGGGTAGGTGGTGAAGGTGTATACGGTGATGGGGGAGCGCTCATGCGTGGCCTGGAGGTAGTAGTGGTCGCGACCCGTGTTGTGGGTGACGATGACGTTGGGCGTTGGTATGTTGTAGTGGAGTGCGGTATTGGGGAGGTGTTTGGTGATGCGTGCCGTCGTGTCCCCTGTTTTGGGCGCGGTGTCGTGGGGCACGAGGATGTGGACTGCCCACGCATCGTGGGCGGGGAGGTCGAGGTCCGGTAGGGTGGGATGAATGGGGCGTCCCCGGAAGTGTGCGAAAGCTGGGTTGTGGCGTGCCGCCGTTTCCTTGATGATGGACGGTGCCCATTGGGGTGGCGCCCCAACTTGCTGGGCCATGGCGGCGACGGCGCGGGCGATCGCCGTGAGGTCCGGGCCGATGCCAGGCTGGTCTGCCGGTGGTTGCAGGCCCCCTTCTGGTGCGGGATGGTGCCACCATAGGGTGTAGCCCTTTTGTGTGTTATCGTGGGGGGTGTGCACGAGGCCCTGGTGGTTGGAGATGGCGGTCTTGAGGGCTTCCGCTGCCTCGCGGTGGAGGGTGCGCGTGTAGGCCCAGACTCCGGTGGAGGGGGCCGCCCCGGTGTGGGATTCGGCCGTGGTGGGGGCCGGCTCGAGGGTGTGACTGGTGAGGGAGGGTCTGTGCAGCCCTTCGTGCAGGGAGGCGCACACGTGTGCCCACCTGTCCGCCCATCCCTGTTGGGCGCTTCCTGTGTCTGCTCCTGTGGGCAGTCGCACGATGACCACGTGCCAGGGGTGTGACCCCGGTACTACGGTGGGGGGTGTGGTGTGTTCGTGAGCGTGTAGCCATACCGCGGTGTCTGCGTTCGCCGTCACGTAGTCCTCTCCTTCCGCTGTGTGGACGTTTTCGACGGCGGCCTCTCCCTCCAGGGTGAGGAGGAGGTGTGTGCCGGGGGGCTGCGCGTGCGTCTCCGCGTCCCGGAGCCACAGGTACGTGAGCGCCACGGCGCCGGGGAGGATTTCCCCCCACGTGAAGGTGCCTTCGGGTGATGCCCATTGCAGGGGCAGTGTGCGGCGTCCCCGCGAGTCGTTGGTGGCATGGTAGTCGTGGGGGAGGTGACTTTTGGTGAGCCGGTCCGGCATGCGTTCGGTGGTGGCTGTGGGGGGGTCCCAATGACATTCCTCGGGTGGGGGTGCGTCTGCGTCGTCCTCCTCGGGCTGGGCCAGCGGCAGCGCCTGTGCATTGGGTGCGGCGTCGGGTAATCCGCTGTGCGTGAGGGTGTAGAAGCCCTCGGGGGTGAGTTGGAGGACGATGTCCCACTTCGCCGTTTGCTCTGGGGACCACTGGTGGGGCCCGTCCTGCGGTCGGTGGAGGGTGACCTGGTGGCCCCATCTCCAGCTGTGGTAGGCGAGGAGGCTGAGGACGGTGTCTTGCTCCGGGTCCTCCACGCTTTCCATGTATGCCGTCATGTCGGTGACGTCGACGGCGTACTCGTCCTCCCATTCTTGTGTTGGGGTGCCTGGAGGGGGGGGGGCGGTGGTGTACCCGTGGAGTCCCGGCCCCGTGACGTCGGGCAGGTCGTGCTCGAGTGACGCCTGGTACTCGACGGGCCCGTTGCTGGCTTCGTGGGTGGGGTGGTGGCGCCGCAGGGCGTTGGACAGGTGCGTCCAGGGCGCCCTCTCGCGGGGGGGGGGGCGCGGGGGGGCATTTTGCGGGTTGGGGTCCGCGGGGCTGCTTGCTGTGGGCTCGAGCTCCGGCGGGGTGAGGTCCATATGATGCTTCGTGTCCTCCGTGTGTTGGAGTTCCAGTTCCAGCAGGCTGTCGATGTCCAGGGCCATGGGGTCATCGTGCGTGTTCACGTGCTGGGGTGCTGCTTCATGGCACGGTGGGCGTGTGATGCTGGTGTTCGGGGCATGTGCAGCGGCCGGTGTGGGGTCGTGCGCCGGGGGAGGCGCGCCGTTTGGCGTGGCTGTGGTGTGTGGCTGCACGCTGGTGGCTGTCCTGGCCGGTGGTGTTGCTCCTGTGTGCGGTTCGGGTTGTGGCCGGTGGTGGGTGTTGAGCTGGCGCGAGGTGTGCGGGGTTTCCAGGGGTGGTGCCGGTGGGGTGGGGTGCGGAGTCGGCGGGGCGTGGCTTCGTTCCTGTGTAGGTGGGCTGTGGTGTCCCGTGCCCCCGGGTGGGGGAGGGGGGTGCGGTGCGGTATGGTGGTGTTGTGCTGTGTGGTGGCCTTCCCGTTGGGGGGGGGGGGGGGCACCGTGTCCAGGTCTGGTGGGTTGGGCTGTCGCCTGTGGTTTGTCCTCTGGCGGTGTGGGGCAGCCCTGCGTGGTCCCTTGATCGTTCTCCTGGTGTGTTTCAGTACGTGGCCTGTGCGGGGTCGGTGTGGCATAGGGCCTGGGGTCCCCTGGGGCGGGGTGTGCGGGACTGGAGTGTCGCAACCAGGGGAGTGTGGCCGTGTGGTGCTTGGGGGTGTCGGCCCGCCGTTGGGTGGGCCCGGTGGTGTGGGGTATTGCGTTTGCGGGGTCCGCGGGTCGGTGGGTCGCGGCTGCTTGGGCGTGTTGTGGCCCCGGTGCGGTGCCCGCGGGTGGTGAGTGGCGGTGTGTGGCTGGGGTGTATCGTTTCCACGGTGGGGGGGGGGGCTATTTGCTCGGGTGTGGGGTGGGCCCGTGGTAGGTTGCCGGCGGGTAGCGGGTGTCGGGGCCGCACTGTGGGTGGGTATTCCGCGGCGTCCCCTTGGTGCGTCCCGTGGTGGCCTCTGGTCGGCTGGCTGAAGGGGATTTTTGGGGTGTACCGCATCCATGGGGGCACCATTGTGTGTTGGGGCGCCGCAGCGGTGGGTGCGGCGGGTTGTGGGGGAGGGGCTTGTGTCGGTGTCGACCGTGTGTTTGGCGGCGGTGTGTCGTGTGTCGTCCTCGGCGGCTCCTCATGGTGGTCTGTTGTGGTGGTGCCTGGGGGGTGGTCTTGGGCTTTGCGGTTCCTGGGAGGGTGCGGAACATGCGGGGTCGGGTTGGCTGGGGGGGGGGGGGGGCGCGTGTGTGGGCTTGCGTGTTTGCCCTCTGCTCCCCCCGTGGCCCCTTCCTCTGCCTGTCCCTTACTCCTCTCTTTTCGCTGGCTTGTTTGGCTTTGTGTTTTTTTTTTTTTTTGGGGGGGGGCGGCTGGGGTGCTGTGCGTGGGTGTGGCCGTGTCCCGGTGTCGGCTCCCGGTTCCCAGGGCGCCGGTCCGGGGGGGGGTGACGGCGGGTGGTTGGCGGCAGTGGTGGCGTGGCGCTTGCGTGGGTGGCTGCGGCTCCTGGTTAGTGTCTGGGTGGCGTGGCCGGGCGTGGGCGTGCGTGTGGGTGTGTTCGTGGCGTGGGCTGATGGGGTGGTGGGCAGTGTGGGCGTGGTTGGTTTGTGTGGGTGTCGGGTATGTGTGCGCCGGAGGCGCAGTGGGTTGGGCTGGGGCACCGTGGGCGATGCAATGGGTGGAGGTGATGCTGGTGACACCCACGGGGGGGTGCTGTAGGCGTCGAAACGGGTCTGTGTTGTTGACGTGGGTGCTTCGGGTGACGCGCCGGGCGGCGACGGGGTTGGTGACGTTGTTGGTGTCATAGGTGACGGGGCGGGCGCTGGGGGGGCCTGCGGCTCCGGTGGCTGCTGTAAGTGGTGCAGTGGGTGGTGGCGCGACTGGTGGTGCCGGCAGCGAGGGTGCTGCCGGTGACGTCGATGGTGAAGGCGCTGTGGGTGATGTCATGGATGGTGGCGATGTTGATGTGGGTGCTGCAGGTGGTGTGCCGGCTGGTGGCGCCGCTGGTACTGTCCCTACGTAGGGTGTTGCCGGGGGTGCTGTGGGCGGTGGTGTCGTCGGTGGTGCCGATGGCGAGGGTGGCGTAGGCGATACACTGGGTGACGGTGAGGCCGGTGTGTGCCGTAGGTGACGCGTTGGGCAAGGGTGGTGGGGGGCCAGAGGGGGGTTTGCCGTTTGTGCAACGGGCGATGGTGGCGTTGGTGCCGCAGGTGGTGGCTTGGGCGATGGTGCTGTTGGTGATGCCGACGGGGTGGTTTGTCTGCCTGTCTGCCCGCGGAGTCGGTGCCGGCGTTGGGCGGTTGCCTGTGCGTGTGGTGGTCGGTGCGCCGGGCGCTTGGTGGGCGTGGCCGGGTGCGGGTGTGTGTGTTGATGTGTACGTGGCGCGGGTTGCGGGGGGTCTGCGGGCGTCGGGTGCGCTGTTGCCGTGCGTGTGGTGGTTTGTGTTGTCTGGTGGGGCGTGGCAGGTGTGTGCGTTGCGTGGGTGTTGTGGGGTCTGGTCGGCGTGGGTGGTGTCGGTGTGGGTGTTTGGGGTTGGGTGTTGGTTGTTGGCGTGTCGTTCGCGTGGCGCAGTCGGGCGTGATGGTGGTGCCGCTGGCGACGTCGATGGTGACGGTGCTGCCGGTGGTAAGGGTGGGACGGTGGTGTGGGCGGTTTCCGGTGTGGGTGGCGTGAAGTGTGGGGGTGTGGCAGGTGTGGTGTGGGGCGGATGGTGGTGTGCTTGGCGACGGCGTCGCGAGTGCTGCCGGGGGGGAGGGTGTTGTTGGTGATGTTGTGGGCGTCCGGTGGCGGGTGGTGGTGGTGGTTGTGGCTGGACTGCTTGGTGGTTGTGGTGTCGGCGGGTGGCCCTGATGAAGGGCCCTGGGTGTGTGGTGGCGGGTGGGCGTGCTTGGTGGTGGTGATGGTGTGTCCTTGCGGGTGGTGTTGGGTGTGGTACCATTGGGCGTGTGGTTTGCGATAACTGAGCACTCACCCCTCCGGGTGGCGCGGGCCCGGTGGTCCGGTAGCCCGTCCGGCAGGTGGCGCCGGGTGCTCACGCGTCCCTCCGGACGGCGGCTGCTCTGTAGCCGGCAGGGGCTGGGTTCACTGCCGGGCGCGCACACGTCCCTCCGGACGGCGGCTGTTTCGTAGCCGGCAGGGGCTGGGTTCACTGCCGGGCGCACACACGTCCGTCCGGACGGCGGCTGTTTCGTAGCCGGCAGGGGGTGGGTTCACCGCCGGGCGCACACACGTCCATCCGGACGGCGGCTGTTTCGTAGCCGGCAGGGGCTGGGTTCACTGCCGGGCGCACACACGTCCGTCCGGACGGCGGCTGTTTCGTAGCCGGCAGGGGGTGGGTTCACCGCCGGGCGCACACACGTCCATCCGGACGGCGGCTGTTTCGTAGCCGGCAGGGGCTGGGTTCACTGCCGGGCGCACACACGTCCATCCGGACGGCGGCTGGTTCGTAGCCGGCAGGGGCTGGGTTCACTGCCGGGCGCATACACGTCCATCCGGACGGCGGCTGTCGCGCTGTGGGGACTGCGGGGCTTGGACTTGTTCTTGGCGGCTCGTTCGTCGTCGGGTGTGGGTGTTTGCCGTGGTGGTGTCGTGTTTTTGTGCCGTGGTGCGTGCTGGCGTGCGGTGCTGCGTGTGTGCCCTGCTTGGCCTGTGTGTGGCGCGCGCTCCTTGCCCGGGGGTGCTGCTGCGCAGGCGCGGGGACACACTCTCTCTCTGGCGGGCCCGTTTGGCTCCATGGCGGGCCCTGTTGGTGCCCGGCTGTGGCCCGGCGGGGCAGTGGGTCGTGTGCACGTTGGGGGGGGGGGGGGGGGGTTCGGACCCCTCTTCTCGTTTTCCCCGCCTTGTCCCTCTGTCTCTCTTCGCCGGCCTGCCCTGCCTGCCCACCCTCTTCGTACCCGCTGGGTTGGCCTTGGCCGGTCGGTTGGTCTTGGCGGTCTGACATAGTGTTTCTTTCCTGCAGGGCGGCGTGGGCTGGGTTCGTTTTGGGGGCGTGTTGCTCGTGTGGTGTGCCGCGCCGCTTGGCTCCTGTTCACCGGTGTGCACGCTCCGTGTGTGGTGTCGTGTGTACGGTGTCCTGGGCCTCCCGGCTCCTGTTCACCGGTGTGCACGCCCTGCGTGTGGTGTCGCGTGTACGGCGTCCTGGGCCTCCCGGCTCCTGTTCACCGGTGTGCACGCCCTGTGTGTGGTGTCGCGTGTACGGCGTCCTGGGCCTCCCGGCTCCTGTTCACCGGTGTGCACGTTCTGTGTGTGGTATTGCGTGTACGGTGTCCTGGGCCTCCCGGCTCCTGTTCACCGGTGTGCACACTCTGTGCGTGGTGTTGCGCGTACGGTGTCCTGGGCCTCCCGGCTCCTGTTCACCGGTGCGCACGTTCTGCGTGTGGCGTTGCGTGTACGGCGTCCTGGGCCTCCCGGCTCCTGTTCACCGGTGTGCACGCCCTGTGTGTGGTGTTGCGTGTACGGTGTCCTGGGCTCCCCGGCTCCTGTTCACCGGTGCGCACGCCCTGTGTGTGGTGTCGTGTGTACGGTGTCCTGGGCCTCCCGGCTCCTGTTCACCGGTGTGCACGCCTTGCGTGTGGTGTCGCGTGTACGGCGTCCTGGGCCTCCCGGTTCCTGTTCACCGGTGTGCACGCCCTGTGTGTGGTGTCGCGTGTACGGCGTCCTGGGCCTCCCGGCTCCTGTTCACCGGTGTGCACGTTCTGTGTGTGGTGTTGCGTGTACGGTGTCCTGGGCCTCCCGGCTCCTGTTCACCGGTGTGCACGCTCTGTGCGTGGTGTTGTGTGTACGGTGTCCTGGGCCTCCCGGCTCCTGTTCACCGGTGCGCACGCTCTGCGTGTGGCGTTGCGTGTACGGCGTCCTGGGCCTCCCGGCTCCTGTTCACCGGTGTGCACGCTCTGTGTGTGGTGTTGCGTGTACGGCGTCCTGGGCCTCCCGGCTCCTGTTCGCCGGTGCGCACGCTCTGCGTGTGGCGTTGCGTGTACGGCGTCCTTGGCCTCCTGGCTCCTGTTCACCGGTGTGCACGCCCTGTGTGTGGTGTTGCGTGTACGGTGTCCTGGGCTCCCTGGCTCCTGTTCACGGGTGCGCACGCCCTGCGTGTGGTGTTGTGCGTACGGTGTCCTGGGCCTCCCGGCTCCTGTTCACCGGTGTGCACGCTCTGTGTGTGGTGTTGCGTTTACGGCGTCCTGGGCCTCCCGGCTCCTGTTCACCGGTGTGCACGCTCTGCGTGTACGGTGTCATGGGCCTCCAGGCTCCTGTTCACCGGTGTGCACGCTCGGCGTGTGGTGTTGCGTGTACGGTTTCCTGGGCCTCCCGGCTCCTGTTCACCGGTGTGCACGCTCTGCGTGTGGTGCTGTGTGTACGGTGTCCTGGGCCTCCCGGCTCCTGTTCACCGGTGCGCACGCCCTGCGTGTGGTGTTGCGTGTACGGTGTCCTGGGCCTCCCGGCTCCTGTTCACCGGTGTGCACGCTCTGTGTGCGTGTACGGTGTCCTGGGCCTCCCGGCTCCTGTTCACCGGTGTGCACGCTTTGTGTGTGGTGGTGCGTGTACGGCGTCCTGGGCCTCCCGGCTCCCGTTCACCGGTGTGCACGCTCTGTGTGTGGTGGTGCGTGTGCGGTGTCCTGGGCCTTTTGGCTCGTGTTCACCGGTGTGCACGCTCTGTGTGTGGTGTTGTGTGCACGGTGTCCTGGGCCTCCCGGCTCCTGTTCACCGGTGTGCACGCCATGTGCGTGGTGTTGCGTGTGCCGTTTGTCCCTTTTGCGCTCGTGTGGTGCGTGTTGTGTTGTGCGTGTGGTGTCCTGGGACACTTGGTTCGTGTTCTCCGGTGTCGCGGTGTGTTGCGGTGTGTGTGTGGTGTCCGGTGTGCGGTGCTGCGTGTGCGGTGTCCTGGGCCTCCCGGCCCCTGTTCACCGGTGCGCGTGCTCGGTGTGTTGCGTGGTGTGTGCGGTGTGGGTGTGGGTGCGTGCTGGCGTGTGCCATACCGTGGCCGCGTTGTTGCGGACTCTTTGTTTTTGCGGATACATTTTTCTTTACACATTGCTCCCTATGGGGTCTGATTTATTCTTCCCGTTTTGGACTCTTTGATTTTGGCGACGCCCAAGAGTAAGCGTGTCTTAATGCATGCATGGCGGTGTATGTTATTTACGCGTTGGTTTGCGGACTCTTTGCATTTTGCGACCCCCAAGAGTAGGCGTGTGTGTTTAATGCATTCATGCTATGCCACTTATTCTTCATGTCTTGGACTCTTTGTTTTTTGCGACGCCCAAGAGTAAGCGTGTCTTAATGCTTGCATGGCTGCATATGCTACTTAACCGTTGGTTTGCGGACTCTTTGTATTTTGCGACGCCCAAGAGTAGGCGTGTTCGTTTTATGCATTCATGCTATGCTACTTATTCTTTGTGTCTTGGACTCTTTGTTTTTTGCGACGCCCAAGAGTAAGCGTGTCTTAATGGGCTCAAAGGTGGGTGGGGAGGTACATGGAGAAGGAAAAAGGAAGAGGAAGCGTGCAATTCGGAGGGTGTGGCGTGTTAGTTATGCATTTCTTCTGTGTTTACGCGCCGCTCGTGATGCGGTTCTCTTTACCTATACGGCGTGTTAGGGGGCGGGAGGCACGGTTTGTGGACTCTTTGTTTTTTGCGACGCCCAAGAGTAAGCGTGTCTTAATGTATGCTAGGCGGTACAAGGTACTTACTCGTTGTACCTTGGGACTCCCACGCTACTTATTCCCTTTGTCTTGGACTCTTTGTTTTTTGCGACGCCCAAGAGTAAGCGTGATTTAATGCATGCATGGCGGTATATGCCACTCACTCTTTGGTTGGTGTTGGGGCGCGCACAAGTCCCCTACTCCTATTGCATGCACTTTGCTAAGTGATTTGGGGCACGCAACGTTTTGGCCCTACTCTCGCCTCTAATCTTCTTCTTTGTTGTTGGAGCGCGCACAAGTCCCTAGCGCCTAGGGCACGCACTTTGCTAGGTGTTTTGGGGCATGCAACGCTCAACTTCGTCGCCGTCGCGACTCTGTTGTTCTGCTTTTTCTGTGAGTGTCCTAATATTTTTGACCTCGCCAAACAGCGGCGTAAACTGTTTCTGGGGGTTTCTGAGGTCGGAAAAATCGATTTTGCGCTTTATTTTTGCTGGTTGTGCGTCTTTTTCGTGATTTTTCATATTCTTCTGCTGCGATCGCGCGACTCGAGATCAGGAAGTAGACGGAAGCTCCACAACATCCAACCACACAAACTCCAGCGCGCCGTTGGACCCTTCGCCGTACACGTCACCCCGTACGGCATCGACCAGCCCCGGTGTGAGCACCATGACCCGCCCTGCTCCACCCCATGCACCTCGCCCCTGCGCCAACCGCTGCCGGCCCCCACCATCACGGGCAACATGTACCTGGGCACCGTACCGGGAAACCCGGGCATATACATCCTGCCCAACAGGTCCAGGGAACACGCCATCCCCCTCCACGGTGTAGAATCCCTCGCCCTGGGCCCGCCCCCACCAAAACACCAACACCAGCACATCCCGGGGGACAAACGGACACAGGTGCCAGACGGGGGAAAAAAGGCCCACCAACGCGCCCTAGCCCACATCACCGTCCACCCCGCAGCCCACCTACCAAAAGTCTTCGGCACGGAGCGCCACATCGTCCTGGAGGGGCAAGCCCACCACATCATCACCGCTGCCCTGTACACTGGGACCCCACAACCATCCCAGCAATGCCCCCACCACCCCAGGGCCCCAAAGATCCTGTCAGGCCCTTCCACATCAATCAACTCCTAAGCCGCAAGGCCCCCCCACACCTCCACCCCTCCAGGATACCACCAGCCATCGCATCGTGGGACACCCTGGACACGCCCCCCCAACAACCCGCCATCCACATCCTCAAAGCGGACGCCCAATGGTGGGTCCTCCACTGGGCACACAGAGTCCTCATGGCGGCCCAGGCCTATACCCCGGAAATAGAACCGGAAGACGCCCCACGGGGCCGGCAGCGACTCCTCCAGGCCACCACCCTCACAGGCTGCAAAGGCGCCCCCTGGGAAGCCCTCGACCTTTGATTTTACCGGGCACAAAGTGGCCAAACAAAGTGGCCCCACAGCACTCTACTGGGCTCAAGGCTCCCCCAACGGCCCAGACACACCGGAACCCACGGAGGCCTGGGTCATGCAGGCCAAGGCCATGAGGAACTACCACCTTCACCACCCCTTCGACGACAGCCCGGCCGCACTGCCATGGCCATCAGATCCCCTGGAGACCGTGCGCAAGCTCGCTGACATCATGCGCAGCCAAGCGAAAGCGAAAATGCAGGCACCGGCGGAACCCCCACTGAGGGACCCGGGCGAGCAAGCAACGCACCCCTTCTGCAAACCCCACGCCCCCCCAGCCCCGCTACCTCCAGTCCCGCCCAAACGAGCGAGACGACAAAAGGGGCGCACCCGCCCCCAACCAAGCCGGAAAAGCAGCGACCTCCCGACCCCCCGCATCCCACCCGACCCACCCGGCGAACCCAGACCAAGCATCCTCGTCATCCTCCCTCCCAACACTACCACCGCCCCACCCGGACCAAGCATCCTCGTCATCCTCCCTCCCACCACTACCACCGCCCCACCCGAACCAGGCATCCTCATCATCCTCCCTCCCTCCACCACCACCGCCCCCGCCCAAGGCGTACCCAGGATTCGAAAAGGGCGCGAAGGTCCAGCAGCCCTTCCGCAACGACCACACAGGTGACTGGATCTGGTGTGAAGGCACGATCCAGTACCGCCTCAAGGAACCGGGGGACAACGGGGGGCCACAGATCTGGGTGATCTGGCACCGCCAAAAGGAGCTAGACCAAGGCAGCAGCGCCCCGGACAAGCCAGTAAGCTACACCCTGGAGCTCACCAGCGCCCACCCCATCCGGCTCCGCACCGAAGAGAACAAGGCCCAAACAGGCACCAAGTACACTGGGGAGCTCCCCCCGGAGTGGAGCCAAGGCCTCCCCCCGCCGCGCCTACCCAAGCGCCCACCAACCGGCAAAAAGTCCCCGAGCCCCAGTCCCCCTCCCTGACGGGGCAAGGGCCGAGGGCACAAGCCTCCACAGCCCCGGCCCGCCCCCACCGAGGCCACCGTCAACCTCCTCGACCTCAACCACCCGGCCGTCACATACTCCAAGGACGCCACAACTGCCCTCCAGGAGCTCCCGATGGCACAGGGGCCGGGGTGGGTCCCCCACCTCCTCACCTTCCAGGAACAAGGCCTACAACGCGACGACCCCCCAGAAACCACCCCCATATATACCCCGGACCAGAAAGCGTACAAATGCTACTGGCACAAGGGGACCCCCCTATACGCCCAAACCGGCATCCACGTCCACCTCGTCCACCACCTCAGCGTCCCAGGGAGGCTAGGTGTCTATTAGGTCGTCGGGGACGGATGGCAACTCAACGTCATCAACACCCACATCCCCTTCGGCGAAGCCACGGAACCCTTCCTCCAAGCCCTGGCCGAGGCCTACCGCCAGATGGCCATGCTCGCCCCCACAGACATCATCGGCGACATGAACGCCGCCCCCACCCCGGCCGACCGAGGGGGACAGGCCACACCCCAGGACCAAGCAGTCCGCGACACCATCGGAATGCTGGGGCTCGTGGACCTGACGGCCAACCTCGAAGGCCAACCATCCCACTTCCCCCACCAAACAGATGCCGCCCCATCCCGCATCGACGTATGCTATGGCGACCCCACCACCATCATCGGGGTGGAGGCCCGATATGGACCCCTCCCGCTCGGACCCACAGGCCATAGCCCCCTGCACATCCGCCTCACCATCCCCTACCTTCCCCCCAGCCCCCCAGAGGATGCGGACCAAGGCCTACCACCCCCCCTGAAGATGCCCCCACTGCATGACAAGCATGCCTGGTCCCAATATCACAGGGCCATAGACCGCGCCCGGCGCATCCAACCAGACCCCACCGACCTACTCACAGCCATGCGCACGGCCGCCGTCGCCTGCAGCTTCCAGCAACACCCCCACACAGACAACGACCAACCACCCACAGCCCTAGGGGACATGCTCGATGACCTCTGGCATGCGAAGCAACAACTGGCGACCCTCCTCCACACCGACACCCCCCAAACCCGCCGCCAGATACACCACTGCAGGACACGGATAGCCCACATCAGGGCAGACCTGCAGCGGTGGCACATCCACAGGCAACAGCGCATCGCCCAGGAACACGAACGGTATGCGCAACATGAACTCCCCTACAAGGCCATCCGCCACCTCAACGACACCATGACCGACACCGGCCACCGCACCATCACCACGGTCCGGCAGGAGGACGGCTCCCTCACCAACGACCCAGCCACAGTGCTCCAAGCCACACAAGACAGCCTCCTCCGGCAACACACCCCCACCCAAGACACACTGGACCCAGACACCCAGGCCAAAATCGACCGCCTCCCTCGGGTCTTCAACCACGTTCAGAGGAGGCAACTGGAAAAATGCCCCTTCACCATCCACGAAGTCTGGAAGGCCATCCACAGTCTCCGGCAACACAAAACCCCAGGCTACGACGGCCTCCCTGCAGAGGCATACTACCACCTCCCCGCCCACCTCCTCCGCATCCTCGCCCACCGCCTCTGGGACATCGTCACGGGGCGGACCCCCCTGCCACCAGACTGGGCAAACGTTGTCCGCCCCCTCTACAAAAAAGGGGACTGGGCAAACCCGGAAAACTGGCGCCCCATAGTCTGTGCGGTCACGGAGGTCAAAATCGTCTGGACCATCCTCCTGCGCCGCATCCGCCCCCACCTGGACCCCCACATACCAGCAAGCCTCTGGGGGGCCATCCCAGGCCGGTCCCCACACGAGGCCATCTCCCTCCAGGACACCATCGCAGACATGGACCCGGTGGACCTCATCATCGCCTCCCTCGACGTCAAAGGAGCCTTCCCGAACACCCCCTGGCTCCTTCTAGAAGCGGTGTGGAAACGCCTAGGCCTCCCCTTCTACACCTTCACCTCCGGCTACATCCGCACCCGCAAATACACGGTCCGCACTGGAGCGGGCCTCACCCCCTTCCTGGAGCCAGGCAGCGGGGTCCCCCAAGGGGGAGCAGAGGGCCCCTTCCTGTACCTTCTAGTGACGCTTTCCCTGGCCCTCGCAATCGAGCAGGATTACCCGGCCTACGCACCCTACCCCCTCCTCTCCCCCCTGGTGGGCTTCGCGGACGACACCAACCTCACGGTCACGCACACCCCACACGAACCCCATGCCCGGGACCCCGGGCCAACGGTCACCCAACAGGCCAACGACTTACTGGACGTGACCGTCTCCTACCTCTCCCACAACAACCTCATCGTGCACCCCACAAAGTCAGTGGCCATGATCAAGAGGTCTGCCACACCTCCCACCCTAGGGCCACAAGGGCCCCCCATGCAAGTCGTGACAACCACCACCCACCCTGGGGTAATCCAGGCCACCAACCCTGAGGACGCCACCCTCCCTCCCAAGTTGCAATCACACCTCGCCCATCTCCCCAGATATGCGTCCCCGACCACCAAGGCCCTCTCCCTGTCCCAGCAGAGCCTGGCGTACTACCTCACCGGGGTCTTGAACGCCTCCATAGGCTTCCAAGCACTCCACCTGACACACCCCACCACCGCCCTCCGGCCGGACGCACGCGCCGTGACCAAGGCCTGGGCAGCACACGGGGGCTGGCCCACCTCCATACCCACCCGCGCCATCCGAGCGGCATGGCCCCACTATGGGGACGCCATAGGGGACGAGGTGAGAGCGGCTTACACCAGACACACCGCCCTCCTCCTTCACCGCATGACCCACAACCACTCACCGGAGGTCCGCGAGGTCACCGCAATCCGCCTCCAAGCCGCACAACGGGCCCGCAACACATGCCCGCGCTTGGTACTCCACCAGACGGGCATGCCCACCAACATGAACACGCGCCTGTGGAACCACCTGCAGCTTCTCCTCCCATCTCCACACCACGCCATACTCACCAACCACACGTGCCCAGAGGAAGGGCCTCTAGCGGTCCTCTGCGGGGACCTCCACCATCACCCCAAGGGCACCATCCACACGATAGACCTTGTCGGGGCCTCCATCACCGTAGTATACGTCACCCTCCCCCAAATGCGGGTCCTGCACCACAGCGGGGCACACCACACCCCCTTTCTACAGCTTCCCGAATGGCCTCAATACCGCCTCTTCCACCAGTACCTCACGCAGACGGCACGAGCAGCGGGACACACTCTACCGGGAAGCAAAGACATGCACACAGCCTACCGAGAATTCACAAAGCAACACCCCCGACCCATCCCAGCGACACCGCCCTACGCACCCACCGGATCGAAACACGAACCCGTCCCCCCGGTGACGGGCCCAGTCCCACCACTAACCCTACTACTGGCCCCGAATGAAGCCAAACCCACGCAGACCACCGTCATCAACCACGGGGCAAAATGGCGCATACCGAAACACGACATGACCGCCCGAGACCTACCACGGGTCCCCCATGATTCCCAGAGCATGCCACGCACATGTTGGGCCTGTGACCCCGAGGCACCAACCACACCATGGCCCGTACTACACCTCATAGCACGCCACCACACCCACCCCACAACCCACCTACCACCACAGGCCTACGCATCGGTAGCCCAATAGTTCCACTGCACCAACACTAACCCCACGGTAGCATGGAACCCCGACCACGCGCCTAAATGGCTCTTCACCACTACACCCAGATGGCCCCGCCCCGACCCGGCAGGAGTCGCCATCCATTACAGCATGTACGAGCCAGGCAGAACAGGCAAGCACGAGCACCCCTACCATCCGCTCCACCACTCCTGCCACACACCGGAGAACCGAACACAAACCCTCACATGCCACGACCTAAACCTCGACACAGCCTACATCCTCCACTACATCTACTCCTACCTCACACAAGGACAGCCGGAGCAGGGACTCATAGCCCTGTCCCCCCAAGCAAAAAACATCATCTCCAAAGGAATAGGGGTGTACGCCACCCCCATCCTGCAGCCCACAACCCCAGTAGCCCACCTCGCCACGGGCCTTGCCATATACGCCTACCTGCCCATGAACCCATGCTGCCTCCCACAACCATCACCAGCGGACCGGCTCTTCTTCACCGACGCCTCAGGCGAATCCGCCCTCACGCCCATCACCGGGGGGGCCACCCTGCAGCTAACCCACACCGGGGGACACTACCACATGGACCACCACACGGGCCACACCACCTATGGGGCCTCTTCCCACGGGGAGCTAGGGGCCATGGCCGACGCCATCACCGAGATCGCGGCCCACCTACCCGCCCACTCCCCGCACATCGTCCGGGTCTGGTTCGTGGTAGACGCCACTGTCGACACACACCTGCTCCTCCGCATAGCTAGGCAACCACTTCACAAAGCCACCGCGACGAGCCTCGGCACCCAGGCACTGCTGCTCTGGAAAGCCCTTCGGAGCCTTCCCCTCTACGTCCAACTCCACATCGTGAAACAAGAGTCCCACAGACACCAATACGGAAATGGTAAGGTCGACAACCAGGCAGTACACCAGCGCACAACACACCTACAAGCCCTCCAGATCCCTGACCTCGGCGGCAACCACACACACCTCCAACACATGCCCCCTGTACCCGAGCCCCATCAGACCCCGGACTGGGTACCAGAGGACGCCCCCTATTCCTCGCACGACAGAGCATACCACTACCCCAACCCCATCCAACATCTCGCCCGCGTGCTCGGCGACGCAGACAGCCGGGCGCACATCCAGGAGCTCCATGACAGACTGCAAATCCCCCTCTACCACTCAGCGCTGCGCCCAGCAAACGTCCCAGCCCACCTCCAAAAACGACGCATCCAGCTCCTCAGGGAGCAACTACCATTCCTCACCAGGGTCGCCAGATGGCTCGCCCGCAGACACATCCACGTCCCCGAAGAACACACCCGTTGCCCGTGCGACCACACCACCCCGGAGGACTGGGAACACTTCAGGAAAGGCCCCCTCCATACAGGCAGGGGCACGCTAGTGGGCTGGTCCCTGGCGGAAACCCTGCCACAACACGAAGGATGGCCAACCCACAGCCACGCACACCAGGCCACCAAACACCTCTTCCGGGACCCCCGGATCAAAGAAGCCACCATGAGAGGGGCGGTGACACAGGCCCTGCACCGACACCTCACCAAACACACGGAAAGCCCCATGGAGGCAGCAGCACACCTCCAGCTAGAGGCAGTCCGCAGAGCAGCGGCCCAAATGGTACACCGCAAACACCTCCTGTTAACACACGCGGAGCAACTCACCGACCCCACCGCCAGGGAGCACATGCAGCGTCTCATCAATTACCATGCCGTGCATGACCCAGTTGTCCACTAACCCACTCCGCGCCCCGCACGCGCCCCCCATCCCCATCCACAGGTCTCCAAGACACCACCACAGCGCCCCGAGGCCCATCTCTCACCCAAGAAGCCACCCGGCACCGCCCAGTCCGGCCGAGCCCAACCAGGGCCAACCATGCATCGACGTAGACACGCAAGACCCCAGCAGCCCATTCAGCCAACCCCCCCCGGACCCGGGGCACCCCTCCCTCACACCGGCCACCATCCGCGACCCCGACCTCCCCCGAGCAACCCTCCAAGACAGGGCCCCGACCACCCCCCTCGGCTGGTACCGCATACAAGAGGACTGGACCAAGCTCACCGTCAAAGCCCTCCAGGACCTGACCACCCCAGGCAGCGGCCTCCACGAGGCCATCGTAGACCTCGTACTCTGGCGAGCCCGCAAACACACCCAGGGCCAGCACGTCTGGATCCCCCCCATCGAGTGGGGCCAGGCCCTGACGCACGACACCGGCATCAACGTCACGCGTCAAGGGACCGTACACCTACGACGGGCCCCAGCGGAGACGGACCACCCAGCGGACCCAAACCGCCCGGAGCAGTGGGAACAGGCCACCGCACCAACCCCCGACACCGCCCTCCGCGCCGCCAGCCTCCGCACCCCAGACGACGACCCCCCCCCCCCCACCTACAGACAGTGACCACCCCCCGCCGGAGGTCTGGGTTACAGTCCTCGAGCGCGGCCACTACTACGTGATAGCCCCTACGGCTACGTCCCCCGGCCCGCAATGGCTCATCCGAGGGACAGACACCATATTCGCCCCAGAGACCGCCCCACCAGGGGCAGTAGGGGACCCCACCACCCAGCACAGGGTCCTCAGGGGCGTCCTCCAGCCAGGGGACAAGCCCCGCCCCGGCCCAAATCACCTCAGGGAAGGCGGGCTACCACCTGGGATTGGCCATGCTCTGCCTAACCCACTGGATCCAGCGCCGCTGACCACCCACGGGGACCGTGCCCTGGGTTTGGGCCATCCCCACCGCACACACGCAAGTTGAGGCGGGCCCGGACACACGACCAACCCCCCCCCCCAGACCGCAGCAGTCCCTCACCTGCGGGTACCACGCCATCCACAGAGTCCGTCAGCCGCGCGGGTCTTAGCCCAAAGCTAGCATACCCCCTTCCCACCACTGACCAAGAAGTCCACCAGATACGCAAGCTCGTCTGCAGCAGAAGACGGCAAGCTTCTCCTGCAAACCGCCCGACCTACAACTGGCCACGCAAGCGCGCCGCGGCGACCGGACACATACACCGACACAGCACACCCCACCGCACAATCCCCGCCCATGCCCCCCCCCTCTCGCTGCTCAACCGGAGACCCACACACGCCCACCATCGCGCGCACCCCCGGGCCCCGCGACACGGGCCTCCCCCACCCGCCCGAACACCAGCACACGCCCGCCACACACCCACCCGCCGGACACCCCTCACCACCCTCCACACTCGACAACCCACACACACCCACCGAGAGGAGCCCCGCGCCCCGCGGCACGCCCACCCCACCCAGTGGCCCGCCCACACCCCCCGCACATACCCCAGAGGACCCAGGCCCACCCCCCCCGGCCCCTGAATGCAGCCCACGCGAACTGTTCCCCCCCGCGGACGCCAACCCACACAAGCTCGCACATTGCAGGACTCGGGCCCAGCCAAGCCCAGAAGGAGAAGGCCACAGCCCCGCGCCTCCCTCCCCCGCCACTGCCGACCAGATCGGCCCGCCGGGCCGCCAGGTCACGACCGGGCCCCCCCAGCCGCCCGCCCCTAACCTCCAGCCCGAGGACATGCCCTCCATCCTCCCCGCCGTGGCCGCAGCAGAAGCCGCCGTCCCCAAGCCCGCCCGCATCACAGCCCAACCCGCGTCCACCACCTCCTCCTCATCCTCAGCCTCGTCCACCTCTCCCACCTCATCTTCCGACCCCCCCCTCCCCGCCGCCCTCATCCTCAAGGCCACGGCAAAAGCCAAAGCCGGGGCCGCACACACCGACCCCCCAACCCCCACACAGGCGACTCGGGCACCCCGGCAACGCACCGGGACGACCTCCGACCCGGCATTGGCGCCCTCACACCTCCGGACAGAGGTACTCCTCAACCTGGAACCGGACTCCAACCCCAAACCCGACCTCAAACCCAAGCTGGCGCCCACGCGAGCACACACAACACCACAAACGCAACGACACAAACCCAACCGACACCACCCCCACCCGGACCCTCACCCAAGCCAGGACCTGCCACCCACCGCAACCCACGCCCCCCTCTCACCGGCACCCACCACCACCGCAGAGGCAGCCACCAAGCACGACCCCGTCCAAGCCCTCGTCCGCATCCCCGTCACCAAGCGCCCCGTCATCCATCCCCCACAAACCACCACCACCGCCGGCCAAACCGACCCAGGGACGTGGGACCCCTCAACCACCGTCACCGTCAAGCCCAGCCCCCGACCCGCCCCCCCTGCCCACCACATAGTGCAGCCCCGGGGACTGCCCACGATGCCCAACCCCCCAGCCCCACAAGGGGGACCGGAAAACCCACAAGGGGTCCATGGGCCATACCCGCAACACCAACCCCACCACTACCCACACCACCACCACCAGCGGCCCCACCACCACCACTACCAACACCACCCCCACCACTACCACTGCCCACCCCCCTACCCCACCAGGCCACAACCCCCCGTGCACGAACAGCACCAGCGAATGGGATGGCAGCCACCGAGCGCTCCACCCGCATACCCCACCTACCGCCAGGGGCCACCCCCCCCGTACCAGCCACCCCCCCCGTACCAGGAACCGTATCCGTATCCCCCCGGCCACCACGTCCACGCCGAAGGGGCCCCCCGGGCCCAACCCCGCCAAGGACAGTCACTCGACCCATACCACCAGCCGCTGCCGCCACCACACCCCTACGTGGCGGATCCATGGACGACGGGGGACCTCCCCCCCCCCCCCAGTACCAGGCGGCACCACGCGAAGCCCCCCAGGGGCCGCCGACGCCTCCTGACTGGCCCGACTCGAGCGATGAGGCCCGGTCCCGCAAACGGCGGCCCTCCTGCTCCCCCCCCGCACGGTACACTCGCCCACGGCGCCCACACTCCCACCGCGCCTCAACCACCGACTCGCGCCGCTCCCGCTCCCCCAGGTGCCACCACAACCCCCCGAGACCCCGCTCCTGTCGCTCCCGCTCCCCCGGGCACCACCACGAGCGCCACCGCCGCCCCATGTCCACCTCCCCCTCCCCCCACCGGCCATACAAGACCCCCACCCCCAGCCCCCGCCACCACCGCTCCCGCTCCCTCCGACGCCGCCAGGCACGCCACCGCCGCCCCACGTCCACCTCTGCCTCCCCCCACACGCCCCGCCGACCCCCCCGTTCCCCCCGCCGCCCATACCCATCCACCACCCCCAGCCCCCGCCACCACCACTCCCGCTCCCCCGGACGCCACCAAGCGCGCCACCGCCGCCCCATGTCCACCTCCCCCTCCCGTTCCCCCCTCCGCCCGTACCCGTCCTCCACCCCGAGCCCCCGCCACTGCCGCTCCCGCTCCCCCAGGCACCGCCACCCCCGCCACCACCGCAGGTCCACGTCCTCCCCCCGCCGCTCCAGTCCCGGGCACGGACCCCTCCCCCCCCCCAGGCCCCCGCCCACCTCGCCTGGTGGTCTCCCCCCGCTCTGCAGGAGCTTCGCCGCTGGGTGAAGTGGGGCGGGGGAGCGGGAAGGCACGAAGGGGTGCACATGGTGCATACCTTCGAGGAGGTGCGCACCCGCACCCCCGCAAACCCCAACGAGGCCGCCCCGGAGGCCATCATACCGCATGCGGCATGGGAGGCACTCCTCTGCGATGCGGTCCAGTGCCTCCTCCCCCCCTACACCCCCCAAGCCCTCCGCCAGTGGCTCCAGGCCACCCACCCCAGCCCTCCCCACCGCGCCCCTCCCGCCACCACCACACCAGGAAGGGGCAGGACAAGGGCAAGGGAAGGGCAAGGGACACCAAGGAGCACTCAGGCAAGAGGGCACCGAGGGGCCCCAAGTGAGGGCAGGCACTCACAGGGACAGGACGCCGGAAGAGACACCACATGGGGGCAGGAAACCACCCAAGAACCAGGAAGGGGCGGGAGCGGGGACCAAGGCACGGAGGAAAAGGGCACCACGGCAGGCGCCACGACCCACACCCAGGGAGGGCATACCACGACAGAGGGACCAGCGCCGCCCCACCCCCACCAAACACCCCACGACACCCGGGGACACACCCCCCGACACACACCACCAAAGCAAGCATCGGACGCCGTGCGGATCACACCAGCGCACAGCCACCAGCCACGGGAAGCCACACGGAGAATGGAGGGCCCACTTACAGGGGGAGAACGGGCCACACCCACAGAGGAAGCCGCAGGGAACGCCGCCGCACGGCGCACCACCACGCCCTCACCGCCAGGCGACGACCCCGGCCACCACAAGGGCCACCTCACAGGCACCGGAAGAGGACGAAGGCAAGGCCACCGCGGCCAGGACTAGGGACCGAAACCCCCAGAGGACACGGGACCAAGGCACAGGCCCCCAGGGAGGGCAACCCCACGGACCGTCACGCGATCGACCCACCCGACCCACCAGCTCGAGCGGCACGCCAAAGCCCCCACAGCACGGACCCAGCGAGACACCCACACCTAACCGCATGCCCCAGCCACCAGCCTGCCACACTCCGGCCCGCACTCCGCACCAGGACACAGGCCAGGCTGACATCCACTGACCCACCGCGGCACCACGCGAGACCACGGCACACCGCACCACAGCGCGCCACAGTGCAACGCGCCACAGCACTACGCGACGCGACGCCGCACAGAGCGGCACAACACGACACAACTGACCCTAACCTGAAGGACTAACCGAAGCCAGCCACCGCACACCCTGGAAGGCGCCGCACCAGCACGCCACTCATTAGCACCGCAGGCCACACACAGGGCCACAGCGCGCCTGGCAACAACGGTGGCGGACCACCCAGAAGATTAAAACCGGCACCGCAGAGGGGAAAGGACACGAACAACCCCAGCCCCCTAACGCAGAACCACAAGCAGCCGCCTGGCGCAGCCACCCAGCCGGCAGAGCCAGGACCTAACCCGGCAAGAAGGGGCGCCGAGCCCACCGTGTACATAGCCCACCCGACCCATTGGGCCGGAACGCGGCCAAACAGAACGCAACTGAAAACAGCAGCCCGGAAGACAACACTGAATGCAGGCCAGTGCGTGCACCAGCCCAGGGAAGGCAGAGGGAGGAACAGGCAAGCCCCCCCCCCCAAAAAAAAACGGAGGGGGGAGAGGGAAAAGGCGCGAAAACAGCCCACAGCCGCCAAACCGCCCGCCAACACCACTAGAGGCGGCCAGACCCCCCCCCCAGAAGGCACCGAAGACAGGACCCCCAAAGAGGCACAGGGGGACCACCCACCCAAAACCGGCAACATCAAGCCAGGAACAGCGGCCCACCGGGAAAAGGGACACCGAAACAAGCAGAAAAAAAAAAAAAAAGAGAGAGCCACCAGCCCAGCCCGAAAGAAAGGTGATGGGGGGACAGGGACCACAAGGCCCGGGACAGGAACACCCTGAAAAAAAAGAAAAAAAGAGGAAAAAAAAAGCACAAAAAACACACCCCGACAACCCAGCCAAGAAGGGCTGGGCACAGCCGAGACCCGGGCCCAGCACACACGCCCACACCGCACGCCGGAACCGGAAACGGCGGGGGGCAAGCGGGGCGCCCACGAAACCACACACGTCCCATAAGCAGGGCGAAACCGAACCCCAACCACGAACACCACAAACAGCCGACACTAGAGGGACAACACCACAAACCGTGCCCAAACGCACCCACCCAAGACCCCAGCCAGGACTGGCGGGGTTAACAAAACCCACACCCAACCGCCAACCGGACCCAAACACAAACGCCGCACAACAGTAAGAAACCCAGTGCCCACAGCCCGGGCACTGAGGCAGCCCGTGCCATGCAGGTGACCCGGCCAAACGAGATCCGGAGACCGGGGGTAAGGCTGCATCTTAAAGCCTGCGCTGCTTTGGGACTCGAGGCGGAGCGTGCGACACACAAGCGCCTCAGAACCCTAGTACCAAGAACGTGCATGCATGCCTTGGGAACGGGATACGCCAGGAAGTCCGGTGAACCTCTAGGGTTCCGCCCAAAGGAGGGGACGTGCGCAAGCACGGGGGCACACCCTCCAGGCGAGACAAGCACATCACGCTGGCGGCGATCAGCCCTCCCGGTGATGCCCGGGGCCGCTTTGTTGGCGGCCAACAGTCAGGTCTAGCGGGATGTAAGCCGCCTCCCCTCTTCACGCGCGGAGCCTCTTCCTGTTCGTCACAGGGGCGACGCCAGGGGGAACCATCGGGCGCCTCTCCACGACCGAGTGCACCTACCGTACCTACCTGTATGCTCTTCCAAATATGGTTAGACGTATGCATGATGGTGATGGGGACGTTCTTCCATGGGGACATCATTCACCCATTTCTTTGCTCCGTTGCTTGTTCGGCGTCGCAAGATTATCCTATATTGTGGGGACGTTGTGTTGTTGGATCATGGCGTCGGTGGTGCTAGTTTCTCTTCCAACGCTCGTCCAGGGCAAGAGGTGCCCCCATGTTCTTTGGCGAGGAACCACTGTTGGTACCTCCCCAATGCTAGTCATGTTAGTGGGACACATGTCACGGCCGAGAAAGGGTCGTTGGTGTACACGTTTGCCCCATGTGTGTGGTTGTTGCGGCGCGATGAGGACGGGCCATCTTGGACTGATTGGGACATGCCCTACATGTGCCTCCCGCGAGTCTGGCGGATGCGGTGGAGCAAACGTGGTTTTTTGCGCGGAGCGGCGCACGGGGCACAACGGAGAATAGTTGTTGAGGCTGGGGACTTTGATGATAGTTTTGGGGAGGTAGCACGAGCAGGAAGGGGCGAAAGAGGTGGGGGGAGGACGTAGAGCCTGTGCAGGCGAAGCTCAAGATGAAAGCAGCTCACGGATCCGCGCGGGCCGGGTTGAAGAGTGAAGGTTGCAAGGCGAAGAAGGCCCACTTCCTCATTCAAAGACCAAAGGAGCCGCCGTACCAGGTACCCACGCACGCAACGCGGGGTGAGAAGTATGCGGAGGGGGACCAGCACAACAAGAATGTTGCCATCCTCGAGAGATACCTTGACTGTGTGGGCCTTCAAGTACCACAAGTGCAGAACTATTACTCCGTCTGTCTGGAGGGAATGCAACACACCAAAGGTAAACCACAGCTCTGTGTGTTCTATACATCACTGACATGCCGCTCTGCACATGGCTCCGGAGTGTCCTTCGCGTTATCCGCGTTCTGCCCGCAGGCTCCATGATCGGGCTCGAGCACACCACCCCGTGTTTGGCCCGCCCTGCGCTTCCTAGGTGTGCCCCTACTGTTTTTCAGAGCGGCAGCTGCAGGGCCTAGGCCTGCTGATGTCCGTTTCTGGGCAATAGGAATCCCCAGCACCACCGTGTTGTGTTGTGACTCCTTCTTCGGAAGCCACACTATGGCACGCGACCTAGCAGGAAAGGGTCAACCGTTCCTCCTCCTTACGAAGCGGGACAAGACGGACGAGACCTTGAATGAGTCCCAGCGGGCAACCAAGGAGGGCCAATCCGTGAGGACTGTTGTGAAGGGGGCCAAGTACGAATTGGTGGTTCAAAGAAACCCCAAACGAGGACACAAGCCCCTACGGCTGGGCCCCTTCATCACCAACTTGTGGTTTCCCGAGGAGGGACCCATACATCGACGGAATTTTTGGACAACAAATGCCTTTTGCTGAAATACCCTGTATGGTTCAGGAAGAAGCCTGATGAATGGTGGGGAGCTCAACCTGGTGGTGGCTGCGTACGGGGACTTGTCGCGGGCTGTGGACGGTGCCAACGAAATGGCCCTCCAAATGCGGCAGCTCGGACAGCAAATGACGTGGTCCAATGCCGTCCGGGCATTCATGCTTCTGGTATGCCGCCGCAAACGCCTTTGCGGCGTGCAAGTGCTTGGGGCTCATCAACTCCGGGGTGAGCATGTGGGACGTCCAGTGGGACATCGTCATGTGCCGCTGCTTTGCGGATGTTGGGGCTTGGGCCGTGCACCCAAGCGTAGTGCATGGCCCGGTAGAACGGTCAAGACGGCAATTGTGTGACCATTGCCGCGGAGGCACCACCGCGTATGTGTGCGCGGCGTGTGGGAAACACCTACACATCAGGTGCTTCGTGGCGGCCACAATGTATACGTGGTCTGGGACATGTTGGGCCGAACAAGACGGAGGTGGAAACGGAGGCCTCTGCTATCCCACTTTTCTTTTTTGGTACCAGTGCGAACCCTCTGGGAACCACAACCGCCGCATAGGCTGGATACTGAACTGTGAGGACGCGACCCCACACTCCCTCCCTCCCCCCGCCCAAACACAAAGCGTCCTATGTCCTACGCGTCCTACGCGTCCTGCGCATCCTCCAGATTGGCTCCAATGGTGGCTCCCGAAACACAAAAAATGTCCTGCGCGTCGTACACGTTCTACATGTCGCAGACGCTTAGGGTTAATTTCCTGCCGACACGCAGGACGTGTCCGGGTGGCTCTAAGCATAAATGAATGCTCCAGAGCCAAAGGATTATATATCCACAAAGGCGTGGGGTCCCACCATCGGGGCCTTAAGAAAGGCGGGTCTTTTGCAACATGTAATGTGTACCCCCTGTGGACGGATCTTTTGAATGATTACGCTCACTTTGTTCATTTTTTGCTGGTTTTGCTTTTGGTAACTTGTCCTTGTGCCCGTTTGCTATGCTTACTTCGCCAAGAAAATCATTGAAAATACGAAAGATGCGACTTCTAGTTCGATTCTACCCTAAATTAGCCTAAATTTGCAAACTAAAAACTAATTCGCGTTCGCATTCGCAATCTCGTGTACATTCAGATTTGCAACCTCATGTGCATTAAGACTAGCGCGATTCTCGCGCTATTTTCGCACGAATATCTATGCATGTCTGCATGTATGCATGCATACTTCCCATGTTGTCCCTCTTTTGTTCTGACCTCGTTTCTGCTTTCTTTCCGACAGTGTCCTCCCAGCATGCGGTCCCCATGTCCCAGTGTGGCTCCCTCCCAGACCCCGCCGCAGACTGCCTCTCCCACTACCAAGCCCTCCCGATCCGGCCCCACACACTTGAGGAGGCCACGTACACGGGGGGCCTGGCAGGTGAAGATGTTGTGGTGTGGGCGAAGGGACTGACCCCGCCCCCCCAGCTTATTCATGTTGACATGAGATCAGGGGAAAGGGCGGGCTGGGTGGTGACAAAGGGTTGGGCCCCTAAGCTCTTTGAAGATTTGCAGTCGGGCCTCGCGGAGTTGAGGGCTGTCCGGTCGATTCCCGGTTACGGGGATGAGGGGGTGGGGGGACCGCATGGAGGCGCATGAGAGCTATACTTGGCTCCACATGCGCACCTGAGCGCAGGGCACAGCGCGGCCGTTTTCGGAGGAGGTGGGAGTGGGGGAGGCGATGGACGAGGGGGATAACGGGGGGGACAGCGCATTGCAGGCGTCAAAAGGGTCAAAGGGGTCCAGGGGCCGGCCCCGTAAGGCCCGGAAAACGGGAAGCGCAGTCGCCAAACCGCCTCCCACCAAGCTCCCAGCCCTCCCCCTCGGCACTGTTGCCAAGCCCGCCGCCGCCGCCGAAGGAACAGCGGCTTGGCTGCAGGTGCAGGAGGCGACCCAGCCCCAGTAGCAACAGCGGGCAGTGGCGGCAGAGGGGGAGCTTGTGCTTGTGCGAGGCAAGCGGGAAGATGCAGAGAAGCGGGCAGAGGCGGCCAAGGAGCGTAACCCTAATCCGAACCGTAACCCTAACCTGGGGTCTGGAGCGGCAGGCAGAGGCACAGGAGGCAGAACGGGAGCATTTGCGGAGACAAGTGCGGGACGTGCGGGTCTGCAAGCCCAAGCCGGGCGCCGACCTGCAGCAGGAACCAGGGGGGGGGGGCGGGCAGGCTGCCCGGGGGTGCAGTATTGTAGAGGGTCGCAAAGGGCTCTGTTACACAGGCAAGTGAAAGCGCACGTGGACTGTACCGAATTGTTTCTCTTCGTTCGTCTGTCTTGAACGCTTTATGGTGCTGGATTGGACAAAAAATGGTTGCTTTTGGCTCTAAGCTACGCAGATTTGGCAGGGCACCACCCGACTTGGCACCCCCGCTCCAGGGGGCCACAAGTGAGTTTGGGGCTCAAAACTGGGATTTGGCAAGGGCACCAGGGTCTGGGATGGGTGGAGTAAGTTAGGGCCCAAAGCATCGGGACGGAGTGATGGCCAAACCGAAATGGTGACGTGTTGTTGCTGCTTGTTGTTGCTGTTGTTGTTGTTGTTGTTGTTGCTAGATTTAAGGGCAGAGGGGTGTAGTAACATACACATACATATATACATATATATATATATATATATATGTACGTATGTATACACACACACACACACACAAACACACGCATATATATATATAGATATCGGGGCTTGCACGCAATGGTGCATTCTTTCCATAGTGCGCGCAAGTTTTACAAAATATGACCTTTGTAGCGCGCCTGTTGCGCGCGCTATCCCGCGCTATGTGGCTCTGCTTTTGAAAACATGAAAATGTTTCGAACAGTTGCTTTTTCCATTTGCCTGCTTTTGTGAAACACCACTTGCATTTCAATAACATTACCTGATGTTCAGCCATCCCAAGACGCATGCAAAAGCAACCTCTGAAACCAGACATTTGTGTGCAACTGTACAGGCCCTCATGGGCAAAATATGTACAGCGCGCTGAGCACCTTATGGCGCGCACTATATTAGCCATAGCGCGCGCAATCACCCACTCTGCTCACTGTTGCTCTGCTCCATCAGTGGATTATCCACCTTATTTCACTTGTTTGTGCACCCCAAATGGTCCGGGATTATTTTTGGAAAAACGTGTTTTTCACCCACTTTTGACCCATTTTCTGCCCCAAAAGCGCCAATTTCAATGCATTTTGGCATTTTTGGCGGGCCAAAACGGGCCACCAGTGGCTCAAAATGGGCTCAATAACTTTTCTGGCACATGTCAGCAACTTTGCGGCAGACACCAGGGAGATGTATCTTCGAAGCCAACCCCAGATACCAACTCCAGGCCAAGTGCATGTCTAGAGCGGGCAACTCAAATAACTTTTGTAGTGCATTGTTGTTGTGTCTTGTGTGTGAAAAGTGAGAAACTAGTGCCTTTTTGCACGTTTTGGATGTCTTGCTACCGTTGTGCGATGCCATATTTTGGGTTTTCTAGAGGAAGCCAACCCTTTTTGAGCCAGGTGACTGTTGGCGCACCAGGTCGCGACTTGGCGCATGCCAAATTGTTTTGCATTTTAAATTTGTAACCATTTCCCTCTCCATGTGTGACAGGGTACCTTATAAAGGCACCCGAGGGCAAGAAAGCTGGCCAGAAGGCCAAGGCCACCGTGCCGTCTGGTGCACCTGCGTTTGAGCCGGAGCCAGAGCCTGAACTCCCCCCGCCGAACCCCGATGCTCAAGCAATCATCGACTCACATGCTTGCCATGCTCAGAATCTGCCCCGTAGCCACCACGTCATCCCCTACCGCCTCACCGCCGATGACATGCCCGAGTTCCGCAGGCCCCCCAATTTGCACACAGCGGTGAAAGGGGTGTTGATGATGGCAGGTTGGGAGAGTAAGGTGGACCCCTTTTATATTTGGCGCATTGACGCCACCAGAGTGCATTTTGCGCTCATCAAGGGGGCGCTTAGCCGTTTTGCGTGCGCCGTGCAAACACGGTACCTCAGCACTCTCGCTGTAATGATCTGGCTGTCCCAAAAACTTGTCTCCTGCCTCACCAACACCATCCACCTGTGCTCCCCAGCCGGTACCAAGGAATTTGTTGATGTGCACCAGTCGGGCGAGTCATAGGAGGGCATGTGCATGTGTTCCGGAAGCCGAGGAGAGGTGGTTGTGGCCGGACCCAATCATGAAGAGGGTGGAGGCATCCGACCACCACGGATGCGGTGGTGGCGTACACGCCATGCAAAATGGCAGCCTGGGATGTGGCAGCCCATGGATTTTTGCGCTAGAGAAAAACTCCACACCCACATCTCCGACATCAGGCACCCCACGACTTAGCGCACTGCTGCGGCTTTTACAATGCCGGGCATGGGAGCACCCCACCCCTGTTTCCACAAATCCCACTCCTTTGCCAGCCACCCCATCCCCAAGGCCCCCATCCTCTCACTGCGGTGAGCTACCGGCAGTACTACAATTGCATCAGCCCGGTAATGTGGAATATGTTGGAGCGGCTCGCCACAATGGAACTCCCGTTGGATTGAGTGGAGGCAGTGGACCCGCAGGCTCCAGGGGAAGGGGGGGGGGGACTGACACCAAGCCAAGCAGCTTGGGGAACTGGCTGACCAAGGATTTTGAGACATCGTTGATTGACCAGCTAAGGGAGGGGAATGCAGAGCTGGAAAGCTTGGAGCACCTCTGCCCCAAGCTGCTCAATCGGTGGCTATTTACTCCTTGGAAGGGACTCAAAATCCCCCACAGGGATTTCTCACTCGGGCACCCGTGGGCGAGCAACTGCTTGGTGCTCATGATCGCCTTGACCCTCTTCGCTCCTAGCAAAGCCCTTCAGGTGTGCCCTGGGTCTCAAGGCAAGTACCACTCGTTGAATTTGTGGGACACTGTTGTCTAACGCTTGAGGAGTGGTGCCGTGCTACGAGGTAGCATGATTCACCGCGGGGCGGGCCGTCCCGGCCCGCGGTTCTTTTCATCTTGTTCGCGACTCGGGGTCTACGTACTCGAATGTTGAAAGTAAAGCCGGAGTCATGGATGGTGATGCCCGAGTCGGTGGCCGCGGCACACGAGGAGGCGGCGGAGAAGGCTGATGAGGCAGCAGACAAGGAGGAAGCGGGCGAGGGCCATGAGGCAGTAGGCGAGGAGGCGGCAGCATAGGGGGCACAGGGACACAAGGAACAAGAGGAACTGGCGGACGCATCCGTGGACAAAGATCCGGAGTATGCACCGGAGGAGGGGGGGAGAGCAGTGGAGGTGGCAGCAGGGGAGGTGGTAGCGGTGGGAGAGGAGGGGTATGTGTCCCCTGGATCCCGTGAGCCCCCAGCCCCCCCCCCTCCACGTCCCACCAACGCGCAGTCCGCGCCAATGCCTGCGCACAAGATGGGGCTAACTTCTATGTCCACGGTGGACACCATGCACCCAGTCGTGGACCCTGATGAGGATATCGAGTCCTCCCCGGAGCTGGAGGGCGGCCGGAGTAAGGAAAAGTCACTGCCTTGTGTTTCCTGGAGGGCTTGATCCAGGCCAAGCCCCCTTTAAAACCCTTTTTTTGATGCTAGGACAAACTTAAGTATTTTTGTCACTCTTTTGATGCCTTTAGTACACTTTCTCAGCGTAACTAGGGTTGTAACCCTAGCCCCCCGTGAAGTTCACCCCTACCACTCAACTGAGCGGAGGTATCTTCCTTCATGGAGGATATACCGAAACAAAATAGGCATTTCATGCTTTAGGCCTTGGAGGTTAAGCCTAGTGGTCTCCCACCCCAAGACCCCTATACTCAATTGTTTCTACCACTTATTGTGGTTCTACTTTTTAACTGTTTCCGAATTCAGTTGCTTGGCCAAGTCATATTCTGTGTCTGGCCTGACACCTATGCCCCACATTCCTAACCAGCACCATTACACCCAAAAGAGTGCACATGAAGTGCTTGATGCTATCTTGGAGGCTAGAGTCAGTCCAGTTTTCATATAAAATCTTTTGTATTATCCATTTGTGATTGAATCTTTGTGCTTATACCTGCTTTGTCTATCTGCAGCCCTTCTGTGTTACACTGGATTTCAAACTATTCATTGATTCGATCCACATCCTGTTCTTGCTCTACTTGCTCCTTTGTTTTTGGGATTTCATCATCCAAAACCTGCAGGATTTCATCAAAATCTACAGGGCACTAATCAAGGACATCTTTCTGCTAGCAGAGGCAAACCCTGAGAACCTTTCAAGCCGACTCTGAGCAGAAGCACAGGAAAAGCACACTGAGAAGCACATTGAACATGTCGACTCAACTGTCCTCACGAACCTGGCCGATCAGAAGTGTACAAGTGCAACATGGCAGTGTAGCCCACCCAAAGAGTGAACCGCCACTCAGAGCAGCATCTGGGTCTCAGGAAGATCCAGAGCACAGAAGGGTGGAACTAAATCCGCCCAGAACAATCCCATTAACCATGGAAACCTTAGCGGCCCATGGTGAAGACAGCCTGCAAAGGCTCCGCAGGCGTGTCGAAGCCTCCATCGCCCGGTCGGCTTGTCCGGCCTCGTCTTCTACCGTACTTGGAGTTGGTCCTGAAGAACAAGAGGACCTACGAAGGAGGATGGACGAGTTCATGCTCCACGAAGAGTACCACAAGTCCACCGTAGGAGAAGATGGAGAAAAACCTCTTGATGCTCTCGGGTCGCCGCCCCAAACTGAGATGGGCTCCTTCCTCTATTCTGGGCCATCTACAGACATGGCAGACACAGTATCACTAGCGAGACGACCGAGAGTACACGAACACCCGAGAGCAAGGCATCCAGACCTGCCGATAATGGATCCCCTTCGCCCAGAGCCCACCCATGGAGCTCTGGATCGTACGGCCGAACGTTTGGCCAAACTTCTATCCGGATCAGAAGACCCGGATGTGACAGCTCTGTCAGAGGCTGTCAAGGCTAAGTTGGGTATCACTGAACCCTTACCCAAGCCAGCGCTACTCTCACGTTCACCCGGATTGAGCACGTTGGCTGATGATCTCAAAAGATCAAGGGTGTCCCGGTTGCTAGCCAAGGTCACTTGCCCCAGCCCTTTTCATCCTTGCGCCAGAGGAGTCCCTATTGCTGAACTACAGGACGTGCTGGTGACGGATACTGAGAAAAGAGGGCTGTCAGCCCTGGCATCTCTTGCCAGCGTATCTCCTTCCCCTTCAGGCCTAACCACGGGGGGTGGGGAGATGGGCAGACCTATTGCCCAGGCGAACATCCAGCTAGAACTGCCGGAGTTCGACCCGAAACATCTGCCTGAATAGGCAGAAGAATTTGCTGAGTTTCTTTTGCTCACTGGCCAATCCCATGTGGATGTGGCCACCAAATGCTCCTTGCTGAAACGCTCCTGCAAAAAGAAGTTTTTGCAAAAACAGGTGAAACAGATTGTGAAAACCTGTTCAACCTGGGTAGAGGTACACGAAAGATTGGGGAAAACATTCCCAGTCTATGAGACTGACCTCAGTGTGTGCACACAGATAGAGGAGCTACCTATGCTCCCTCAGTTTCCTTCCGCTGCGCGAGTCTCTGAATACGTGTGCGACCTGGAGTATCTGTTTTCACGGATGAACGTGGCCTCCTACGGAGCCACTGAGCCCGACCTGTGGCTCATGAGTAAGATCCCCCAGCGTACGTGGGATGACTGCCGCGCTACCTCTGAGAGGAAAAGCCGGACCCACTCGTACGACGAACTGGTGGACCTGCTGATTGAGCTAGCTCTTGAGAAGGAGAATGACTCCCACATGGAGAAATTCCTCAAGAAGCACTTGGGTCGAGGTGGTACCCCTACCCCCGAACGTGACGAAGGAAAAGGGCCTAAAAATCCCACTAACACCAACCAAGGATGTGGTAAAGGGAGGGGTAACCTACGTGCCATGAATGAGGTTAAACCAGATGCAGGTACACCCCCTTTGTTCTACTGCAAACCTGTCAATGACAAGGGGGGGCCTTGTCATGCCTCTGACTGCGATCATCGCAGTAGCTGTATGCTGCAGATGAAACGACAGCAGCATACCAAGGATGGGCAACCTGTGACCCATCAGGATCATTCAAGTGTACCATCACCTGTGGCTATTGTGGCAAAGTCGTCACTACGAGGACGAATGTCACATAAAGAAACGCGAGAGCGATAAACTCAAGCGACAGGAGGCTGAACGCGAGAAGACCCAAACACCCACCAGAAATCCCCCGAATGGGGATAAAGGTGGTAAAGGAGGTGGCAAGGGGAGTGGCAAAGCTGGACCCCCTAACCCCCAGAGACGCTCATCAGCGCCCGCTGCTACTCCCCCTCCTGCCGCAGGTGACCCGTAGAAGCGCCGACAGGGGGATAACGCTTCTCCTGAGGGGAATAACTCCAAGAAGAGGCGACTGGCCTGGATGGCCAAGTCCCTCATGGCTGCAGGGGTGGATGTCAAGTTCCCTGATGAGGAGTAGGGGGGCGGCTCCGAAGAGGAGGACTTGGTTTTCTGGATCCTCGTGAAATTTGGGGATCAAGTTTTTCGAGCGGTGCTTGACACCGGTGCAACACTTTCCATAGTGGCCTGGCGCCTGCTAAGGACTTTCAAGAAAACTAAGACCGTGGCCATAAGAGTAGGGGATGGGCGTACCATCCATTCCTTGGGGGGAGTCGATGTGACTATATGCTTGGGCGACGAAACTGTGACCCAACACTGCAGAGTGCTGGACACTGGCGCCTTTGACATCGTCATTGGTACCGACTTCCTACGAAGAAACCCCCAGGTAAAAATGCTGTCCCTCCAGCGCCCCTATTCTTTGCACTGCGACTTTGGCAGTGGGCTCCTCTCCGTACCTTTGGAGCTGTCAGGACGAAAAGAGTCTGGGCTGTGCTACGCATCCAAGACTAACTCTCGTACTGAAAACTACCAATTGGCCCGTCACGTTCTTGAAAATGGACTGGCGGCCCTTCAGGTAAACCTGGATGAGATCCAGGTGGAATTGTTTGCGAGCCGACAACAGCACATCATGCAGTTGTACTGCTCGAAACATTTAAACAACACTTTCTGTTTCTTCTGGAAAGCAATGGGCCTAGCGTATGCTAACCCTCCCTTCTCCCTGCTCGCGAAGGTTCTAACCAAAATCGCTTATGGGGGAGGAAGGGTTGTCATGTGCACCCCTGACTGGGGCTGCACTGGTGAACAGGCTTACTAGCGCCGTATGCTAGATTGACTGACCGTGGGAAGAGTGCAACTCCCCGACGGTCCCATCTACGTGCCTGAGGACTCAGACACAGCTATGCAGGCCCCTGAGTGGGCCAGTTTCCTATCCATCGTTGATGGATCTCTCAATCCTGTACCCCTGTGTGACCTAGACCAGGTGCTACTGAAAGAGGTCATGGCCTAAAGGAGAAAGGACAAGAGGTGTCGACGGGGGGGAAGAACAAGAAGAGAAAGTGACAATTAATGAAGCGGGGGGCGGCCGGGAAGATGAAGAAAGACGCCAGACGAAGGCAGGGGGGAAGGAGCAAGTGGAAAGGAAAAGGCCCGGCAGACAACGGGGAGCTGCGAGTGGATGGGGAGGGCAGGTGGCAACGCATGAAGTTGTACACCCATAATGACCCCGCGGCACTGTATCGGGCGGACAAGGCAGCGTGGCAGCAGATGAAGCTGCATGAGGCGGACCCCGACGTGGTGGTGTACCAGGAGATAAGGTTGCAGGGGAAGGACAACGTCGTGTGCGCGCAGATGTACGACAAGGATGGGAGAGAATACCAGTGGGAGTGGGCGCAGGGGGTACCGCTGTTGGTGCGCAGAGGGCTCAGCGTTGTGCAGGACAAGAAGGTGGGAGCGAGGGAAGAAGGGCGGTGTATGATGTAGCGACGGGGCATGGACAGGTAGTCATCATCAACTGCCATGTCCCACATGGGAGAAGGGTCAAGGAGTATGTGGCGCAGCTGAGGATGGAGTATATCAGGGCGCTGGAGAGGGGGCCAGTCATCGTGGTTGGAGACTTCAACTACGATCCCCGGAGGAGGGGCGCGGAGACAGAGGTGGACCGCGGGGTGCGGAAGTTTGTGGAGGAAATGAGGCTGCAGGATGTGTCGTACAGTGGAGTGCCGGGCCCCTCACACTACCCTGCACCAGAAGGCAGCGCGCCGTCGCGGATAGACGCGGTGTACGCGCACCCCAGCTGGGTCAAGGGGGTGACGGCTGCATACATGGTGGGGCCAGAAGAAATGCAGGACAGGAAGGGGCATTGCCCCATGATGGTGACCCTGGACGTGAAGGTGGGGGAGCCCGGGGACTACCAGGAGGATGAGCAGGGGTCGGACGAGGAAGGCGTCAGCCTGCCGCCAATCGTGAATTGGCCGGAGGAGGGGGACGAGAGGTGGCAACAGTGGGGGCAGCGGGTACGCGCCAAAATGAGGCAGGGGAACCACGTGCATGAAGCCATGAGGAGGGCAGCGCGGATATGCGGGTTTACCAAGCAAGGGGGGGAGTCGCAGGCACAGCCCAAGCTGCAAAGGCTGGTGGCCACCCTGAGGAATCGGCAGCACGAGGAGGTCAGGGCAAGGGCGGGGGAAGAGGGAGCAGAGTGGCAAACGGAGGTGACACAGGCGAAGAAGAGGGTGCGAACAGCGAGGAGGGCTGTGGAGGGGGAACACGACAGGATATACCAGAAAGTGGTGGCGGAGCATGAGCGGTACATGGAAAGAGCGGTGCCGTACAAGTCGCTACGGTACATCAGAGAGCTCGCTGAGGCTGGAAAACCACAGGAAATCCGGGCGGTAAGACTGCAGTGTGGCAGGGTCACGGGCAACAAAAAGGAAGTGCTGGAGGAGGTGGGGCAGAGTTTCAGGAGGCAGCACAACCAGGGGCGGCAGAAGCTCAGCGGGATCACACAGAGAATGGTAAGGGCGTTACCGCGGGTGTTCACGGCGGAGCAGAGCGAGGACATACACCGCAGCAGGGTGACGCTAGGGGAAATTAAGGAGGCAGTGAAGGCTCTCAAGGGGAAAAAGAGCCCGGGAGTGGACCAGCTGGTGGCGGAGGCATACCAGCACCTAGAGGCGCCGGAGCTGGATGGTCCAGCTGGGAGGGTCACAGAGGTGCTGCGCACAGGCGAGCCCCCAGTAAAATGGGGGGGCAAGGTGCGGACCCTGTACAAGAAAGGGGATCACCTCAGACCGGGGAACTGGAGACCTATATGCTGTGCCGTCACAGAGGCCAAGCTGGTCTGGATGGTGATCTTCGGGAGGATACAGCGGCGGCTGTATGCAGCAGGGGTCATACCGGACAATATGGGGGGGTCTGTGCCGGGTAGGTCCACACAGGAAGCAAGCTTCCTGTACGATATGTACCTCGATGATGAGGACCTAGAGGCGTTCATGGCGTCTGTGGACGTGAAGGGGGCGTTCCCCAACACGCCGCATAGGCTCATAGAGGAGGTTTGGCGACAGCTAGGACTCCCATATGGTCACTTCGTGGAAAAGTACCTGCGCTCAAGGAGGTACACGGTCGCCACGGGGAAGGGGTGTACCGAGTGGGTAACCCCAGGCAGCGGGGTGCCACAAGGCGGGTTGGAGGGCCCATTCCTGTACTTGCTGGCCATGCTCCCCCTGATGAGTTGGATAGCGCGGGAATATCCACAACTGGCGAGGGCACCCACACACGTCGCCGGCGCAGGCGTATGTGGATGATGCGGTACCCATGGCGCGGGATGAAAAGGCCCAACAGGTGGTGCAGGACCTGATGCAGAGGTACGGGAGAGATAACCACCTTGGTCGAGCGCGGAGAAGTCGGCGGTTCTGAGGAGGGGTGGCGAGGAAGGCATGGCGCTGGATGTAGGAGACGGAGTGGCATGGCTGGAGAGGGCAGAGGAAGCGGTGGTGCTGGGACATGTGCAGGCCATGGAGGCGAGGGGAGTCAGGCTACCCGACAAATTAGTCAGGGGGTTCAGGGCGATGCTGGCTGTCCTGCGGCATCACCCCCCGTCAGTGCAGACGACCCTGTACTACCTGCGGGCGGTGCTCAATGCGGCGGTAGGGTACCAGGGGATGCACCTCCCGTACTGGAGGGAGCAGCTGGAGGAGGTGGAGGGAGAAATGCGGAGGCTCATCAGAGGGTATGAGGGGATACCCACGGAGGTACCGTGGTGCGTGTTGCCGTCGCCGACGGCCTACTATGGAGAAGGGATGCCCACGGCGGGGGAGGCGTACAGGGCACACACGGCGAGGACGCTGAGCAGGATGTGCCACAATCAGGAAGAGGTGGTGAGACGGGTGTGCTATCACACGGTCGCAGAGGTGCGGAAGGAGGAGAACATGTGCCCGCGCTATGTGTGGCACCGGCGAAGGCGGTTGGCGGCGGGGAAGAAGGTACGCATGTGGCGCACCCTACAGGCGGTGTTGCCGGGGGAAGAGCACATGCTGGCAACCAACAGGACGTGCGGTAGGCGGGGATCAATCCTGGTTCTGGACACGGACTTCGGGGGGGCGGCGCATGGGACAGTACGGTGGATCAGGAAGGAAGGAGTGAGCATGGAGGTGCTGCACGTGCGCAGGAAGGATATGAAGGAATACAAGATGGCGGGGCTGCACCATGCGGAGTTCTATCAGGACACCAGGGTGGTGGAATGGGGTGTATACAGGTGGATGATGAGGAGAGCACGAGGACAAGAGGACCGCACAAGGTGGAGCAGGAGGATGCGCAAGATGTGGAACGAGTAGGATGGGAAGGGGACAGGAGTCCAGTTGGGGTGGGACACAGTGCGGGGACTGCAGGAAGGGGACGATGGAGTGGCAGTGAGTTTCTGGATGACGGACTCGGGGAGGCCCGACGAGGAAGCGCCCATAGTGCCCGTGGGCCACAAGTGTGGAGAGAGTGCGAGGAGGATCAGGCTGACGGTCCACGGGTTGCCAGCAGACAGGGTATGGTACTTGGTTCTGGTACAGGCATACCTGGAGCAGGGCAGGGCGAAAGGGGACAGGGCATGGTGTCACGGAGTGGTGGTGACGAAGGGATGGAAGGCCAGGACGGACAATAACCGGGCAGTCTACAGAGGGGTGAGAGAGCTAAGCATCGGGGATGGGGTACGAGAGTATGGCATTGGGAGGCACAAAGTGTACTGCCACTACAGGAGGGAGGTGGTGCGCATACCGCAGCCCACGGAGGAGAGGGTGGTGCTCTTTCTGGACGGGTCTGGAGTGGAAGGACAACCACGCAAGGCGGGGGCAGCGGCAGTAAGGGTCAGGAAGGTGGGACAGGTGACGGAGAGCGTGGTGGAAAAGGTGGTGTACAGAGCGGCGTCCCATGGGGAGGTGCAGGCGGTGGCAGACGTGGTTGGGGAGATAGGAGAGGAAGTACGGGAGGTGTGGATGGTGGTGTGGGATGCAGCGTTCTAGGGCGTGGTGCGGAACCCCTAGTTAGAACGCAATTTCTGGAACACCCACCTACCCTTAATTTTGGGGCAAACCACCTAAAAAAAAGGATTCAGCACCCTCAAAATCCCCCCATCCCCTTTCTTTCCCCACATAACCCTCATTGTAGGGGTGGTTTTTGGGGGGGGGGTCAAAGAGTTAGAGCACAGTTAGAACAGAGTTAGAACGCAGTTAGAGCACCCTGCTCTAACTAGTTATCGCGCTAGTTATCGCGCGATAACTCAGTTATCGGGTAGTTATCGCGGGTAGTTATCGCGCACCCCTCCTCCATCCCTCACTAGGACAAACAACAGAAAACACTTGGCACAAAGCATGTATGGTCTTTTTTCATACAACGTCATCAATGTCTGAGGCCTTGGCTGCCTCCAGCCCCAAAAGCCCTTGCTCCAGGGCGTTCATGGACATGCAATGGTGCATGTGGCGGAGGGACATACTTGGCCTCACCAAGGACCAACCCTTAAAACAATTTTTGAGCCTCCTCTTGTAAGGCCCATGCCGATACTCCGTTGGGATGGAGGAAAACTGAAAAATGTTCCTCCATTTCTCGGCAAAAAAGGTGGAATGTGCCAAGCACCAATGGATCCACCTGGTGGGGGACCAACCTGAGTCTCCCCACGCTTTTGAAAATTTTGTGGTCAACGCACGGTGGCGTTCCACTTGGGTTAGAGTGTACAACTCCCTCATCCTCCAAAGCTCATACAAACCCTCAATGCATTTCACCATGACATGCACAACAACCCATAACATAGGTCCCCTAGGGGTCCTCACTGTGGGGACATGCTCTTTGAGGCATTCCACAAATTGCCTTTGGAAGGAGGGGGAGGTTAGGAAAACTTTGGTGCTGGTTAGATCGAAATCTTTTTCTGTGGCCCTCGAGGCCGAAGGGAGGCGTTCCCTAAGAGGGATGCCTCAGGTCTCATCCTTGAGGGCTTTTTTGAAGGCCTGCAAAGCTGCAAGAGCTTGGGCCTTACCAGGGGTACCAGGGGGGAGGGCCTGAAGGGTGATCTCAATGCGCTTTGCAATGCCGTTTAGGATGCGGCATGCTGCATGTTGGTAGTCCCCCGGCCGCTTATCAGGGGTCACACTTCTCAAGAATGACCCCCATCTTGAGGTGGACTCCACCCCTCTTTGCTCAACAATCCCATTGGGGTCTTTGCACAACCAACACTTAGACCCAGCCCCCCCCATTGCTTGCATCCCCTTCCCATCCCCTGTCAAAATGATAGTGCAAGTCAAAAATTGGTTTTGAAAGAGGACAACGTCCTCTTCCACATCCCTCACCTCTTGGTTGAGGTTGGCGGAGATGTCCAGGCTTCTCAAAAAAGCCTGTTCATCCCCGCCATCCATGCAAAACCATGAGGCCCATAGCTTCACCTTCGAAGCATATTTTGCCCCCCCCCCATACATTAACCCATACATCCGCACGGGTAGAGGATGCCTTCCACAAGGAAGTCGCATCAACTGAAATAACAATAATGGCAACGCCACTAGGGGGGGGTTTCCCAATAACTCGGGCCATAGATATTGCATTTTGCACAATTGATTGCAAAGGCACATGGGCAGCTGCCCTATTGCGGCCTGTGGTAGACTTTACAATGGTGGTTTGGGGAAAGTAGGGCATGATCCGTTGCCGAACGGTCCTTAGGTCCCGTTGTGTGCAACGGCGGGGCATTCGCAAAAGGGCCCGTTGGGAGAGATGCATGCTGCATGCCATGCGTAGCATGCTCAGGGCCTCATGCTCCTGGGCTGTTAATGCAAGATGGCCGCCAAGTGGGCCAGACAGGGCAGTGCACGCCCCACCACTTAAACAAACTTCCCCTTTGGTGTTGGTGCCACACACGACGTCTGGGTCACCCAATAGAACTCGCACCAGCCGCTGAACCGCCTTCAAACGCCGCCATCGGGCCTTGGGGCACTGCAGATCGGTGTACCGCCGCAAGTTGGCTGTGTTGAGAGCCCGCAGGGCCTCATTGACAGCATTGTCCATGGAGAATAAGAAGACCTGGGCGCGAAATGAGGGAGGGTTTTGAAGCAAGGGCCCAAAAAACACACGCGATAACCCACGCGATAACCCCCGCGATAACTAGGTTATCGCGCGATAACCCCCGCGAAAACCCCCCGCGATAACTAGTTAGAGCGCGATAACCCCCCGCGAAAACTAGTTAGAGCACCTAGTTAGCGCGCGATAGCCCCCGCGATAACTAGTTAGAGCAGGGGTTAGTGCGCACTAACTGGTGGTGTTAGAGCAAGCGTTGGGCACCCTAAAACCTTCACAAACGTTGATTTTGCACCCAGGAAACCTTGGAGATGTCAACAATGTGCAGGCACGGGGTACATGGCGCCACAATCACAAATTCAAATCAGTCAAATGGACATGTTCCGGGCTAGTTGCCCCTCCTCAGAGTCCACAGAGTACAGTAATAGAAATAGTGAACAATAATCGAATCACAAATAACACTAGCTGGAGGGGTTAGAGGAAGCATTGGGCACCCTAAAACCCATGGACAGCAGCTGCTGCCGCCACACAGGCGTGCAGTGCAGAACCCCCCCCGCACTTTAAAAAATCACGCTCCATCGCTCGCCCTCCCATGGCAATGGAGCGTGCAGTGCCCTGGTGTTGAACAACACCGGGGCTTGGGGGGTGGCGGTGCATGCCCAACCCTCCACCGCCCTACCCTTGCACACACGGGTGTGCCGCTTTTTTTCCCTCAAGGAGGGATTCAGCAGGCCACCAATCTCCACCCAAAACTCACCCCCCGTGAAAGACCCCACACACACAATAAGCGCCATGGGCGCCCCATCCCGCAAATGGGGTTTGAGGTTTGAGGTTTGATTTTGCGGGTACTAGACGCTTTTCGGCCCCGGGGGGCCACCTGGTCGGGCCAGGTGATATCCTCCCCACCAGGTCCTAGTGGGGGGCCCTCCAAGACGCACCTCCTGCCTGGTGGCGGAGTCCCCCGGGTTCACAGAGCTCGGAGCCCCGTCCTTCCCCGGCGTCCCCGTTTCGCCACTCCCCGGTCAGTGCATCAATTCGCAGCCGTGGCCGCGGGCGCTTACCCACTGCGTCGCCCCCCTAATGCGTGGTCGCCCGGGGCACCGGCGCCGCCGGGCCCGTGCTACTGGCTTGTCGCCAGTGGGACCCCCTTGGGCTGGCGCGGAGGCTGCCTAGCCTAGGGGTTGGGGCGTGGCGCTGTGCGCCACTACTGCCTTGGCGGGTGCAGTGTCCCGTCTGTGTGTGCGCGGCGCTCGCGGCCGGTTCGGGGGGGTTCGGGCCGGTACCTGGTGTTGTGTCTCCCCTTCTTCCCCCTTCCCGCCCCGCGTATCCCGCGTTGCGTGTGGCGGGCCGTCCCGTCCGGGTGTCCCTTATCCTCGCTCGCTGGTACGCCATTCCATGTGGTCTGTGCGTTTCGCGCGCTCGGTCCGGTTGCCCTTCTGGTGGTCCCCGCGTGTCCTTTTCGTGTGTGTGCGCTCGCGCTCTCGCGGTGTCCGCTCCCCGCTGGGTGGTGTGGCGCGCGCATCTCGCGTGGTCCCGGCACTGGGCGCTGGTAGGGCCGTTCCATGTGGTCCGTGCCCCTCCGCGTGTCCTGCCCCGGTCCCGTGCTCCGTCTGGCGTGCTTGGGGGGGGGGGGCGGTCCGGTCCCGGTTCCCCCCTACTTGGCTTGGGGTTGCGGGGGCGGCGGCTGGGCGTCCCCGGGGGGGTGCCTTCGTCCGTTGCGTGGGGCGTTCTGGGTCTTGCGTTCCTCTTCCCTCATCTGCCCGTCCACTAGGTGGGCTGTCGGGGTCTGCGTTGCGGGCGTGCGGTTGTGGGGGCCCCGCTCTGTTCTTGCGGGGGGGGAGAGAGGTGTCGTCTTGGTGTCCAGGCGCCGGCCCGCCGGATTCTCATGACGAGCCTGATGCGCACGGAGCTTCGCCCTGCGGGATGCGTGGGGGGGTTGGGGTGACCGTGGCTGGAGTGGTGCTCCAATGTCCCGGTTCATGGCCCAGCAGAGCAGCCCTACCGCGGGCTTACTCTTAGCACAGGGGGAGGGGGTTGCGGGCGCGTTTGTTCTGTGACCCGGGTGCCGGTGTATCTCTGAAGGCAGCCGCCTCGGAGGTAGCGCACCAGGCGCGCGCCGCGAAGGAGCTGGTTCGAACCCCGGGATCGGTGGTCTCCCACCGATCCCTTCGAATACCGGGCGAGGCCTCCCATCGACCTGTTTGAGTACAGGTGACGGTGCGCACTGCTGCAGGGGTGGGTGGCTCCCATGTCTTTTGTTTTTCTTGGGTGGGGGGTAAAACGAACGAGACCTCCACCCGATCCACCGGTATCGGTGGTGGCGCGAGTTGCTGGAGGGGGGGGTGGTTCCCACGTCGCCAACTAGAGAGCTCTACGTGCAGGGATCCCAGGAGCACCAACGCCCGGGATCGAACCCCCGCACTGGACGATTGAAGACCGACGCTCTCACTACTGGGCCGCGGGAGTCTCTTACGCCACTGAGGGGTGTCGTCGGCTATGAATCCAGTCCTGAGGGTGGGGCTGTGCGCTGTGAAGCGTGTTGCGCGTGCCGGGATGCCCCAGTCCACGTGCACGGGGTCGGGACAGGGGGGGAGGGGGCTGGGTGGGGTGCGTTGGATCGCCGACTGAAGTGCACAGGGGTAAGAGGCGGGCAGTAGCACCGCCGGGTCGCCGACTGACTGTAGGGCGGGGGGTCGCTCTGCCTCTTTCCGTCCCTCTGCCTTCCCTGGGCAGGCAACAAAGCGGGCGTCACTGGCGTTGCGCTGTCCATGGGGGGCGTGGCCCCCCATACCACTCCGGTTCGTGTTCACCCAGCCTCCCCGGGTACGATCTGTGCGGCGTCCCGGTGCGCAGGCGTGGGCCCGCTTGTTCTTCGCGGCCCCCTTGTGGGCCGGCGGCCGGAGCGGGGGGGCGGGTCACACTCCGGCTCCCCTCTCGGGTGGGGGGGGGCCATCCCCCTTGCCTCGGGGGGGGTGTCGCGCTGCGGCCTCCCCGCTCTCGTTCCGGGCGGCGGCCTGCGGTACCCCTTTCTGGCTCTCCCCTCCGGCGCGCGCGTGCGGTCGGGGCTGAAGTGCCGCCCCGGGGCGGGGGGGGGTGAGGGGCGGCCCGTGGACCGCTCCCCTGGGGGCCCCGGCTGACCTGCAAACCCCCCCTCTGTCCCCTCGGAGTGGGCTGTGGTCACGGGAGGGTCATGCGGGGCGCGGCCTCCTTCGTGTTCCGTTGTGCGCGTTGCTCCGGCACGCCGGTGTGGGTTCGTGGGGGCAGGTCCAGCCGCCGTTGCCCTTACCGTGTCGCCGTTCCTCCTGTGGGTGGGGGCGCCCTCCCGGCCCTGGGGGGGCGGAGGGCCGCGCCTGTGGCTCCCCAGCTGGGGTGGGTGCGGGGGGGGGGGGGGGGGGCCACCCCGCTCGCTCTCGGGCCTGTGTGGGAGGGGGGGGGGGGGGGGGAGTGGGGGGGGTCCTTCGGTCCCCTGGCGATGCCCCCTGTCGGCCAAAGGGGGGGGGGAGGGCGGCTTGGCGGTCCCGGCCCCGGGGGCCAGCCATCGGCCAGGGGGGTCGCGCCCTTCCCCCGCCCCCCTCTACCGAGAGCCGGATCCTCACGCAGTCCCTCCCTGGGGCCCCTCATCTCCCGGCCGTTGCCGCGCGGCGCTGGCCGGCCGGGGGTGGCCGTGAGGGTCAGCGGTCAGTGGTTAGCGGGTTGCGGGGCCGCTTTCCCTGGGTAGGCAACAAAGCGGGCGTCCCTTGGTGTCGTGCTGTCCATGGGGGGCGTGGCCACCCATACCATTCCGGTTCGCGCCCACCCGGCTTCTCTGGGCACGATCTGCGCGGCGTCCCGGTGCGCAGGCGTGGGCCCACTTGCTCTTCGCGGCCCCCATTGGAGCCGGCGGCTGGGGCGTGGGGGCGGGTCACACTCCGGCTCCCCTCTCGGGCGGCGGGGTCCGTCCCTTCTGCCTCGGGGGGTGGGGGCCGGGGCCCCTGCGGCTGGCGGGCCGGTGGGGGGGGGGGGGGGGGGGGGTGTCGCGCCGCGGCCTCCCTGCTCTCGTTCCAGGCGGCGGCCCGTGGTACTCCTTCCTGGCTCTCTCCGTGTCGCCGGTGCGCTCCCTTCCGGCGCGCGCTTGCGGTCGGGGCTGAAGTGCCGCCCCGGGGTGGGGGGGGGTGAGGGGCGGCCCGTGGACCGCCCCCCTGGGGGCCCCATCTGACTTGATACCCTCCCTCTGTCACCTCGGAGCGGGCTGTGGTTACGGGAGGGTCATGTGGGGCGCGGCCTCCTTCCTGCTCCGTCGTGCGCGTTGCTCCGGCACGCCGGTGTGGGTTCGCGGGAGCAGGCCCAGCCGCCGTTGCCCGCATTGCGCCGCCGTTCCCCCTGAGGGGGGGGCGCCCCCCCGGCCCTGGGGGGGCGGAGGGCCGCGCCTGTGGCTCCCCTGCTGTGGTGGGTGCGGGGGGGGGGGGGGGGGTTGGGGGGCCGCCTCCTCGCCCGCCCCCGGGTCTGTGCGGGGGGGGGGGGGTGGGTTGGGGGGGGGCCTTTGGCCCCCTGGCGATGCCTCTCGTCGGCCGTTTGGGGGGGGGCGGGGGCGGCATGGCGGCCCTGGTCCCGGGGGCCAGCCATCGGCCAGGGGGTCGCGCCCTTCACCCGCCCCCCCTATCGAGAGCTGGATGCCCGCGCAGGCCCTCGCCGGGGCCCTCACCTCCCCGGCCGTTGCCGCGCGGCGCCGGCCGGCCGGGGGTGGCCGTGGGGGTTAGCGGTCAGTGGTTAGCAGGTTGCGGGGCAGCCGGTTCCTCCCCGCGCTTGTCGCCCCCGCACTCCCTCCCGCGGGAGGCGGCGCGCCCCCGCACGTCGTGCCATACCGTGGGGGGGGCGTGGGTCAGGGGGCCCATCCCCCCCCCCAACCCTCCCGTACCCGCCGTCTGGGCCTTCACTTGCGCCGCCGCTTGTGTGGGGGCTGGGGCTGCGGCGGCGGCGGGTTGTGCCGGCGGTAGCGCCAGTGGGCGAGGGCGCTACGCAAAGCCCGGGGGAGCCAGTTGTTGGCGTCCGCATCCGTGATGCGGAGCACCGCTCCCCCCTCCAGGAAGGCCGGCCACGTCGGCTCCCTGTCGGGCCACGCCGCCCAGATCACTGACCTGAGGACCCTCTCGTGGTCCTCTGGGGCCGCCCACCCCCCCGGGGGTGCCTCTCGGTTTCCTCCGTCCCTCTGGAGGAGCACGGCATCGAAGAGCCGGTTCCGCGACCTCCTGGAGGTCCCCTGGTTGGCCCAGCACAACCACCCGTACACTTCCCCCACCCGGGGGAGGGTCTCCCCCCCGAGCGGGTCCGGGACTGCGCCCCAGTCCACGTCCCACGGCCGGCTCTTCTCCGCCCCCCGTGCCGGCCCCCCTCGCTGCTCCTGCACCTGCGGCGCCGATGCCGCGCCCCGTCCCCCCTCCGCCGAGGCCATCCGCGCCGGCTCCGCCCTCGGCGCGGGGGGGGCTTGCTGGTGCTGGTGTCGTGGGGGTTGGGGGGGGACAAGCTCGCCGGCGTCAGGGTCGATGTTGTAGAGGTGGTGGTGGTGGTGGTGGTGGTGGTGGTAGGTGTGGTGTGCCGGCATCTGTTGGATGCCGGGGGGGATGCACCTCACCGGCTGCACGTCCGGCTGCGGGGGCGCTCCGCCCTCTGCCCCCCTCCCCTCGCCCCGCCCTCCCCCCTGGGCTCCCATGCCCCGTCCCTCCTGTCCCTTGGGGCCCTTGCCCTTGCCCTTGCCCTTGCCCTTGGGCCCCTTTCCGGTCCCGCGCCCGTGTCGCGGGTCCCGCCTCTCGTCCCCCACGCCCTGGCCCGCTCGCTCTCCCATCCCCCCTTGTCCTGCCCCCTGCGCCTGGGTACCCTTCCCGCGCCCCTGAGCACCCTTCCCGTGCCCTGGCCCCTCCCCGACCCCCTGCCCGTGTCGCGGGTCCCGCCTCTCGTCCACCACGCCCCGGCCCGCTCGCTCTCCCACCTCCCCTCGCTCCGCCCCTTGCACCTGGGCTAAGAAGGTCTCGTAGTTCAGCGGTCATGCACGTGACGCCTGAACTAAAGGTGCTCGGTTCGAATCCCGGTGGAGGCCAAACGCAATATCCTAGGCGCTAGGGTGTCGGTGACCCCGCGAGCCGGAAGGGATGCAGCGTCGGTTCGAACCCCGGTGGGGGCGGAACGCAGTGTCCTAGGCGCTAGGGTGTCGGTGACCCCGCGAGCCGGAAGGGATGCTGCGAGGGACAGGTAGGGATCACTGATACGCTGGAGTTCGGAGATCGCCCGAGCAACTTACCTTTACCTTCACCTTGCACCTGGGCTCCCTGCCGGCGCCCCTGCGCGCCCTTCCCGTGCCCTGACCCCTCCCCTGCCCCCTGCCTGTCACGCCGTCCGCCGCTCCCCTCCCCCTCGCCGCTGCGCCCTTCCTGGACCACTCGCCGGGCGTCCCGCTGCCTTTGCAGTTGCGGCAGCGTGACGCCCGGCGGGGAGCGCTCGCGCGTCGGGGGGCGGACGTGCCGCTCCCGCCCCGGGGGGAAGGGCTTGGGGGGGTACGGCTTGGGGGGGCTGGTGTGGGTGTGGGCGGGGTTGGCGTGGGCGCGGTACTTCGCGCTCTCCCTGCCCACTGCTGCTGCTGCGGCGGCCGCCGGCGAGGCGTCCGCGGCCCGTGCGGGGTTCTTCCCCCGCTTGCGCGGCGTGCCAGGGGCCGCAGCCCCTCTCGCGCCCTCCGCACTCTCCTTCGCTGCCGCGGCGGCGGCCGACGAGGCGCCCGTGGCCGCGGTCGCAGACCCTCGCACACCCTCCTCGGTCTTCTCTGCTGCCGCGGCGGCCGCCGGCGAGGCGCCCACGGCCCGTGCGGGGTCCGTCGCAACCCCTCTTGCGCCCTGCTTGCTCTCCTGCGCGGCTGCGGCAGCCCTCGGCGACGCGTCCGGCTCCTGCGCCGGGGCTGCCCCCCTTGCCGGCGGCGTGCCGGGGGCCGCGGCCGGGGCCGCGGCGTGGCTCGCCGCGGTCTCCGCCTTCTGCGCGTCAGGGCGGGGCGGGGCGGCGGGGCTGGCCGCTTGGGCGGCGGGGGCGGCCGTCTCGGCTGGCCCAGGTTCCCGGGCCGGCGGCGGGGGCCCGACCACCGCCGCCTCCGCCAGCCTCCGCTCCTCGCACTCCGCGAGGGTCTCCCCCGTCCACTCTGGGGAGGAGACGGGGGAGCGGGAGCGGGACCGGCGATGGTGGCGGTCGTCCCGCCCGAGGGACCCATCGGAGTCTGCCATCACTGTTACTCTGGTAGGCATGCGTGGTGCCTCCTGGTGCATCAGTGCCGTGCCGTGGGCAGTGCCGTGTGGTGCTCTGCGGGGGGGGGGGGGGGGGAGGGGGTGGGGGGCCGGCTGTGGCGTCAGCCCCGCACGGCCGGAGTCCGCGGCCATCCACCGGCATTGGGAGGGGAGGCGGGGGAGCCACGCGGCCCACGCGTCGCGCCACAGCTCCCAGTCTGGGGCGGGGCTCAGGGCCCTGGGCCCCCGGGGGTCGTCGAGCGGTGTCGGGGGCAGCCGCACCAGGTGGACCCCCGTAACGGCGGTGACCTCCTGTGTGCGCAGGAAGGTGTGTACTCCGTCCCGCGCCGCGGGCGCCGGGAGGGGGGGTTGGGTTGGGTTGGGTCAAGGCCTCGCCTGGTCGCCTACCCACGGTCCGCGCCGCCTTCCCTGCGGGACCCGACTGGGCGGCCGTACCCGGGTGTCCGGTCACAAGGCCTACCGGACTGTTGACCGCCCCCAGACCCCGCGGTGGCGCTCGCGGGCGGGAGATGCCGCCGTGCCTGTGTGTATGTGCCCTTGTGTGTCTGAGGGGAGGGGGGGAGGGCTGTGGCACACCTGCTTGCTCCATTGTTGTTCGGCGTTGGCGCGGGGAAGTGTGTGCCTGGTGCTCCAGGCCCCGGCAGGGAGGCTGGAGAGCCTGACGCTGAGCCCGCCGGGGGAGATGTGGGCCTGGGCTCGCAACCTCCACGTCACAAGGACATGCTACCCAACCACTCCACGACTGCCTATTGGCACGGGAAGGCGGTGGTACGTGGCACGACTGGGGTCAGACCCGCACTCCTTGACTGCCTTAGGCACAGGTGGTGCTGCCTCGCGGGCTGGGTCGGCTCCCACGGCCGAGGGCGTACCCTGGGCAGATGGAGGGGCACCAGGGCACAGAGTGTGCTTCCCTGCCCTGGGTGCCACCAGTGCTGGCTGCACTGGCTGCGGCGCTACAGCCCGCGTAGACGAGGGGGCCCAGAGGGCACCACACCCGAATGGCCTCTCCGTTGAGGAAGGGGGGGGGGGGGCAGGGGTCGGCTGGTGGCTGTCTGGCCTCCAGGGGTCACCCACAACTGCACTGGAGTGCACGGGGCTGTGCTGGCCTAGGCGTCTGTGATGAAGTTGGAGGGGCACGTGCACACCTGGAGGTTCCCTGGGCAGGCCGCTCAAGGGATACCCACAGCGGTCAAGCTGTGAGCCCTTCACAGCCTCCACTTTTAGGCCCTGAGGGCGCCGACTCCGTGCACCCCTCCCGTCGGGGGCGCAGGCTGGGGGGGGGGGGGGGGTAGGGTGGTGGATGGGTCTACCTGTTCACTTGTGTGGGAGAGGAGGACCACCTGCTGGGTTACCATGCGGGTCCCAGATCCCAACATACTTGTCGCTCGGAGTCCGCTCCCTGAGGGACCTCGATCACCATGTGACGGCCTGCAGTGAGGGTGCGAGGGCATGCGGGGGGGGGGGGGTGCTGGGCCTGCTTTCGGTCCGGCCCCATTTCTGTTGGTGGGGGTGGGGGCAGCAAAAGGTCTGCTCCCCTGTTTCCTGGTCCCCAAGAGGAACCAGCCCACGGCCTGCACCCTCGCTTTGTGGTGGCTGAAATTTGGGCCGACAGGTCCGGGAGGGGGGGGCGGGGTACGGGTGTGGCCCCATAGAGGTGGGTGGGGGTGATCCCCAGGATCCGCCCCGGGCCCCCGCGGGTCGCGACGACGAGGAGGAGGAGGGGGGTGCCAGGGCACTCTTGCCAGAGGACCTGCCCCCTGTGGTGGGCACCCCTGGTCCTGGAGAGGGGGGGGGACAGGTCTGGATTAGCCCAGCCGCGGGGCGCGTGCGTCGCCGGTGGGAGGGCGGGGCACCAAGTGGGCTCCCTGGGGAACGCCTCCTAGACGACGGCGTACGGGGGGGTAGGCCCGGTGCCGTCATACACCGGGTTGGTCGGCCGGGGGCGGGCGGACGCCTCGTCCGCGCCTTCCACGAACACCGTGACCTCGCCCACCTCCAGGTCCTCGTCCGGCGGGTGTAGAAGGTGGAGCGCCGCATCCAGCTCGGACACTCCCCCCGGGTACGTGGCCCGCGCCTGGTTCAGGTACGGGGCCGCGTCCCCGGGGTAGCGCGTCCTGAGGGCGTGCAGCAGGGCTGGGGCGCTACTGCGGAGGGACATGGCAGACCCCGCTCCCGTCAGCCGGAGGGTGTCCCCCATGGACAGGGGCCGGCCCGACCGATTGGACTCGCGCCACTCCATCCAGTGCCCGTAGAGGGCCGCTTCCGGGCTGATGAGCCCCGGCCGGACAGCGTTCACGATCCGGTGCATTGCCGGGAGCAGCGTAGGGGCCCCCGCTCCGTTCAGGGCGCGGACGGCCGGGAGGGCGGTCTCGTTGAGGAAGGCCCTCGCACTGCCCTCCAGGTCGCACCGTGCGGCAGCGTGCGCTGCATTTGCCTCCGCCACCGCGTCCGCCACCAGGCCCCGGACGGCCGCCTCCTGCGCTCTGCGGCGGGCCCTGGTGTGCCCCGGCCCATCCCCCCGTCGGCGTGGCATGGTGCTGCGGGCTCTGCAAAGGGCGGCGGCGGGTGGGGGTTAGGGGGCGAACACGTGCGACAGGTGCGCAATGGATGTGGGGTCCCGCAGGTGCACGTGGATCCACAGAAGGGCAGCGCCCGCGGGGCCCGCCTGTTCGTGCGAGGGGGTGTGTGCCCCCTCGATGCGCCGGCGCAAGGCCTCCTCCTCTGTGCGCCTGCGCGGACCTGCGGGAGGTTCGGGCCAGGGGCACGCGGCTACCTGGGTGCACCGCTCGCACCTGTTGGCGCCTGTCGCTGCTGCGGAGGACACCGTGTCACACTCTCCGCAGAGTCGGCAGGTGTGTGGGAGGTGGGAGGGCGGCGACCAAGGGTCGAGATGGCGGAGCCAGAGGTCGTCCCACCTCTGTCGGAGGGTATCCCGGATCTCCAGCAAGCGGGCGCGGACGCGGCGCCGGTAGTCCTTGCCAAGCGTCTTCCGCTGGACCTCCTGCCACGTGTCGCCGGGGAGGATCCCGTGGTCGTGGAAGGCGGCGATGAGGTCGTCCCACGCCGGGCGGGGGTGCCCCTGGGGGGGGCTCGCCATGTACACGTGGCGCCCGGTGAGGTGGGGCATCAGCGCGTCCCATTGGCACCCGTTCGCGGTGTCTCTGTGGAGGAGGGCCAGCAGGGTGCCGTCCGCGACTGCCTCCCACCCCACTCGCAGCCCTTCGCAGCCGTCCAGCTCCTGGCGCAGCGCGGCTGCGATACCGGTGGGGAGCATGAGGAGTAAGGGCCCCTGGGTGTCGCCCAGCCGGGACAAGGCGTCGTCGTATACCGGCCCCCCCGCTTTGAAGTGCGCCACGGTGAGTTGGGTGGCCCCGTCCTCTGGGGGGTGCCACCGGACGGTGGCCGCAGCGTGTCCCCACGTGCGTATCTCCGTGGCCCGGAGCACGTTGGCGGTGTGAAGGACGATGCGGGGCGGGACGGGCGTCCTGACGAGTGAGGATACGTCCCCAGTCCATCCCGTTTGCGGCCCCGGGGCCGCCTGCAGCCATTCCCCCGTCGCCGCGTCCCACGGGTGGTCAGGTCCCGCCCCGCGGACCATGGTGGGTCTCGGCCGGGTGTCCGGCCCCCACCCCCGGAGCGGGATGGCGGCGTATCGTTGCGCAGGGGTCTCCGGGGCGCGCGTGGCGGCGCACCACCGGCCCCACTCCCGCGCCCACTCCTCCCCCACGATGCGCGCCTCCCATGCGGTCATGGAGCCGCGCCCGATGATCCACGGTGGGAAAAGGGCGTCTTTCAGGTGCCTCGAGAACCCCCCCGGCAGGTCCTGATACGGGTGGGGGCTCTCTTGGAGTGGGCACTCCAGAGTGCCATTCACAACACGGAGGGAGGCTACGAAGTCCTTGTCAGGGCGCGGGGGAGGGGGAGGGTGGTCGCCCTCCGCCGCAGTGAGCCACCGGTGCGCCCGGGCCGCCGCGCTTAGGGGGTCGTGGAGGAGTTGCTCCAGCCGGTGGTTGCGAAGCTCCCACGCGAAGTCCCCCAGCTGGAGCATGTGGTGGAGGAAGTCGTCCACCGAGGTCCCTCCCGGCGGGTCGTATCGGGTTATGGCGCCGAGCTGCGCCTCCGCGTCCTCGGGCACCAGTCCGGAGCAGAACACCTCCGTCCACGTGGCGCCTGCGGAGCGCCACGAGGCCACCCACAGGGCCTTGTCCCAGGTGGGAGGTGGCGGGCCGCCTCGTGTACCGCCTGGCGGTAGTGGGGCCAGAGGAGCCGCGAGTGGGTGCAGCCCACGTGCATGTGCACCGGGGTCTCTTCCGGGCCGCCGCAGAAAAGGCACGGTTGCGGGACGATGGCGACGCCGGAGAGCCGCTCCTTCCGGACGCGGAGCCTGCGCTGCACCGGCGTGTGGCCGTCTCGGGCCCGCAGCGCCCGGCGGTTGGTGGCCGCCGCGGTGAGGTCCCGGGCGTGGACGTAGGCCGTGGCGTGGGCCGCGCCCAGAGGTGTGTGTCCCCGGTGCGTCAGCGCATGGTCCGTCTGCGCCCGTTGCGCGACCTCGCCGAGCACCCGCATCGTGGGGGGCCGTAGATCGAGATGGCCGTCACGGCCGGCGACGATGAGTTGGGCGTGGCCAGGGTCCGGGGGCGTGTTCTGCAAGACGGTGTCCTGGGACACCGCCCAGTCCGCCTTGTGCAGTAGGGCATCACTGTGGTGCGAGGTGGCTCGGACGTACCAGAACGGGTGCCCGGCGTGTTGCCCCCGCGCGCACAGGCCGTCCCGGAGCCACCTCAGGGGCATCTGGTTGACCACCTTCGCTGCGCCCGCGGGGACCCCCGTGGTTCGCTCGCGATCTGCGTGCCGCAGGAGGTGGAGGATGACTTCGGCGTCCACCGTGTGGACCCATGGTCTGTGTGCACCGTAATGTAGGGGGAGGGAGGCGGCCACCCCCTCTCCGTCGGGCACCGTGCCCGAGATGGCCACCGCCCACGTGCGGGTGAGGTCGGCGGCGAGAGCGACGCTGGTGGCGTGTTTGCAGGGTCCGCCCCCGGACGCGTCAGAGGAGGTGTGTCCCCAGGCCTCCGGGATCCAGTAGTATCCGGTGGGGCTGAGCCACCCCGCGTTGAGGTCGGTGGAGTGCCACCGGACGTCGGGGTGGCTTTGGGTCAGTTGGTCCACGCTCAGCGCCCTGGTGTCGCCTGGGCTGATCGCCGGGTGGTCGTGCAGCCGGATCTCCGCTCCGGCGACCGTGCTTGCCCAGGACCGTAGCGCCGTCACATGTTCCTTGAGCCACGCCGGGCCCCCGCGCTGGTGTACCACCAAGTGTCCTGTGTCCTCCGGACGGTCCTCCAGCGCGTGCACCGCCATGTGTGGGTCGTGCGGCACCCCCGTAGCCACCAGTAGGGCGGTGCCACGGGGGAGCCCACGGGGTTCGGGCTGGCCTGCCCCCACTTGCACTATCACCCACTCGGCCCGGAGCTGCGCTTGTCCCGCCGTTTCGGTGCATTGGTCGTCTGTGGTCACCAGCCACAACGGCGTCGGCGCGTGGGGCCGGGGGCGTAAGGGCTCTGGCCACGCCACGTCCGCGTTGGGCTCTTGGTGCTCGCTTTCCGCGAGTACGTCGCGGAGGATGTACATGAGGGCCGCTGGCGGGTGGTACGCCGCCCCCCGCGTGGGGGGGGACAGGCCGTCCTGGCGGCGGTAGCCCCCGACGTGGAGGTGCAGGCCGTCCGGGGTCACCCGTGGGCCGGTGTGGGTGTCCTGCTTAGCCCTCGTGGGGTGGACGAGTCTCAGGCGGGGGTCCCGTGTGCCGGTGGTGTGGAAGAGGTCGGGCAGGGCATCGCGCCAGCCGGGGTGGTTGGCGGGCCCTTGCTCATGGCGGCAATAATGGAGGTGTTCATCGGCGCATTGGTTGAGGCACTCCCGCACCGCCGTCGGCCACGGATCGTCGTTGTCGGGGAAGGGGTGGCGTGGCCCGTGGTGCCCATGCCACGGCGTTGCGTGTGGCACCGTCAGGCGGCACGTGTCGCGGTGTCGCAGCTTGGCGGTGCGCAGCGTGACGATTTTGCCCGGCGGGGACTGTAGTTGGACATGAGCCGCCCTGGGGCACGCGATGGGGTTGTACATCCCCACTCCCAGGGCGGCCAGGGCCCGGGGTATGCGGTGAACCCAGTCGCCTCCCGCCAGAGTTGCGAACTCCGGGACGGGGTAGTGCACCTCGGGGCATATTCCGTGCGCGCCGGCTATCTCCCAGAACATCTTGGTGACCTCCGCGCGCACGGAGGTTGCGCGGTGGTGGACGAGTGTACCCACGAGGGCCACCGCTGCCTGCTGGCACCGCGTGGGCACCCGTGTGAGCCCCAGGGTCCGGTCATCCTGCAGGCTGTCCCGCGAGGCGTCGAAGGCGTATCGTGCCCTGTCTTTCGCGACCTGGACCGTGATGTGGTCCAGGTGGCGTGCAGTGTCGGAGTCGTTGGCGATGAAAGGGGCGACGTAATGCGTCACCCCTCCGAGGATCGCCAGGATGACGTCCTGCACCACTTTCGGTGGCGCGAGGGTGTTAAGGCACCAGTGGTGCACTGCCGCCAGGCGTAGCCGCTGCTTGCGCTGCAGGGAGAACTCCCCGTCCGGCTGCAGCTGGAGTCCCAGGTAGGGGACGGAGTCCGCCGCTGGTACCCAGTACCACGGGTTTTCCAGGTGGGGGCAGAGGCGCAGCTGCAGGCCCGGGACCCCCTCCGTGGTGGCCATGGCGCACTTGCGGGGGTTGAGCTCCATGCCCATCATCCCCAGGTACGCGGCCACCGCCTCCACGCCCTCGACGAAGTGCTGCAGCGTGTGGGCCACCACCAGCAGGTCGTCGATATAGGCCTGGATGAGGCCGTGCTCGGCCCCTCCCGGCGGGCGCAGGCGGTGCCCCTGTGCCCTGAGCAGGGGCTCCAGGAGGAGCGCGTACAGCAGGGGGCTCTCGGGGTTGCCCTGCCGGACGCCGCGTAGCATGTAGACGGGCTGCGTTAGCCCGTGTGCTGTGACGATGCGCAGCCTGGCGCACGTGTGGAGGAAGAGCAGGAGGTCAATGACGTCCGGCGGCACGGAGAGGTGGCGCAGGATGAGGTGGAGGGCGCCGTGTGGGGCGGTGTCGAAGGCCTTGCGGGCGTCGAAGGAGAAGACGTAGTTGGGCCTTCCCCGCTGGAGCTGCCGCTGCGCCATGAACAGCGGGGGGCCTGTGTTGGAGCCAGGAAGGGCCCCCTGCTGCCAGTCGCTGACCACCCCGTGCCGTGTGAGCACCTCCGTGGTGCGCTGGGTGAGGGGGCCCGTGAGCAGCTTCATGTCCAGCTGGCCCAGGGCTATGGGCCTGTAGTCGTCCAGTCTGGCAGAGCCCGGTACCTTGGGGCTGAGCCAGATGTGCGCGTCCCTCCAGTGCATCGGTGGCGGGGCGCCGCGGAGGATGGCCCGGTAGGAGTGGACCAGGAGCCACTGGACGGGTGCCGGGAGGGCCTTGATGAAGCGGGCCTCCACGTGGTTAGGACCCGGGGCCTTGCCATCGGCCTTGTCCAGGGCGGACTTCAGGTCCTGCATGGAGTACTGCTGGACCTGTGTCCAGGCTCCCTCAGGGACCCGGGGGACGTGGCGGCCGAGGACCGCCTGGAAACCGCGGAGGTCCACCGGGCGTTTGTCATACAGTTCTCGCCAGAAGGCGCGAACTGCGAACATCACGTCGTGGGCCTCCGTGAGGAGCGTTTGGGTGTTGGGAACCCGCACGTTCCAGAGGCCTGACGGGCCTGGGGCCTCTACCTCTATGGCTCCCCGCACGGCTTTCCATCGCTGGGCGACGTCGGGGGCGTGGCGGCGCCAGAAGTCCTTGATGGCGCGCTTGCGGTCTGCCGCCAGGAGGGCGCGGAGCTGGCGAATGTCCTCCTCGAGGGCGACTGCTTGCCTCTCCAGCTCCTCCTGCAGCTGGCCCTGCGTGGTCGGGCGGAACCCGGGCGACACACTCTGCAGTTCCTCCGTGAGCCGGAGCGCCGCCTCGGACCGGATGCCATGCCTGGCCGCGTCCGCCTGGTACGCTGCCGGGGCGCGCGCTGCCAGGGTGTCATAGCGGAGGACCGCTGCCTGGAGCTGCTTTCCGCTCTCCGGGAGGTCCCCCTCCGCCTGGTCCGTTCCCGCCGGAGACGGCTGCCGGCGTCCCACCACGCGCGCCAGGGCGTCATGCGTCGTGTGGAGGTGTTCGAACACCTTGTCCACCGCAGCCGCGGGCATGGACCCGTAGTCGTGCTGCTCTGCGGGACCCAGCCAGGGCGCAAGGGAGGGTTCATCCTGCGCGGCGGTGACCGCCGCCCACAGGCAGTGTTGGACGGGCGCGGCCTCGGCGTCGTACGGGAGGAGGCGGCCTTCCGTGTGGCTGTAGGGGACGGGCATCGCCGCGCGTCCCGCTGCGCTGAGGAGGCCCGGCAGGGCCAGGCGGACCGGGAGGTGGTCCGAGCCGACCACCTGGGGGTGTGCCATGCTGCGAGCCCAGACGCTCTCCCGCAGGGACCACGGCAGGAGGGGCTCGTTGACCAGGAAAGTGTCCACCCTGTGCTGGGACGGGTGGAGCGTGGGGGTCATGTCCTCCTCGCCGCCTGCCGCGGCTCTTCGGAAGCCGCAGGCTTCCCAGCCCGCTCGGAAATGCTCCGTGGCCGGGTTGGCGGGGACATCCATGTAGATGTTGGTGTCACCGGCGATGACCACCGGGTGCCTCCCGCCGAGGCTGCGTGCCGTGGCATACATTTGTATGTCGGCCCAGAACGCCGCACGTCCCGCCCACGGGGAGCAACCTGCTTGCGGCCCGTGGACGTTGATGAGGGTGAGGCCTCCCCCGTCCGTGCGGATCTCCAGGGCCGCGGCTTTCCCGGGGACAATTCCCGTGAAGCTGAGCACCTCGTGCTCCGCCACGTACTTGCTGCTGACCGCGGTGAGGAGGCCCCCCCCTCTCGAGGTGGAGGTGGCCCCCGTCTCTGCCAGCCGGCTGCTGAAGTAGGCGGTGTACCCCTGGTCCCGGAGCGCCGCGGCCACGTGCATCTCCTGCGCCCTGGTGGCGATCCCCGTTTCCTGGAGCATGATGGCAAAGCCCCCCTCCTGGGGCAGCATGCCGGTGATGAGGTGCTCCTTGTCGGTGCAGGCCGCCGGCCCTCGGCGCCGCCGGAGTGTGTCCCGGAGGGACCGGTCTGGCGGCACGAGGCCGTTGCGCAGGTTCCACGAGAGGAGCCACAGGGCGTCGCCCGTCGTGTCCTCCTGGAGTCAGCTATCCCGCGTCGGCATCGCCGCCGGGTTCGCTGGTGCCGCCAGGGCATCTGGGTGCGCCGCATCCGCTGAGCCCGTTCCCAGCGGGGCCCACAGGGGGGCCCGGGGGACCGGGGGAGTCAGGGGGGCCAGGGGGGCCAGCCCCGCGGGGATGGACATGGACCCTGGTGGGGCCGCACCGCCGGCCCCCGGGGCCGCTCCGGGTGCCTCCTCACCTCCATCTGCGTGGTCGGCTGTCTGGGGCGGGGGGCGCCGGGTGTACGGGGCGTGCCACGGGGACCTCTGTGCTCTCCCCTGCAGGATGTTGGCGGCCGCCTCCTTGTCGTCCGCCGGGGCCGCAGCGTGCACCGCGTGCCACGCCAGGTGTTCCAGCATTGCCCCGCTGGTGTAGTACTTGTCCGCACACAGGGGGCATTTCGTCGGCTCCGTGGCCCCTCGCGCCGGGGGGAGCTGCACTGACTTCCGAATGGCGCCCTCCGCCGCTGGTTCGAAGGGCAGGTTGGCCAGCGGCACCGTGTGTGGTGCCAGCGTGCGGCCCGGGGACGCCGCATCGAGGGCTCGCGTCGCGGGCGCGGGCCCGAGGCCTCGGGCGGCATCGCGCTGCGCGTCTGCTTGCAGCCACGTTTGCCAGTGCGTGGAGCCGATTTGGCGGTCGGGTTTGCTCCTCCACCGCAGGTCGTGGAAGGCCTGTAGCCAGTGGTACACCGTGGTCGGGACCGCCAGCTGGAGCTCCAGGTCGGCGGGGTGCGCCGCTGCCGGCCACACTCCCGGCCTCGCCGCCCGGGCGTTGTCCTTCAGCCTGACCTGGAGCAGGAGGGCGTGGTGTTCGCCCTCCCGCAGCGCCTTGATGATCATGCGTGTGCAGTCTGCCACGCGGATCACGGCTTCGGGCCCCGGCAGGCGTTCAGGGTCGCAGACGACGATGTGCGCGTCCGCCGGGCTGAACATGCAGACCACCCACTGTGGGTTCTGCTGCCCCCGTTGGGCCACCGCCAGGGTAGCCGCTGGGCGGGCTTGCGTGATGGGCCCCGCGTGGAGGTCCGGGACGTCCGTGGCCCTGATGGCGTCTCCCTGCCACGCGGCCCGTAGATGCTCCTCCTGGTCGGGGCTCCACACCAGTGTGGGGGGGTTGACCCACCCCGGTTCCTGCCTCTTGTTGGGGGCGCTGACAGTGTGTAGCAGGACCGCCAGCGGCCAGGGGTCCGCCGACATATAGTAGGCCTGGGTGGGCCCCTGTCGCCAGTCGACGTGGGACAGGGGCGGGAAAGCCCCCTGCCTGGCGGTGCTGTGCCAGACCGTCCATCGGCCTCCGGCCAGGATGTGCGACCGGTACCCTCCGGCGTGGCCGTGTACGATGGCTTGGTAGCCTGCCGTCTGCAGTACCAGTGCCTCCCCCTGCTTAGGCCCGGGCGGGGGTGCGCCATCGCCCGCACCCCAGACGCGGGTGCGCCCGCGGAGTGTGGCATGCCACGGGTCTGGTGCATCGCGCTGGGGCCCTTGTATGCATCCCGCAATTTGCGCCGGGCCGTGGTGGTGGACGAAGCTCTCCCCGCCGTCTGCTAGCAAAGCCGCCGCGACGACGTATAGTTGCTCCGCCGTGAGGGGTGCCGTCGGCTCGTGCGTCGCGGCCGGCCGTCGGGGCCGCGTGTCGCGGCAGGGGACGTGGGGCAGCAGCTGCGCCGGCCACGCCGCCACTGGACCCATGGTGACGGCCGCGACCGCGGACGCCAGCGCCGTGCGGTCCGTGGGTCTGTACTGCCGGAGTCCCGTGGTATCTCGGGTGAGGTGCCTGCAGGCTGCCATCCAGGCCACCGCTCCGCAGTTCGTGCAGTCCGGTTCGGCACCGCTCGCATCGTCGCCTCCCCACTGCTGTACCGTGGTGGCGGTGTCGTACTGGGGGCCCCGCTGTAGCGCCTCCGGGCCCTGCCCCGGCGGGAGGGCGGGCGGGATCGGCTGCGGGTAGTTTTGCGTGCCCCGGCGCTCCGGGTGCGTGTGGTACGGGTTCTGCCGGTGGTGTTCCGGGGCTGCCCGTGGCTGGAAGAGGAGCTGGTGCAGGTACCAGTGGCCCTCCGCGGTGGACGGATTGCGGAGCGTTAGCCACTGTTCCACCACGCCTCCTGGGTGCGCGGCCTCGACGCGGCGCTGCAACCCCATGCGGCCTAGGCGGTTGGACGTGCCCGCTGGTGGGATGTGTGCTTGCGGGTAGAGCACCCGCAGCGGCTCCAGCGCCAGGTCCAGCACTTCGTCGTTGAGCTGCTTCGTGAGGGCCGACGCCCTGTGTAGGGCGTGGAGGACCCCGGGTGTGGGGGCCGTGAGCTGTTCGAGCACCGGTCCCGGCGGATACCGCGTACCCGGGTTCGTCAGCCACTCCCTGGTGTGGCTCAGTACGGCTTTCCACACATCCCTTGTAAAGGCGTGCTGGGGGGCCAATGAGGGGACCATCCGTAGGAGGCGGTGGCACGCCGGCGGCGATCGCATGGGCTGTGGGGCGGCCGCCGTGATCCACCTGCACGCCGTGCCGGGCACGATCGCCCCCCATTCCACGGTCCCCATGCCCTCGGCATGAATCAGCGCCTGGCCTTGGACCATGGGGAAATAGGGGCTCGAGCGCCCCTTCCCTTCCTTCCACCGTACCCAGGCGGCCCCCGCCTGCAGGCTGCGGAGCAGGGCCACGCCGGGGAGGGGCGGCTGCGTGAAAGCCCCCTTGACGGCCTGGGTGGCGTGGGCCAAGGTGCCCATTGGTAAGTACCAAAACGGGAGGGTCCAGGGGCCCGGCAGTGGTTGCGCCACCCCTGCGTCCCATCGCCACTCGGAGTCTGGCGGGGCGGCCGGGACCGTGCCCATCTGCAGGAAGTGGCGCGCCTGCTTGTCGGGGTGCCGTTGGAGGGTTGCCGCGAGGCTGAGCCCCTCTGCCGCTGGTGCCACCGGGAGGCCGCCCCGGGGCCTGCGCCAGGGGTATTCCTGGTCGGCCGGCCAGGTGTGGAGGTCCCGGGCGATGTCCTCCGCGGTCCCTGTGGGGGCGTCCTCTGGTGCCAGGTGCCACATGACGGCGAGCACCGCCCATGTGGAAAAGGGCCACGCCCGCGGGGGGGTGTACACCTGGATGGTCCACTGTGGGCACGCCTGCCGCACGCGGGACACGTGGAGCACCCCTCGGACCATGTCCGCCGCCAGGACCAGCACCATTCCCGAGGGATCCACAATGATCCCCTCTGCGGGTCCACCGTGGCGGCCCCGGGTGTGCAGGGCCACTGCCGCCTGTCCCGCGTGGGTGACGCGGTCGACGGCCTCCTGGATGTTCACGCTGCCGCGCGCGGTCTCATCCAGGATCCAGCCCTGCGTCACCCCGTAGCGTAGGGCGGCGCGTGCGGCCGCGGGTTTCACCTCGGGCAACGCTCCGTCGTCGGCATCGGGCTGGGGGTGCTGTTTGGGGCACCAGCCTTCGCCGGTGCAATGGCCCCGTTTCCACGCGGGGCAGATCGCGGGTACGCTGCCCGCCGGCGGCGCAGGTTCCGCGGGCGCGCCCCCCGTGGGGGGCTCCGGCAATGCCTCCAGGTCGGAGTCTGTGCCCGTGTCCCCTTGTGGGGGGTCTCCTTCGCCGTCTCTGAGTCCCAGCGCCCTGATGACCTCGTGTGCTTCGTCCAGCGTCGGAGATCGGGGGCGTGTCTTGCGTGGTGCCGCGGGTTCCGCCATTGCTATGTCGCTGTGTCTAAGAGCAGGGGGCGGGGTGCGGATGTCCCGTGGCTGGTGCGTTGGTGCGTTGGTGCGTTGCTCGGTGTGGGGGCGGTGGATGGGCATCCCCGGGGGGGCGCCTTCCAGTGTTGCGAGGGGCGTCCGGTGTTAGGCGCTGTCCCTCTCCCGGTCGCCCGTCCTCCGGAGCGGGCAGCCAGGGTTCCGCGACCCGTGTGTCCCGGGTGCGGTCGATGCGGACGTGCGGGCCCAGCACCGGCTCCACAGCGTGCGCCCTTGCGGGCCGGCGTTGCTCGCTGTCGGGGTAGCGGAAGGGCGTCCCCGGGGGGAGTGCCTTCCACCGTTGTGGGGGGCGCCTGGTGTCAGGCGCTGTCCCTCCCCCGGCCGCTCGTCCTCCGGAGCGTGCAGCCAGGGTTCCGCGACTCGTGTGTCCCGGGTGCGGTCGATGCGGGCGTGGACCCAGCACCGGCCCCACAGCGTGTGCCCTTGCGGGCCGGCGTTGCTCGCTGTGGGGGTGGCGGGAGGGCGTCCCCGGGGGGGGTGCCTTCCACCGTTGTGAGGGGCGCCTGGTGTCAGGCGCTGTCCCTTCCCCGGCCGCTCGTCCTCCGGAGCGTGCAGCCAGGGTTCCGCGACCCGTGTGTCCCGGGTGCGGTCGATGCGGGCATGTGGACCCAGCACCGGCCCCACAGCGTGCGCCCTTGCGGGCCGGCGTTGCTCGCTGTGGGGGTGGCGGAAGGGCGTCCCCGGGGGGGTGCCTTCCGCCGTTGTGAGGGGCGCCTGGTGTCAGGCGCTGTCCCTCCCCCGGCCGCGCTCGTCCTTCGTAGCGTGCAGCCAGGGTTCCGCGACCCGAGTGTCCCGGGCGCGGTCGATGCGGGCGTGTGGACCCAGCACCGGTCCCACAGCGTGCGCCCTTGCGGGCCGACGCTGCTCGCTGTGGGGGTGGCGGAATGGCGTCCCCGGGGGGGGTGCTTTCCACCGTTGTGAGGGGCGCCTGGTGTCCGGCGCTGTCCCTTCCCTGGCCGCTCGTCCTCCGGAGCGTGCAGCCAGGGTTCCGCGACCCGTGTGTCCCGGGTGCGGTCGATGTGGGCGTGTGGACCCAGTACCGGCCCCACGGCGTGCGCCCTTGCGGGCCGGCGTTGTTCGCTGTGGGGGTGGCAGAAGGGCGTCCCCGGGGGGGGCTGCCTTCCACCGTTGTGAGGGGCGCCTGGTGTCAGGCACTGTCCCTCCCTCGGCCGCTCGTCCTCCGGAGCGTGCAGCCAGGGTTCCGCGACCCGCGTGTCCCGGGCGCGGTTGATGCGGGCGTGTGGACCCAGCACCGGCCTCACAGCGTGCGCCCTTGCGGGCCGGCGTTGCTCGCTGTGGGGGTGGCGGAAGGGCGTCCCCGGGGGGGGTGCCTTCCACCGTTGTGAGGGGCGCCTGGTGTTAGGCGCTGTCCCTCCCCCGGCCGCTCGTCCTCCGGAGCGTGCAGCCAGGGTTCCGCGACCCGCGTGTCCCGGGCGCGGTCGATGCGGGCGTGTGGACCCAGCACCGGCCCCACAGCGTGCGCCCTTGCGGGCCGGCGTTGCTCGCTGTGGGGGTGGCGGAAGGGCGTCCCCGGGGGGGGTGCCTTCCACCGTTGTGAGGGGCGCCTGGTGTCAGGCGCTGTCCCTCCCCCGGCCGCTCGTCCTCCGGAGCGTGCAGCCAGGGTTCCGTGACCCGCGTGTCCCGGGCGCGGTCGATGCGGGCGTGTGGACCCAGCACCGGCCTCACAGCGTGCGCCCTTGCGGGCCGGCGTTGCTCGCTGTGGGGGTGGCGGAAGGGCGTCCCCGGGGGGGGTGCCTTCCACCGTTGTGAGAGGCGCCTGGTGTTAGGCGCTGTCCCTCCCCCGGCCGCTCGTCCTCCGGAGCGTGCAGCCAGGGTTCCGCGACCCGCGTGTCCCGGGCGCGGTCGGTGCGGGCGTGTGGACCCAGCACCGGCCCCACAGCGTGCGCCCTTGCAGGCCGGCGTTGCTCGCTGTGGGGGTGGCGGAGGGGCGCCCCCGGGGGGGGTGCCTACCACCGTTGTGAGGGGCGCCTGGCGTCAGGCGCTGTCCCTCCCCCGGCCGCTCGTCCTTTGGAGCGTGCAGCCGGGGTTCTGCGACCCGTGTGTCCCGGGTGCGGTCGATGCGGGCGTGTGGACCCAGCACCGGCCCCGCAGCGTGCGCCCTTGCGGGCCGGCGTTGCTCGCTGTGGGGGTGGCGGAAGGGCGTCCCCGGGGGGGGTGCCTTCCACCGTTGTGAGGGGCGCCTGGTGTCAGGCGCTGTCCCTTCCCCGGCCGCTCATCCTCCGGAGCGTGCAGCCAGGGTTCCGCGACCCGTGTGTCCCGGGTGCGGTCGGTGCGGGCGTGTGGACCCAGCACCGGCCCCACAGCGTGCGCCCTTGCGGGCCGGCGTTGCTCGCTGTGGGGGTGGCGGAAGGGCGTCCCCGGGGGGGGGGTGCCTTCTACCGTTGTGAGGGGCGCCTGGTGTCAGGCGCTGTCCCTCCCCCGGCCGCCCGTCCTCCGGAGCGTGCAGCCAGGGTTCCGCGACTCGTGTGTCCCGGGTGCGGTCGATGCGGGTGTGTGGACCCAGCATCGGCCCCACAGCGTGCGCCCTTGCGGGCTGGCGTTGCTCGCTGTGGGGGTGGCGGAAGGGCGTCCCCGGGGGGGGTGCCTTCCACCGTTGTGAGGGGCGCCTGGTGTCAGGCGCTGTCCCTCCCCCGGCCGCTCGTCCTCTGGAGCGTGCAGCCAGGGTTCCGCGACCCGCGTGTCCCGGGCGCGGTTGATGTGGGCGTGTGGACCCAGCACCAGCCCCACAGCGTGCGCCCTTGCGGGCCGGCGTTGCTCGCTGTGGGGGTGGCGGAAGGGCGTCCCCGGGGGGGGTGCCTTCCACCGTTGTGAGGGGCGCTTGGTGTCAGGCCCTGTCCCTCCCCCGGCCGCTCGTCCTCTGGAGCGTGCAGCTAGGGTTCCGCGACCTGCGTGTCCCGGGTGCGGTCGATGCGGGCGTGTGGACCCAGCACCGGCCCCACAGCGTGCGCCCTTGCGGGCTGGCGTTGCTCGCTATGGGGGTGGCGGAAGGGCGTCCCCGGGGGGGGTGCCTTCCACCGTTGTGAGGGGCGCCTGGTGTCAGGCGCTGTCCCTCCCCCGGCTGCTCGTCCTCCGGAGCGTGCAGCCAGGGTTCCGCGACCCGTGTGTCCCGGGTGCGGTCGGTGTGGGCGTGGGGACCCAGCACCGGCCCCACAGCGTGCGCCCTTGCGGGTCGGCGTTGCTCGCTGTGGGGGTGGCAGAAGGGCGTCCCCGGGGGGGGTGCCTTCCACCGTTGTGAGGGGCGCCTGGTGTCAGGCGCTGTCCCTCCCCCGGCTGCTCGTCCTCCGGAGCGCTTAGCCAGGGTTCCGCGACCCGTGTGTCCCGGGTGCGGTCGATGCGGGCGTGTGGACCCAGCACCGGCCCCACAGCGTGCGCCCTTGCGGGCCGGCGTTGCTCGCTGTGGGGGTGGCGGAAGGGCGTCCCCGGGGGGGGTGCCTTCCACCGTTGTGAGGGGCGCCTGGTGTCAGGCGCTGTCCCTCCCCCGGCTGCTCGTCCTCCGGAGCGCGCAGCCAGGGTTCCGCGACCCGTGTGTCCCGGGTGCGGTCGATGCGGGCGTGTGGACCCAGCACCGGCCCCACAGCGTGCGCCCTTGCGGGCCGGCGTTGCTCGCTGTGGGGGTGGCGGAAGGGCGTCCCCGGGGGGGGTGCCTTCCACCGTTGTGAGGGGCGCCTGGTGTCAGGCGCTGCCCCTCCCCCGGCCGCTCGTCCTCCGGAGCGTGCAGCCAGGGTTCCGCGACCCGTGTGTCCCGGGCGCGGTCGATGTGGGCGTGTGGACCCAGCACCGGCCCCACAGCGTGCGCCCTTGCGGGCCGGCGTTGCTCGCTGTGGGGGTGGCGGAAGGGCGTCCCCGGGGGGGGCTGCCTTCCACCGTTGTGAGGGGCGCTTGGTGCCAGGCGCTGTCCCTCCCCCGGCCGCCCGTCCTCCGGAGCGTGCAGCCAGGGTTCCGCGACCCGCGTGTCCCGGGTGCGGTCGGTGTGGGCGTGGGGGCCCAGCACCGGCCCCACAGCGTGCGCCCTTGCGGGCCGGCGTTGCTCGCTGTGGGGTTGGCGGAAGGGCGTCTCCGGGGGGGGTGCCTTCCACCGTTGTGAGGGGCGCCTGGTGTCAGGCGCTGTCCCTCCCCCGGCCGCTCGTCCTCCGGAGCATACAGCCAGGGTTCCGCGACCCGTGTGTCCCGGGTGCGGTCGATGCGGGCGTGTGGACCCAGCACCGGCCCCACAGCGTGCGCCCTTGCGGGCCGGTGTTGCTCGCTGTGGGGGTGGCGGAAGGGCGTCCCCGGGGGGGGCTGCCTTCCACCGTTGTGAGGGGCGCTTGGTGCCAGGCGCTGTCCCTCCCCCGGCCGCCCGTCCTCCGGAGCGTGCAGCCAGGGTTCCGCGACCCGCGTGTCCCGGGTGCGGTCGGTGTGGGCGTGCGGGCCCAGCACCGGCCCCACAGCGTGCGCCCTTGCGGGCCGGCGTTGCTCGCTGTGGGGGTGGCGGAAGGGCGTCCCCGGGGGGGGTGCCTTCCACCATGGTGAGGGGCGCTTGGGGTCAGGCGCTGTCCCTCTCCCGTCTGCCCGCCCACTGCCGGGTGGGTTGCCGGGGTTCGTTGGGTGTGTGCGGTGTGTGTGGTGTCTGTGCGGTGCGTGTCGTGGTGCGTGGTGCTGCTCTTTCCTTGGTCCTCCGGTGCTCCCCTCTCCGGTGTCTCGGTGCGGTGTTGTGCTCGCCGTGTGCCCGCCGTGTCCCCTCCTCTGTGTGCGCCCCTTGCTCGTTCGCTGGCTACCCCTTGTTCCTTCGCGGCTTCGTTGCTCTTTACCCTTTCCTCTACTCCTGTCCCTGGCATGCACTTTTTCCCTGCCTCCGCTTTGTTGCGTGTCTCTGTCTTTTTCCTTGTCGGCCCGGGCTTCCTCTTTTGAACCTGCGTAGGGAGAGAAGGGTGCGTAAACAAGCGTGCGGCGGCGGCGGTTTCGTCGCGACACGGCACCTCGAGCTGGCTGGTACGTCATGCGACATGCGTGTGCAACCGGCTTGCGCGTAGGTTTATCGCCCCACTTGCTCCCGTCTTGTCTCCACCCCCCTTTGGTCGCTACCTTTTCTCGTCGCCCGTTCCGCACGCGCGGCGTGACATGCAACATACCTGCTTCTTTCCCCACTACCTTAACGTGTCCTAGTCCTCCCGCCTTTGGCGGGCGTTCGCTTATGTGTGACGACGGCACGACGCAATACTTGCCTAAGCGTTTAAGACAACCCTACTTTAACGCCCGGACGACGCAGACACGAGCATACGCTTCTCCTCGGGACCTGTGAGGGGAAGAAAACATGGGTGCGTGCACGTGTGTTTGTTGGGACCCGGCACTCGCCGGCGCTATGCTATTTGTGTGTTTGCTCCCCGTGTCCCCCTCCCTGGCTATTTGTGTGTTCTAACCCACGCAACTCCGCGGTTGGCGACGTGGCACGACATGGCAACATACTTGCGTTCTTGGTGGCGGTGTGTGGCTTGTCTACTATTCGTTTGCATGCGGCGGCATACCTTTTGTTCCCTTTCGCTCCCTTTCGCCTCCTACATAAGCGGGCGTGCGGGTGGGCGGTGGGCACGTCTCGGTTACGTAGCGTAGCGTGGCAACATACTTGGACCCCACTAGTCACGTGTGTATGCTTGGTTTTTTTTTTTTTTTTTTTTTTTGTGTTGTGCTTTACCTCGGTGGTCTTTTTGTTCCTCCCCGTTTGTCCCTTCATACCATGTTGCTCGTCCGTGGCGGTGATGGCCTTGCGGCGTTCCGGGCATGCGCGTGCGGGCATACCTTTCTTTCCCTATGTGAGCGGGGGTGAGCATGGGCATTCTTTCAGTGCCACCTCTTGTTGGTTTTCCTTGCCGGTGCGGTTTTCGTTGCGCTTTTCGTGGCGGCGCACTTTGGCGTTGCTTGACACGTTACTTGTTTTGCGCTTGTTACGGCGTTATGCACACAACATATGGCACATAACATACTTGCTTTCCGGCGGCCGGTGGCGTTGTTGTTGCTTGTGTGTATTTTTCATGCACGACATTCAACATACTTGGGTACATGTGCGGCCTCTTGTTCTTTTTGTTGTGACCCCCTTCGCGCGTATTTCCTACATGAGCGGGCTTGCATTGCTTGGTCGTGTACTTGTGGTATATCTCCACCGTGGTGCGGTTCGTTACCTATTTATTCTCCTTGTCTACCTCTTTCCGCGTTGTGCTTGTTTCGTTGGTTTCTAGCGGTGCGCGGCACATAACATACTTGCTTGTCGGCGGCCGGTGGCGTTGTTGTTGTCTATGTGTGGTTTGTTTTGGCGCGCGCACAAGTCCCTAGCGCCTAGGGCACGCACTTTGCTAGGTGGTTTGGGGCAAGCAACGCTCAGCTTCTTCGCCGTCGCGACTCTATTGTTCGTCTTTTTCGGTGACTGTCCTATATTTTGCGACCTCGCCAAACAGCGGCGTAAAATTGTTGGGGGGGTTTCTGAGGTCGGAAAAGACGATTTTTCGCTTTATTTCCGCTGGCGGTGCGTCTTTTTCTCGTTATTTTATTTTTCATCTGCTGCGATCGCGCGACGGCCAATCACCACTACCACTACTACCCATCCCGCAAATGGGAGTGGAGGCCCATGGTGTCCGTCCCTTGGGGGCGAACAATTTGGATGCTACACCATGTGAACCATGGTGGAGCATTGGAGGTGCAATACCCATTGAGGTCTGCTACCAAGGGGCTGAGGGCAGGCCTGAGGGTAGCAGCGGCCATGTGGGTCGCCCTAAAAATAGAGGGGTTGGGGTTTCCACTTCCCACGAGGCCAAAGTGGCACATGTCCACTTGGGCCCCATATCGCTCCTCCCCACGAAAAATGTCCTTGGGCAACCCCTTGAGCAAATCCACTAGTCATTAGCTCCCACTCCTACTCCCGCTACCCTGACTCTGCAACCCTTGCGGCGCCAGCCCCTGCTGGGCCTGCTGCGCCCCGAAGGAGGCACAGAGGGTGGAGGTGAGGCTGCGCACCTGCGCCTCAGCCACCCCCAAGCGCTGCCCAAGGTCATCCCCCCTGCTCCGCTGCCCCTCCACCTCCACCCTAAGCTGGGCCACCTCCACCTCCGCCTTCCGCCTCCCCTCCTGGGCCTCCCTCGGGGCCTCCCTCATCGCCTCCACCTCCTCCCCCCTCTTGGCAGCCAGGTTGAGGGCCTGGTCCAGGGCACGCTGGGTGTTGCCCTGGGCCTTTTCGGCCTTTGCCAAGGCCGACTTGTGGTCGGCCGACCGACCCTTGGCCAGTGCGGCCTCGACCCCCGTGGCGGCCGCCTGCTCCACCAAAACCTGGCAAGCGTCCGTCACGTGGGTGGCCACACTGGCCCCCAAGGCCTCCACGTCCAGGGCCTCATGGGGGGGCTGGGCTGCCGCCACCTTTGCCACCTTCGATGGCTTGGGGGAGGGCTTGGAGGCGGGGGTTTGGCCCTTACCCCTAAGGGGGGGGGGGGGCATCAGGCTCAACCACCACCACGTCTGGTCCCCGCTTTGTCTGGCCTTTTCCCGGCCTTCCCCCCTTGGGTGCATACTGCCGAACCAAATCGGCACTGGCGTCCACCACAGAAGGGGGGGGGTCATACCCACCAACCTGGTGGATGTCCCCCCCCCCTGTGCAGCTTCTGCCACACTTCCCTCCCCGTATACTCCCCCTCCCACAAAAAACACACCCTCAAAAGGAAATAAGATTTCCTTTGGGGGGGGGTCGCTCATCCCAAACAAACACAAAAGAGCCGCAACCGTTTCCCCCTCTGCGGCTTGCGGCCACTTGGCCGTTTCCCCCCCAACCCACACATAGGAGGGGAGGGTGAGGTTGGTCTTCCTCTCCACCCCCCCCTCCTTCTCTGTGATGGTGACCTGCCGGTACCATCCCGTCCCCCCTATCCTGCAGGCCTCATCCCCAGGCTCCCCAAACCGCCACGACGCCCCCTCCGGCAGCCTCTTCTCCCCCTCCAGCTCCAACCGGGCCACCACCGGCTTGGCGGGCCGTGCCCCCGCTGCTTCTGCCGCTCCGCGTGCTGCGTCGGCTGCCTGGGCGTCGTCCTTGACGAAGATGCGGGGCAGCTGCAAGATGGTAGCCTGAAAAAAACAAAAGAAACAAAAAAAAACCACGCGATAACCCGCGCGATAACCCCCGCGATAACTAGGTTATCGCGCGATAACCCCCGCGATAACCCCCCGCGATAACCCCGCGATAACTAGTTAGAACGCGATAACCTAGCGCGATAACTAGTTAGAGCACCTAGTTAGAACGCGATAACCTAGCGCGATAACTAGTTAGAGCAGGGGTTAGAGCAGGGTGTTGTGGGAAGTTTTCACACCTGGTGACATGGACACATGCCTTGGCCCTCCTTCTTGGCGTCGTCCAGCACCAGGCCCAGCCTCCGCAGCCACACGAAGTCCGTGACGGCCGCATACTCCCCCACCTGCCGCCACTCCACCACCTGGGCCACCCCCTCCTGCTCAGGGGCCACCCTTGCCACTCCCCCATACAACCCCCTCCTCACCACCAAAATGGTGCCCGCCGGCACCTTCATCCCAAGATGCCCTTGCAAGGTGGGCCAGGGCAGTGCCTCCCCATGGCACACCCTGGCCAAGGGGCACTGATCGGGGTGGCCTGCGACCCCCCCCGCCTCCTCATTAGTGAGGGGGGCAATCACCTCCCTCCCAATCCCCCACCCCGACAACAAAAAATGCCCGGTGGTTGTTCCCACCGGGAGCAAGCACTGAGCAGATTGCTCAATGCTGACCCCATTGGGGTCCACCACCACCTCCTCCTCCTCCCCCTCCTCCACCTCCTCCCCCTCCTGGCATGGCACACAAAGGCCATCTTTGTGGGCGGTGCACAAAATCAGCCGATTGCATCCGTAGCAATTGGCTACCACCTTCCCCCTACACCTAACCGCCCCATCACACTGGACTGTCCTGGCCACCCGGCCAGCAGGTGCCCCCAGCTGGGGCCTCTTAATGGACTGGGTCACGTGCAGGTTGGGGAATCGAAGGTTCCCCCCTTCGGTAAGCTCAATGGCAAAAAATGCCATGAGGCGGGGGTGGGACACCCCCGTGGGGGAGGCCTTGGGAATCCCCGACCCCCGGTGTACATCAAGGGCATTGAAAAAAAAGGCACTGCCCCTCTTGAATGGCACAGCCCTCTCCACCCAAGGGTCAGGGAACCCCGAACTGCTGGAGGGCACAAAAAGAAAATGTGACCCATCCTCCTCCTCATGATTATGGGTTAGCATAATAAGGCAATTGACAATCAATGTGCCTTCAGGAATGGTGTAGGGTGGGGCGTCGCGATGGAGGTGCTGGGGGGTGTGGTCATAGCTCGAAATTTCGGCCATGTCAAGGATGGTGCAGCTCCATCCAACCCCCCCCACCACAGTCTTCTTCGCCGTCTCAAGCACACGATCTGCCACCCTTTTGAGGACTGGCAGATCATGGAGCTTGTGGGGGTTGTGCCTGTGGTGGTTGGCACCCCCATAGTTGCCATACAATGTACGGCGGGTCCCAGAATCTTGGGGCCTGCCGACAATGGGGGGGTTCTCATTGAAAATGGGTACCTTCTCTGAGAGAGGCACCCTATCCAAATCATCCAAAAGACTTTGGAGCTGCACATCACTCAAAAAATCGTGCTCCAGGAGGTGGTTGACCACCAGCTTCCCCCCCACGGTGAGCACAAGGTCATTGGGGTCCCTATTAAAGGCCCCCAAGGGCTCGGCGGCAACCACCTCCTCCGCCTCCCCAATAAGGGGGGGTGTTGCCCCAAATGGAAAAAGAATCACCCCCTGCCCCGAAACAATGTTGGGAGTGGTGACCCCATACCACTCACGCTCCCACTCCCTTGTGGGGCAAAGGGAGTGCATGGGGAGCTTGTTTTCGGGGTCGTCAGTGCAGACCCGGCGGGTGTTGTGGGTGAGGGGTTGGGGGAACCAACCATCCGACTGCCCCTTCCCCTTACCCGGTCGGATCCTTACCTTCTGGACAGTTATCATGAGGGGGTTGTGGGGCTTCTCCTTCCTCCCCCCAGCCCCCAACCCCCCCGCATCCTCCTCCTCCTCCTCCACTTCCTCCTCCTCCTCCTCCTGACCCACATAGAGGGTCGTCTTCGTCCCCGCACCCTTCTCGGCATGGGCGGTGACGGACTCCACCACTGCGTCCACATCGTCCGGATGAAGCTGGATCAAAAATCCAGCAACCCCTGGATTTACCTCTAGCAACTCGAAGATGTAGTTGCTGAGAACCAGGGGGTCTCGCTTGTCCGCCATGAAGGGGGACTTATGGACAAGGAGTCCAAAGTCCACACCATGTTCAAAGCGGGTCGCCACAGGGCGCCTCACATTGGCATCACCCATCGTAAACCCCTCAGGACCGCCAAGGCGACGAACCCCAAGGAGCTTTTGATGGTGCTCGCACCAAGCGTGGGCAGCAGCAAGGGCCATTATCAAAGAATATGAAACCTTTGAGAGCTAAAGCGAAAAGGGGAAACATAAAATGAAGCGCGGTAACCCACGCGATAACCCACGCGATAACTAGGTTATCGCGCGATAACCCCCGCGATAACCCACGCGATAACTAGGTTATCGCGCGATAACCCACGCGATAACTAGTGCTCTAACCCCGTTCTAACCCCGCGATAACTAGTTAGAGCACACAAAGATCAAATCGCAAAAAGTGCAAAACGGGCAATATCGAGCAAACGAAACATGGAAGGCACATTGTTGCATCATAGTGCACCCATGTAACATGTGAAATTCCGGGTTCCAACCATATTAACAACACCCAAAATTGGGGGGGTTCCGCACCACGCCCTAGAACGCTGCATCCCATGGACGCAGAAGCGGACATGGCATCCCTCAGGACGCTGGCCGGCAGGCCGCTGCATGAGGCCCTGGGCATGGGGCTGGCGTCGCAGGTGTACGCGATATGGCACGGGCTGGAGATGACGAAAGTGCCCCTGATCATACACTTGGTGAAGCAGGAATCACACAGGGCAGGAGTGGGGAATCATGGAGCGGATGGGGCGGCGCAAGCAGTGGATAAGGAGCAGGAACCAGAATAGAGGGTGCCAGAGAGAAAGGAGCTCCTCCACTTGGTGCATATACCTCCGAGGGTCGGGGAAGAGGAGAAGGCCAGGTGGGTGGTGGAGGGGGACAGAGGCAAGCAGGAGCTAAGGGTGTACCCATGAAACCCACCGCTGGGGGTATTTTCTTCGAACGAAACCTTCGAACGAAGATTATTTCTTCGAACGAAGAAAAGTTTTGAACTGTTCAAACGCCTTTGTTGTGGCCGTTTTGCTGCAAACATTGCGATAAAATGCTCAAAACAGGAATTTTTCAGGGTTTGGTTCTTTGGATTCAGCCTGCAACCACCTAAATGCCCTGAAAATGTGTTTTCGAAATGTGGTGGACTTTTCTTCGAACGAACCTTCGAATGTTCGAACGAAGATATTTTTTGAAGAAAAAGACGCGGCGTTTACAAATGCACATACAGGCAACAACAGAACCGCAGAACCACCAATGTCCCTGTCCAATGTAGCTTTCTGAGTCGTGGCTCACGACTCACTGCCTGACACTAGTACTGCAACCTCCTCTTTCTTTTCCGTATCCTCTTTGTCTCCCTCTCCGGCATCTTCTTCTTCTTCTTCCTTTCCACCACTCTTCGTTGGCGTCTTCCACTTCTTCTTTGGGCGCTTTCCCTTCACTTTCTTCTTCCTGGTACTTGGAGCTGACACGCCACCGGTTGCCGACGCCACTGCCGCCGCGTTTTTGCACTCCTCCTCCGTTGCGTGGCTTCGGGCCGCAACACAATACTCCCCCACAGAATGCCACATGGCAGAGTTGTAGTCTGCAGGGACCCAATAGATTGTACCGGCACGGCCCAGTTTGGTCTTCTGCTGGAGGATGTCTCTGGGTATATCCGTTCGCCAGGGGCGCCACTTCGAAATTGGCACTCCTCTCCACGCTCCCCACTGGTCCTCTTGTTGGAGGGGAAGCCATGCCCACGGCAGTGCCCCTCGGTCTGGAATCTGTGTCTCCTGAGTTTCGTCTTCATCGTCATCATCTCGGGCAGGCGGCTCCTCCTCCTCATCTCCGGAAGGCGGCTCCTCCTCCGCATCTTCGTCAGTCTCTTCGAACTCCTCACTCTCCGAACTCTCACCCGGCAGCAGCTTTGCCTTTTTCTTCTAAGGTTCCTTAGCCGCTGGCTTTGCTCGTGGTCTCTTCTTCGGCTTCTTTGTCTTCTTGTAAGACGAGAGAATCTCGGCAAGGTTCTTTGCCCACCGTCCGGACACAATGGGTTGTGGATCTTTGCCCCGCACACCAGCACTGGTCGTCGACGCTTTTTTTTCGGTTGCCTCAGGTGAATGCAACGTGGAACCAGCCTGGCTTAGGTTGACCCACGTTGGCATCGACTTCACCTTTCTGCGACCTTCTTCATGGTTTTGGAGTGCTCCGAGGACCGTCAGTGCTCTCGCAGGCTTCGTTAGGAGGTCGTTGAGCAGGCTGCCCGCAGTCACGGTCGTCTCAATTCCACGACTTGGTAGCTGAAGCTTCCACCTGATGCCAACGGCGCTGGTTTGCGTTGCTGCAACCTGTGGGCAGTGGAGCGGTAAAATACTTCGAATACAAACTTCGTTCGAAGATTCGAATGTTCGAACGAACGTTTTTTGGTTCGAACGAAGAATGTTTTTCGAAGATAACGTACAGGACGCATGCATGGTCAAAAGCGCTCAGCTACAAGGTAAATGCGGTACCTCCCATTCAGGAATGTCCCCTCCCATGTAGCCATGCTGCACTCCTGCTGGGACTGCTGCCTGGAGCACCGTATGCCACTTCGCCGGTGTTGTGCTTTGCACTTGTTGTACTCCCCCGGCTTGCTGCGCTCCTTCGTCCGTCTGGGCTGCCTCGCCACCACCCCGCGCCTGAGCGGTGACCTTGACGCCTTTCAAGCGGCCCGTTGATGTACATTTGCCCCACCCTGGGGGCTCTGAGGAGGGGAATCTGAGCATCACGGTACGGTCTTCACGCCAGCTCTCCACTGCGCCGTAGGCGTGCCAAACAAGCGCAAGCATACGTATTATCGGGGTTGGGGTGCCTTTTTTGTTCGGGACTGCGAAGGGGAAGGCGCGGGCGACCAGTGCACAGGGCAAGTTCCTCTCCACAGCCACATCTTTGCAATCGGCTGATAAACACTTTCCAAAACAGCGCCCATAGGTTGACAGTAGCGTAAGCCAAGTGTACTTCGGGTCCCCGAAAATGGGCGTATGCGGATTGGGTACGAATTTCCCTAGAATGAGGTCAAGGTAGGGGCGGGTGACTCCGGATTCAATGATTACCTGGCGGCAAGTGTGGAACTCGGCGCTGACATCGAACACTTCGTTCACCACCACGTAATCCGGATCATATTCTTCTGAATCCCTGGATCCAAAATCTAGCGGGTCATCCAAACGGCGAGAAGGGGATGGTGACGGCTCCAAATCCGCTGAACGCTGCGGCGCTGGGTGCTGAGCCAGTTGTGTACTACTCTGGGAAGGTGTTCCTGGCGATGATCCTGATGCTGGGGCAGAAGTTGGGTGCGCCTGAAGCAACTCCTGAGCACAGCGCGAAAGATTCGAAAAATATCTTCGAACGAAGATTCGAATATTCAAACGAAGAAAAGTCTTCGAACGAGAGTTCGTTTGAGGATTCGAAGATTCGAACGAAGACTAAATTCGAAGGACTACAACGCATGCCTGCAGGGCCTGGAGAATAACACATACCGCCACCAGTCTTGCGACATCGTCCTTGTCTTCCTTTGTCAGCACCATTGAGCGGCATCGTCTATTAGAGATTCGAACAATGCAGCGTTTGGGCAAGAGATCGGGCGCGTTGTACCGTGAGCTACAATATGGGAGTGCGTGTACACGAAGGCATGCTCCATGGTTTGTAGTAGAGCAGAAAGCTGGCAGTCATCTGTGGTGCTGCCCCCTCTGTTTGTGAACCGCAAGTAAAAATCCTTTAGCTTGGCATTCTTGGTTTCAGCCAAGTCCTGGCAGTACATCCCAAGCCCGTAAGGTGCTATCGCCTCTAGGATTCTGGGCACATCAAACTCCAAGATTATCAGATAATGAGATCGGGTATCGGGCAAACAGTGTGCGCGAAATTCCCAGGCTGCCTGCCGACAGTCCGCTTGGAGGTCATTGTCGATGCGCTGATAGGTGCGATAGAGCCGTTGCATCACGTCCGGCAACCTCATGACAGCCTGGTTACCCAAGTGCTCGTCGGCCAACCCCAAAACATGAGCAATACCATCCCATATAAAAAACAAACGCTTCGTTTCTTGTCCATCAGGTCTACAAGTTCCACCTAGCTGCCAACCACACAGAGCAATCTTCAGCATGTTATTGATAGCGTTGCGTGCTTCCCTGCTGGCGGACAAGCATAGCCTTTCCAAGTATTCCCCAAGCAAAGCACCAATTCGCATAAGCATATGAAGAACACAAATAGAGGCATGGTGTCGTGGTACTTGAAGCAAAGGTTTTGAAGCGCAGCCACAAGCTCCCTTGCAGACAGGGGTCTTGCCAAGTCGGGACGCATCACCGATGCGCGTTCTGCGCCGGTAACAGCCAAGGTACCGCCTCTTGAGAGGGTTCCAAAGGCCCAACTTGTGAACTGACGGTATATACCAATGCTCAGTAAGTCCCAAAAACTTCTTCAAAAAGGGTAAATCTCCGCCCAGCATAACACTTGCCGCACAGCGTGCGCCCTTCACGACGACCGATCGCGTAGTTATGATCCGCTGCAGGACCTAGTAGAGTGCAAAGCGGAATCAAAATTTTATTCGAAAAACACGTTTGTTCGAAGGAAAAGCTTCGTTCGAACGGTCGAAGGTTCGAACGAAGGCAATATTCGAAGAAGTAACACACCCTCAGATTCTTTTTCCGGACCCGGCGCAAATCCTTCAGATTGGAGTCACCACAGTATGCCAGCTCTAAAACCCAAATGTGGGCTGCATTGCGGGCTAGATGCTCATGATTTCGGATGCGAGTGGTAAGCTGAGTCCAGCTTACACCCGCTACAGGATAACCATCACCACTCACAATGAAAACCATCCCATCTTTGCTGGGCTGTAGAGTTTCATAGAGGCAAGGCTGTGTGAAAACGTAGTTGATCCAGTGATCAAACGGCCAGGAGACAGTTGGGATGCCACCTTTCTTGTCGATGTGGCCAACAAGGTGCAGGGGCACCTTCATCCTTTTCTAAGCCAAGTTGACTCTCCAGCGGCCTGGCATTGGTTTCCCTAAACCTTAGGCCAGTCTGTTTGTACCATACGTCCGCACGCTTGGAAATAAAGCGCGATAGAACCCGAAGGCGGCGTCTAGGGATTCCCAAATCGAGAAGCAAAGCGACTGCTTCTTCAGGCGAGCATTGAGCATCGCTGTGCCACTGTAGAAGTTGATTCAATCTCTGCTTGTCAGCGCCTGGGTTGACTCGTGTGTAGATTGAGTGTAAAAGCTGGCGTCCCAGGCCGGAGGGGGTGAAAAATTGCACAAGCGCGTCCTCAACGTCCTGGCTATAAGCATTCGTCGTGCGTAATTCCAAGTTGCACCATTGGTCAAACAGTGACACCCTTAAAAATACAACAAATCAGTTAAAAAAGCAAAAAGAACCCTTCTTTCTGGCACAAATCTGCGTCTTTCTGGCACCAATCTGCGTTTTTCTGGCACAAATCTGCGTCAATCGCCTGTCAATCTGGTTCGCGCGCTGCTGTTGCTGCGCTTTTGCGGCAATTCTCCCCAGCAGCTTGGATTCGATTGGATTTAATTGAATTGCAATTAAAGCAAATACAATCTTCGAATTCGAGTCTTCGTTCGAAGATTCGACTCTTCGTTCGAAGACTGAAGTTCGTTCGAAGAAAATACTCCCCCCAGTGGGTCTCATGGGATCCACAGCCGGTACACATGCTAGCTCAAGTACGAGGGGGGCCGGAGGTGGTGGAGGTAGGTAGGTAGGTGCACTCGGTCGTGGAGAGGCGCCCCATGGTTCCCCCTGGCGTCGCCCCTGTGACGAACAGGAAGAGGCCTCGCGCGTGAAGAGGGGAGGCGGCTTACTTCCCGCTAGACCTGACTGTTGGCCCCCAACAAAGCGGCCCCGGGCTACGCCGGGAGGGCTGATCGCCGCCAGCGTGACATGCTTGTCTCGCCGGGAGGGTGTGCCCCCGTGCTTGCGCACGTCCCCTCCTTTGGGCGGAACCCTAGGGGTTCACCGGACTTCCTGGCGTATCCCGTTCCCAAGGCGTGCATGCACGTTCCTGGTACTAGGGTTCCGAGGCGCTTGGGTGTCGCACGCTCCGCCTCGAGTCCCAAAGCAGCGCAGGCCTTAGGATGCAGCCTTACCCCCGGGCTCCGGATCTCGTTTGGCCGGGTCACCTGCATGGCACGGGCTGCCTCAGTGCCCGGGCTGTGGGCACTGGGTTTCCTACTGTTGTGTGGTGTTTGTGTTTGGGTCCGGTTGGCGGTTGGGTGCGGGTTTTGTCAACCCCGTCTGTCCTGGCTGGGGTTTAGGGTGGGTGTTTCTGGGCTCGATTTGTGGTGTTGTCCCCCTAGTGTCGGCTATTTGTGGTGTTCGTGGTTGGGCTTCGGTTTCGGTCTGTTTTTGGGACGTGTGTGGTTTCGTGGGCGCCCCGCTTGCCCCCCGTCGCTTCCGGTTCCGGCGCGCGGTGTGGGCGTGTGTGCCGGGCCCGGGTCTCGCCTGTGCCCAGTCCGTCTTGGTTGGGTTGTCGGGGTGTGTTTTTTTTTTTTTTTTTTTTTTTGCTTTGGTTTTTTCTTTTCTTTTTTTTTTTTTTTTTTCTGGGCTTTGTGGTCCCTGTCCCTCCATCCCCTTTCTTTCGGGCTGGGCTGGTGGCTCTCTTTTTTTTTTTTTTTTCTTTTTTTTTTTTTTTTTTTTTTTTTTTTTTTTTTTCTGTCCCTTTTCCCCGTGGTCCGCTGTTACTGGCTTGGTGTTGCCGGTTTTGGGTGGGTGGTTCGCCTGTGCCTCTGCGGGGGTCCCCCTTTTTTTTTTTTTTTTTTTTTTTTTTCCTCTGGGGGGGGGGCCTGGCCGCCTGTGGTGGTGTTGGCTGTGGGCTGTTTTCGTGCCTTTTCCCCTTCCCCCCTCCTTTGTTTTTTTTTATTTTTTTTTTGGGGGGGGGGCTTGCCTGTTCCTCCCTCTGCCTTCCCTGGGCTGGCGCACGCACTGGCCTGTATTCAGTGTTGTCTTCCGGGCTGCTGTTTTCAGTTGGGTTCTGTGTGGCCATGTTCCGGCCCTATGGGTCGGGTGGGCTCTGTACACTGTGGGCTCGGCGCCCCTTCTTGCTGGGTTAGGTCCTGGCTCTGCCGGCTGGGCGGCTGCGCCAGGCGGCTGCTTGTGGTTTTGGGTTAGGGGGCTGGGGTTGCTCGTGTCCTTACCCCTCCGCGGTGCCGGCTGTAATCTTCTGGGTGGTCCGTCACCGTTGTCGCCTGGCGCTCTGTGGTCCCGTGTGTGGCCTGTGGTGCCGGTGTGTGGCGTGGTGGCGCGGCGCCTTCCCGGGTGTGCGGTGGCTGGCTTCGGTTAGTCCCTCAGGTTAGGGTCAGCTGTGTCGTGTTGTGCCGCTCTGTGCCGCGTCGCGTCGCGTCGTGCTGTGGTGCGTTGCTCTGTGGCGCGCTGTGGTGTGGTGTGCCGTGGTCTCGCGTGGTGCCGCGGTGGGTCAGTGGAGGTCAGCCTGGCCTGTGTGGGTCGGTTAGGTCTTCGGGAAATTCTGCTGAATGATCACGGTGTCCTTGGGGCGTGCACACTGACTCTCACCCACGGACTCAATCTTCACCGGGCCTCGCAGACAGGCAGGTGTACTCGGGGTGTAGGAAAAGCGTTCCTTCTCCAAGGCAGACAAACAGACATCAGGAGTGGCGAATGGCTTTCACTGCAGCTCGGCTGCGCTGGCAGGGTCCGGGTCGGTGCCGCCGGCAGGGATGAGCTCACACTGTAGGGTCAGGGGGATGTCCATATCTCCGGTGCTGGACTGCTGGGGTCCGGGGCATCGGTAGTATTCTTGGTACTTCCAGTCTTCACGGCGCTCGGAGATGGCGTTGAAGGGGGGCACCGTCCAGCAGCACCAAAGCCTTCGCGATCGATCACAGCGTTTCGTTTCCCCTTGCGATGCTCGATATTCATCATGGACGGGATCGGTGCGCCGCCGCAGTGCCATTCCTCCACTGGATGCAACAGGTTGGTGACGGACGCCCTCACGGACGTGAGACCAGCCGAGATCAAGCCCCCGTAGCAATACTCTGCGTCAAACCGCGACGGTAGCGCAGCCCGGCCCTTATAGCCCATGGTGTGGTCGCGTGACGGTCCGTGGGGTTGCCCTCCCTGGGGGCCTGTGCCTTGGTCTCGTGTCCTCTGGGGCTGTCGTGGTGCCCTTTTCCTCCGTGTCTTGGTCCCCGTTCCCGTTCCTTCCTGGTTCTTGGGTGGTGTCCTGACCCCCTGTGGTGTCGCTTCCGGCGCCCTGTCCCTGCGTGTGCCTGCCCTCACTTGGGGCCCTTCCGTGCCCTCTTGCCTGTGTGGTCCTTGGTGTCCCTTGCCCTTCCCTTGCCCTTGTCCTGCCCCTTCCTGGTGTGGTGGTGGTGGGAGGGGCGGGGTGGGGAGGGGGCGCCGGTGGCCCAGGCTTGGGGGTGGGTGGCCTGGAGCCACCGGCGGAGGGCTTGGGGGGCGTAGGGGGGGCGGAGGCCCTGGACCGCATCGCGGAGGAGGGCCTCCCATGCCGCTTGCGGCATGATGGTCTCCGGGGCGGCCTCATTGGGGTTTGCGGGGGTGCGGGTGCGCACCTCCTCGAAGGTATGCACCGTGTGCACCCCTCTGTGTCTTCCCGCTCCCCCGGCCCATTTCACCCAGCGGCGGAGCTCCTGCAGAGCGGAGGGAGACCACCAGGCGAGGTGGGCGGGGGCCCGGGGGGGGGAAGGGTCCGTGCCTGGGGTCCTGGAGCGGCGGGGGGAAGATGTGGACCTGAGGTGGTGGCGGGGGTGGCGGTGGCTGGGGGAGCGGGAGCGGCGGCGGCGGGGGCTGGGGGTGGAGGACGGGTACGGGCGGAGGGGGGAGCGGGAGGGGGAGGTGGACATGGGGCGGCGGTGGCGCGCTCGGTGGCGTCCGGGGGAGCGGGAGTGGTGGTGGCGGGGGCTGGGGGTGGTGGACGGGTACGGGTGGCGGGGGGAACGGGGAGCCCGGCGGGGCGTGTGGGGGGAGGGGGAGGTGGACGTGGGGCGGCGGCGGGGGGAGCGGGAGTGGTGGTGGCGGGGGCTGGGTGGCCGGTGGGGGGAGGGGGAGGGGGACATGGGGCGGCGGTGGCGCTCGTGGTGGTGCCCGGGGGAGCGGGAGCGACGGGAGCGGGGTCCCTGGGGGTCGTGGTGGTACCTGGGGGAGCGGGAGCGGCGCGAGTGGGTGGTTGAGGCGCGGTGGGAGTGTGGGCGCCGTGGGCGAGTGTGCCGTGCGGGGGGGGAGCGGGAGCGCCGCCGCTTGCGGGACCGGCCCTCGTCGCTCGAGTCGGGCCAGTCCGGAAGCGTCGGCGGCCTCTGGGGGGGCTCGCGCGGCGCCGCCTTGGGGGGGGGGGTCCCCCGTCGTCCTTGGGGCCCCTTCGGCCATCGGATGGTGGCCGGGGGGGTACGGGGCGTCACGCGGTGCTGGTTGGGGGGGGAGATCCCCCGTCGTCCATGGGGCCCCCTCGGCCATCGGATGGTGGCCGCGGGGGTACGGCTGGTACGGGGGTGGTGGCTGGTACGGGGGGGGTGGGTATGCGAGCGGGGCGTTCGGCGGCTGCCATCCCGTCCGCTGGTGCTGTTGGTGTACGGGGGGTTGTGGCCCGGTGGGGTAGGGCGGTGGGCAGTGGTAGTGGTGGGGGTGGTGTTGGTAGTGGTGGTGGTGGGGCCGCTGGTGGTGGTGGTGTGTGTAGTGGTGGGGTTGGTGTTGCGGGTATGGCCCATGGAGTCCTTGTGGGTTTTCCGGTCCCCCTTGTGGGGGTGGGGGGTTGGGCATCGTGGGCAGTCCCCGGGGCTGCACTATGTGGTGGGCATGGAGGAAGGGTTGGGGGGCGGGCTTGACGGTGACGATGGTTGAGGGGTCCCACGTCCCTGGGTCGGTTTGGCCGGCGGTGGTGGTGGTTTGTGGGGGATGGATGACGGGGCGTTTGATGACGGGGATTTTGACGAGGGTTTGGAGGGGGTCGTGCTGGGTGGCCGTCTCCGCGGTGGTGGTGGGTGCCGGCGGGAGGGGGGCGCGGGTCGTGGAGGGTGGGGGGTCCTGGCTTGGGCGAGGGCCTGGGTGGGGGTGGTATCGGGTGGTTTTGTGTCGTTGCGTATGCGGTGTTGTGTGTGGTCGCGTGGGCGCCGGCTTGGGTTTGGGGTTGGGTTTGGGGTTGGGGTCCGGTTTGGGTTTGGGGTCGGGTTTGGGGTTGGGGTCCGGTTCCAGGTTGAGGAGTACCTCTGTCCGGAGGTGTGAGGGCGTCGATGCCGGGTCGGGGGTCGTCCCGGTGGGTTGCCGGGGTGCCTGAGTCGCCTGTGTGGGGGTTGGGGGGTTGGTGCGTGCGGCCGCGGCTTTGGCTTTCGCCGTGGCCTTGAGGATGAGTTTGGCGGGGAGGGGGGGGTCGGAGGATGAGGTGGAGGAGGTGGACGAGGCTGATGACGAGGAGGAGGTGGTGGACGCGGGTTGGGCTGTGATGCGGGCGGGCTTGCGGGCGGCGGCTTCTGCCGCGGCCACGGCGGGGAGGATGGAGGGCATGTCCCCGGGTTGTAGGTTGGGGGCGGGCGGCTGGGGGGGCCCGGTCGTGACCTGGCGGCCCGGCGGGCCGATCTGGTCGGCTGCGGCGGGGGAGGGAGGCGCGGGGCTGCGGCCTTCTCTTTCTGGGCTCGGCTGGGCCCGGGTCCTGCAATGTGCGAGGTCGTGTGGGTTTGTGTCAGCGGGGGGGAACAGTTCGCGTGGGCTGCACTCAGGGGCCGGGGGGGGTGGGCCTGGGTCCTCTGGGGTGTGTGTGGGGGGCGTGGGCGGGCCACTGGGTGGGGTGGGCGTGCCGCGGGGCGTGGGGCTCCCCTTGGCGGGTGTGTGTGGGTTGTCGAGTGTGGGGGGCGGTGAAGGGTGGCCGGTGGGTGGGTGTGTGGCGGGCGTGTGCTGGTGTTCGGGCGGGTGGGGGAGGCCCATGTCGCGGGGCCCGGGGGTGCGCGCGATAGTGGGCGTGTGTGGGTCTCCGGCTGAGCAGCGAGAGGGGGGGGGCATGGGCGGGGATTGTGCGGGGGGTTGTGCTGCGCCGGTGTATGTGTCCGCTTGCTGCGCGCTTGCGTGGGCAGTTGTAGGCCGGGCGGTTTGGAGGAGAAGCTTGCCGTCTTCTGCTGCCGCGGCAAGGATTTTGCAGACGAGCGTTCGTATCTGGTGGACCTCTTGGTCAGTGGTGGGAAGGGGGCATGCTAGCCTTGGGCTAAGACCCGCGCGGTTGAGGACCCTGTGGATGGCGTGGTACCCGCAGGTGAGGGACTGCTGCGGCCTGGGGGGGGGGTTTGGTCGTGTGTCCGGGCCTGCTTCGACTTGTGTGTGGGCGGTGGGGATGGCCCAAACCCAGGGCACGGTCCCCGTGGGTGGCCAGTGGCGCTGGATCCAGTGGGTTAGGCAGAGCATGGACAATCCCAGGTGGTAGCCCGCCTTCCCTGAGGTGATTTGGGCCAGGGCGCGGGCTGGGGGCGTGTCCCCTGGCTGGAGGAGACCCCTGAGGATCCTGTGCTGGGTGGTGGGGTCCCCCACTGCCCCTGGTGGGGCGGTCTCCGGGGCGAACATGGTGTCTGTCCCCTGGATGATCCATTGCGGGCCGTGGGACGTAGCCATAGCGGCTATCACGTAGTAGTGGCCGCGCTCGAGGACTGTAACCCAGACCTCCGGCGGGGGGTGGTCACTGTCTGTAGGTGGGGGGGGGAGGTCGTCGTCCGGGGTGCGGAGGCCGGCGGCGCGGAGGGCGGTGTCGCGGTTGGGCGCGGTGGCCTGTTCCCACTGCTCCGGGTGGTTCGGGTCCGCTGGGTGGTCCGTCTCCGCTTGGGCCCGCCGTAGGCGTACGGTCCCTCGACGCGTGACGTTGCTGCCGGTGTCGTGCGTCAGGGCCTGGCCCCACTCGATGGGGGGGATCCAGATGGGCTGGCCCCGGGTGTGTTTGCGGGCTCGCCAGAGCACGAGGTCTACTATGGTCTCGTGGAGGCCGCTGCCTGGGGTGGTCAGGTCCCGGAGGGCTTTGACGGTGAGCTTGGTCCAGTCCTCTTGTAGGCGGTACCAGCCCAGGGGGGTGGTCGGGGCCCTGTCTTGGAGGGTCGCTCGGAGCAGGTCGGGGTCGCGGATGGTGGCCGGTGTGAGGGGAGGGTGTCCCGGGTCCGGGGGGGGTGGGCTGGATGGGCTGCCGGGGTCTTGCGCGTCTACGTCGATGGATGGTTGGCCCTGGCTGGGTTCGGCCGGACTGGGCGGTGCCGGGTGGCTTCTTGGGTGCGAGACGGGTCTCGGGGCGCTGTGGTGGTGCCTTGGAGACCTGTGGATGGAGACGGGGGGCGCGTGCGGGGCGCGGAGCGGGTTAGTGGACGTCTGGGTCATGCACGGCATGGTAATGGATGAGACGCTGCATGTGTTCCCTGGCGGTGGGGTCGGTGAGTTGTTCCGCGTGTGTTAGCAGGAGGTGTTTGCGGTGTACCATTTGGGCTGCTGCTCTGCGGACCGCTTCTAGCTGGAGGTGTGCTGCTGCTTCCATGGGGCTTTCCGTGTGTTTGGTGAGGTGTCGGTGCAGGGCCTGTGTCACTGCCCCTCTCATGGTGGCTTCTTTGATCAGGGGGTCCCGGAAGAGGTGTTCGGTGGCCTGGTGTGCGTGGCTGTGGGCTGGCCATCCTTCGTGTTGCCGCAGGGTTTCCGCCGGGGACCAGCCCACTAGGGTGTCGGAGGTGGTGGAGCTGAACGAGTACCTGGAGGGCAAGGTAGGACAGCGGGTCCACTACCCCAGTGTGCTGCGGCCGGGAACGATGCCCAAGAAGCTGCAAACCAGAAGGCTACAGGCAATCACGGGGCACGTGCCGGTGCGGGAAACAAACATGAGGTGGTACAGACATAAGGGTATGGACCTCCCGGAGGAGTACATGAGATGCCACTGTGGCCAAGGGCAAGGGGCATACGAGCACTTCATGCGCCGTGATGAGTATAAGGGGATCAAGGAACCGCTGGTTCGGGATCAGGACGTCCCGTTGCTGAAGAAGGGTGCGAGAGGCAGAAGCGCGGTGGAGAGAGAGCTGGGGAAAGAAGGGCACCGCAAGGGACTGTGGCACATGGTGATAGTGAAGCCGCTGTGGCGGGCACTCCAGGAACATACGCTGGCACCGGAGGCCATGGCACACAGGCTGTTGCGGCGTATGGTGGAACATCTCCAGGAGCGCATGGCGTGCAGAGAGACGCAGTTGGAGGCGCGGGCGGAAGACATGCGTGATCCAGTCACCAAACGGTTGGAGATGGCGTTGATCAGGTACAACCCAAGAATCACGGAGATGGAAGTGCGGAGGCGGCCAGATTGGCGACCAAGGCGGTCAGGGGGAGAGACGGGAAAGGAGGACAGAGAGGGAGAAGAGCAGAGGGACCGCCTGATGGCACGCAGACGAAGGAGAATCCGGCAGATATGAGGGCAGGATGGGTGTACGATGTCACCGCGCAGGGGGACGTCTGTAAGGGGACCGGAGAAAAAGGGGCAGCAGTGGCGCCCGTCGCATGGACTGGAGCGTCCGGGACTGGGCACACTGAGTCATAGGGCGGAACAAGAAGCGGGCCAGGGGAGAGCGGAATGAGGTTATATGAGGAGGGGAAAGCGAAGCGGGTATCAAGAGACGCAAGCGGACAAGAGGAGCGAGGCCGGGGGTGCGGGGACAAGGGCGACAACAGTGCAGACCAGAACGAGGCCGATGGCCACCAGGCGAAGTCCTCAGATCGCGGGGGAGAAGACGTGGAAGAGGAGCCGCAGGTGTACCTAGAGCACAACACACGTAGGGCGCGCGAACAGAGGGGGTAAAGGGCGTGGGTGGTGGGGGAAGCGGCGACAGGGCGCAGGGCTCAGGCAGGATCCCATGTGTGCAGCGCAATGTCCCACAAGCCTGACCCAAAGCCCAGCCAGCCAGCGGCAGTGAGGGCAGAGGTGGCCCGCATGCAGGCGGGCGCAGCCCCGCAGCCCCCCTCGCCAGCGTCCTTGGCGACATCTGCGGACGTGTCGTCGCCCTCGTCTCCGGAGAGCCCAGAGACGGTCAGGAGGGAAGGGCCTGGGGCGACAGGGCGGCAGAGGGGGGAAGGAGCCGTGGTGGGGAAGGGAGAAGGAGGGAATAAGAGAGGACAGGCGGAGGCGGGGAGGGACAGGGCAGAGGGGCTGGCGGCAGGGGCTGAGGGGCAAGGGGAGGGGCAGGGGCAAAGGGCGGCGGAAGGGCCACGGGCGGACCCGTTCAACGTCGCAGATGTGAGGGCGGGCATGGATATGAGGAGGAGGGAGTGGAGGAGTCGGAGGGAGTCGGTAGTCGCCGACATCCTCGAGGTGTCGGAGGATGAGGGGGAGGGGGCGGGGAGGATGGCGGTGGCGGGAGGCCCAGGACAGCCGTCAGCGCCCAATAAGCCGGCGGCTGCCATGAAGTCCATCCTCCGGGAGGTGCGGAGGCAGGAGGAAAGCAAGGGCGGCCGAGGGCAGCTAGAGGCAGGAGCGGCAGGGAGCGGAGAGAGCAGCGTAAGCGCCGGAGGGAGAGGGCGGACGGGCAAGGGAGGGAAAGGGCGGGCGGGGACGTCGGGGGCTGTGCACGCAAAGGGACACCTGGCAGGGAAGGGGGGAAAAGGGAGTGGACAGGGGCGACAGTGGCCGCAGCCCCAACGCTCGATCAGGCAGTTGCCGCCCAGGTCGCCCCCACGGGTCAGTGCGGCGGTAAGGGCGGAGGAGGAGGGGGAGGTGCGCCGCCAGCAGGCGGCGCGGTACGAGGCGCTGGCGCACGTGGAGCACCAGCGCTGTCGCCGCCAGCCCCCGGAGCAGGGACCTGACACCATCTACCAGTTGGAGATGGAGCCGGGAAGGACGGGGATGAGGGGGGGGCAGGCGGAGCAGAGCAGCGGAGCAGTGCAGGGCAGTGGTGCGGGACAGATAGAAGGCGGCAAGGGCAAGCAGGGGAAAGGAGCGAGGCAACAAGGGCTACAGGGGAAGGGACGGGGGAGGGCAGGACTCCACGGAGTAGGCGGCAAGGGACACGGGGCGATGGGGCGACAAGGCAAAGGGCAGGGGAAGAAGAGTGGCCATGGGTACATGGGCTCGCCGGTGTTCCCAGGGAAGGGATTGGGATGGTGGGGAGGTGTAGTCCCGCCAGCCGTCCCACCAATCGTCCCACCATTCCCGCCGCCGCCATACCCGGCGATGGGGATGGTGTACCCGCCCCTGCCGGGCATGCAGCCACAGGAGCACATGTAGCAGCGCCAGCAGGCCGGTGGGACAGCGTTGGGGGCGCAGGAAGGGAAGGGAGAAGAGCACAGGAGGGCGTGGGAGAGGTTAGGGGAGGCAGAGAGGAGCCTGCGGGGGAGGGAGGCCAGGGTCAAGGGTGAGGTCGGCGGGGCGGAGGAGGGGAGGACAGAAGGGACCGACAGGCCGCGGGGAGGGGAAGCACAGGCAGTGGAGGAGCTACAGATGGCGTCGGCGGACCTTCGGAGAAGGCAGGAGGGGGTTGAGAGGGCGGAACGGGAGGGAGGACGACAGGAGGAGGGAAGGGGGCGGGAGGGTACCCCTCTGGTGCCGTTCTGTCAGCCGGCTATCCCACCGGAGCAGGACGGAGAGATGCTGGAGAGGGCATGGAGGCGGATCAGGGGGGAGGCGGCGAGGCTGGCGGAAAGGGACAGGGAGGTGGCGGCGCGGGAGCGCAGGGTGCGGGAGGAGGAGGAGGCGGTGGCCCGGGAGGCCCACGGGGTCCTCGCGGATCCGGAGGGGGACACCCCCTCCACGGATGTGGAGGGGCGGTCGCCGTCAGGGAAAAGGGCCAGGGAGGAGGACGAGGAGGCGGGGCAGGAAAGGGGGAAGCGGCGCAGGGGGGAGGAGCGAGGGGCAGGGGAGGCGGAGGGGGCGCCGCGGCCGGCCAGCCCCAGCCCAGAGCCGACGCCGACGAACTGGGACTCGGAGTCCCCGCCGCCGCGGCAGTATGCGCCGCCGCCGGTGCGGAGGGGACCCGGGACGGTCGCGGGGTGGACGGCGGGGGAAGTGGCGGAGCTGGCCCGCTACGTGAAGTGGGCGGGGAAGACGAGGGGAAGGCGGGAGAAGAGGGGGACCTGCCCCTTCAGTGACCTGGACGGCAGGGCAGGGAGGCCCAGGGAAAGGGGGCCGGAGATGGATGAGGGGCGGTGGAGGAGGATGCTGGGAGCGGCGCTCCCGGGGGTGCGTCTGGACTGTCCCCAGGAGAAGGGGAAGAAGCCCAGGGTTCAGATGCTGGGAGAGCTATTGCATGGGGAGGGGCGGTACGGTGGCGGCGCGTAGGGCCGGGCAGGAGCAGGAACGGGAAGCGCCAGGGGCCGGGGGCCAGGGGCGTGCGGAGGGACGGGCAGATGGGATGCGGGGAGGCGGACGCGGGGGGTCGGCGGAGGTGGAGGAGGGTGAGGTGGGGATGTGACGGACACGAGGAGAGGAGGAAGGGAGCGGAGATGTGCAGGTGCGCAGTGGAGGGCAGGGACACGGCTGAAAGTGGAGGGGGATGTGGTGATGGCGGACGCCGACGTGAACCCCAAGCGGAGAGCACAGGGCCAGCGGCGGGGGAGAGGGGAGATCGGGCAGCGGAGTACGGGGGCGCCGGCGAGGTAGGTAGGTAGGTAGGTAGGTGCACTCGGTCGTGGAGAGGCGCCCCATGGTTCCCCCTGGCGTCGCCCCTGTGACGAACAGGAAGAGGCCTCGCGCGTGAAGAGGGGAGGCGGCTTACTTCCCGCTAGACCTGACTGTTGGCCCCCAACAAAGCGGCCCCGGGCTACGCCGGGAGGGCTGATCGCCGCCAGCGTGACATGCTTGTCTCGCCGGGAGGGTGTGCCCCCGTGCTTGCGCACGTCTCCTCCTTTGGGCGGAACCCTAGGGGTTCACCGGACTTCCTGGCGTATCCCGTTCCCAAGGCGTGCATGCACGTTCTTGGTACCAGGGTTCCGAGGCGCTTGGGTGTCGCACGCTCCGCCTCGAGTCCCAAAGCAGCGCAGGCCTTAGGATGCAGCCTTACCCCCGGGCTCCGGATCTCGTTTGGCCGGGTCACCTGCATGGCACGGGCTGCCTCAGTGCCCGGGCTGTGGGCACTGGGTTTCCTACTGTTGTGTGGCGTTTGTGTTTGGGTCCGGTTGGCGGTTGGGTGCGGGTTTTGTTAACCCCGCCAGTCCTGGCTGGGGTCTTGGGTGGGTGTGTTTGGGCACGGTTTGTGGTGTTGTCCCTCTAGTGTCGGCTGTTTGTGGTGTTCTTGGTTGGGCTTCGGTTTCGGCCTGCTTTTGGGACGTGTGTGGTTTCGTGGGCGCCCCGCTTGCCCCCCGCTGTTTCCGGTTCCGGCGTGCGGTGTGGGCGTGTGTGCTGGGCCCGGGTCTCGCCTGTGCCCAGCCCTTCTTGGCTGGGTTGTCGGGGTGTGTTTTTTGCGCTTTGGTTTTTTCTTTTCTTTTTTTTTTTTTTTCGGGCTTTTTGGTCCCTGTCCCTCCATCCCCTTTCTTTCGGGCTGGGCTGGTGGCTCTCTTTTTTTTTTTATTCCGTGTTCCTTTTCCCCGTGGTCCGCTGTTACTGGCTTGGTGTTGCCGGTTTTGGGTGGGTGGTCCCCCTGTGCCTCTGTGGGGGTCCTTTTTTCGGTGCCTTCTGGGGGGGGGCTTGGCCGCCTGTGGTGGTGTTGGCGGGCGGTTTGGCGGCTGTGGGCTGTTTTCGTGCCTTTTCCCCCTCCCCCCTCCTTTTTTTTTTGGGGGGGGGGGGCTTGCCTGTTCCTCCCTCTGCCTTCCCTGGGCTGGCGCACGCACTGGCCTGCATTCAGTGTTGTCTTCCGGGCTGCTGTTTTCAGTTGCGTTCTGTGTGGCCGCGTTCCGGCCCCATGGGTCGGGTGGGCTATGTACACGGTGGGCTCGGCGCCCCTTCTTGCCGGGTTAGGTCCTGGCTCTGCCGGCTGGGCGGCTGCGCCAGGCGGCTGCTTGTGGTTTTGGGTTAGGGGGCCCGGGTTGTTCGTGTCCTTTCCCCTCTGCGGTGCCGGCTGTAATCTTTTGGGTGGTCCGCCACCGTTGTCGCCTGGCGCGCTGTGGCCCCGTGTGTGGCCTGCGGTGCTGGTGTGTGGCGTGGTGGCGCGGCGCCTTCCAGGGTGTGCGGTGGCTGGCTTCGGTTAGTCCCTCAGGTTAGGGTCAGTTGTGTCGTGCTGTGCCGCTCTGTGCCGCGTCGCGTCGCGTCGTGCTGTGGTGCGTTGCACTGTGGCGCGCTGTGGTGCGGTGTGCCGTGGTCTCGCGTGGTGCCGCGGTGGGTCAGTGGAGGTCAGCCTGGCCTGTGTCGTGGTGCGGAGTGCGGGCCAGAGTGTGGCCGGCTGGTGGTTGGGGGGTGCGGTTAGGTGTGGGTGGCTCGCTCGGTCCGTGCTGCGGGGGCTTGGGCGTGCTGCTCGGGCTGGTGGGTCGGGTAGGTCTTCGGAAAATTCTGCTGAATGATCACGGTGTCCTTGGGGCGTGCACGCTGACTCTCACCCATGGACTCAATCTTCACCGGGCCTCGCAGACAGGTAGGCGTACTCGGGGTGTAGGAAAGGCGTTCCTTCTCCAAGGCAGACAAACAGAAATCAGGAGTCGGACGGTGGAGGTGGCTTCCGAACGCCGTTTGAGTGGCGAAAGGCTTGCACTGCAGCTCGGCTGCGCTGGCAGGGACATGAGGGTCCGGGTCGGGGCCGCCGGCAGGGATGAGCTCATACTTCAGGGTCAGGGGGATGTCCATATCTCCGGTGCTGAACTGCAGGGGTCCGGGGCACCGGTAGTAATCTTGGCACTTCCAGTCTTCACGGCGCTCGGAGATGGCCTTGAAGGGGGCACCGTCCAGCAGCACCAAGGCCTTCGCGATCGATCACAGCCTTTCACTTCCCCTTGCGGCGCTCGAAATTCATCATGGACGGGATCGGCGTGCCGCCGCAGTGCCATTCCTCCACTGGACGCAACAGGTTGGTGACGGACGCCCTCACGGACGTGAGACCAGCTGAGATCAAGCCCCCGGCCGTCAATCCAAGTGCATAGCAATACTCTGCGTCAAACCGCGACGGTAACGCAGCCCGGCCCTTATAGCCCAAGGCGTGGTCGCGTGACGGTCCGTGGGGTTGCCCTCCCTGGGGGCCTGTGCCTTGGTCCCGTGTCCTCTGGGGGTTTCGGTCCCTAGTCGTGGGTGCCGCGGCCGTGCCTTCGTCCTCTTCCGGCGCCTGTGAGGTGGCCTTTGTGGTGGCCGGGGTCGTCGCCTGGCGGTGAGGGCGTGGTGGTGCGCCGTGCGGCGGCGTTCCCTGCGGCTTCCTCTGTGGGTGTGGCCCGTTGTCCCCGTGTGGGTGTGCCCTCCGTTCTCCGTGTGGTTTCCCCCGGCCGGTCGGCGTGCGCTGGTGTGATCCGCATGGCGTCCGATGTTTGCTTCGGTGGTGTGTGTTGGGGTGTTTGGTGGGGTTGGGGCGGCGCTGGTCTCCCCGTCGTGGTGTGCCCTTCCTGGGTGTGGGTCGTGGTGCCTGCCGTGGTGCCCTTTTCCTCCGTGTCTTGGTCCCCGTTTCCGCCCCTTCCTGGTTCTTGGGTGGTTTCCTGCCCCCATGTGGTGTCGCTTCCGGCGCCCTGTCCCTGCGTGTGCCTGCCCTCACTTGGGGCCCTTCCGTGCCCTCTTGCCTGTGTGCTCCTTGGTGCCCCTTGCCCTTCCCTTGCCCTTGTCCTGCCCCTTCCTGGTGTGGTGGTGGCGGGAGGGGCGGGGTGGGGAGGGGGCGCCGGCGGCCCAGGCCTGGGGGTGGGTGGCCTGGAGCCACTGGCGGAGGGCTTGGGGGGTGTAGGGGGGGCGGAGGCCCTGGACCGCATCGCGGAGGAGGGCCTCCCATGCCGCATGCGGCATGATGGCCTCCGGGGCGGCCTCGTTGGGGTTTGCGGGGGTGCGGGTGCGCACCTCCTCGAAGGTATGCACCATGTGCACCCCTTCGTGCCTTCCCGCTCCTCCGGCCCACTTCACCCAGCGGCGGAGCTCCTGCAGAGCGGGGGGGGACCACCAGGCGAGGTAGGCGGGGGCCCGGGGGGGGGAGGGGTCCGTGCCCGTGGTCGTGGTGCGGCGGGGGGAGGACGTGGACCCGCGGTGGTGGCGGGGGTGGCGGTGCCTGGGGGAGCGGGAGCGGCAGCGGCGGGGGCTGGGGGTGGAGGACGGGTACGGGCGGAGGGGGGGCGGGAGGGGGAGGTGGACATGGGGCGGCGGTGGCGCGCTCGGTGGCGTCCGTGGGAGCGGGAGTGGTGGTGGCGGGGGCTGGGGGTGGTGGATGGGTACGGGTGGCGGGGGGAACGGGGAGCCCGGCGGGGCGTGTGGGGGGAGGGGGAGGTGGACGTGGGGCGGCAGTGGCGTGCCTGGCTGCGTCGGGGGGAGCGGGAGTGGTGGTGGCGGGGGCTGGGGGTGGGGGTCTTGTTTGGCCGGTGGGGGGAGGGGGAGGGGGACATGGGGCGGCGGTGGCGCTCGTGGTGGTGCCCGGGGGGGCGGGAGCGACAGGAGCGGGGTCCCGGGGGGTCGTGGTGGTACCTGGGGGAGCGGGAGCCGCGCGAGTGGGTGGTCGAGGCGCGGTGGGAGTGTGCGCGCCGTGGGCGAGTGTGCCGTGGGGGGGGGGAGCGGGAGCGCCGCCGTTTGCGGGACCGGCCCTCATCGCTCGAGTCGGGCCTGTCCGGAAGCGTCGGCGGCCCCTGGGGGGCCTCGCGCGGTGCCGCCTGGGGGGGGGGGGTCCCCTGTCGTCCATGGGGCCCCTTCGGCCATCGGATGGTGGCCGGGGGGGTACGGACACGGTTTCTGGAACGGGGGTGGTGGCTGGTACGGGGGGGGCGGCTCCTGGCGGTAGGTGGGGTAGGCAGGTGGGGCGCTCGGTGGCTGCCATCCCGTCCGCTGGAGCTGTTCGTGCACGGGGGGTTGTGGCCCGGTGGGGTAGGGCGGTGGGCAGGGGTAGTGGTGGGGGTGGTGTTGGTAGTGGTGGTGGTGGGGCCGCTGGTGGTGGTGGTGTGGGTAGTGGTGGGGTTGGTGTTGCAGGTATGGCCCATGGACTCCTTGTGGGTTTTCCGGTCCCCCTTGTGGGGGTGGGGGGTTGGGCATCGTGGGCAGTCCCCGGGGCTGCACTATTTGGTGGGCATGGGGGAAGGGTTGGGGGCCGGGCTTGACGGTGACGGTGGTTGAGGGGTCCCACGTCCCTGGGTCGGTTTGGCCGGCGGTGGTGGTGGTTTGTGGGGGATGGATGACGGGGCGCTTGGTGACGGGGATGTGGACGAGGGCTTGGACGGGGTCGTGCTGGGTGGCCGTCTCTGCGGTGGTGGTGGGAGCCGGCGGGAGGGGGGCGCGGGTTGCGGTGGGTGGGGGGTCCTGGCTTGGGCGAGGGCCCGGGCGGGGGTGGTGTCGGGTGGGTTTGTGTCGTTGCGTATGCGGTGTTGTGTGTGCTCGCGTGGGCGCCAGCTTGGGTTTTGGGTCGGGTTTGGGGTTGGGGTCCGGTTTGGGTTTGGGGTCGGGTTTGGGGTTGGGGTCCGGTTCCAGGTTGAGGAGTACCTCTGTCCGGAGGTGCGAGGGCGCCGATGTCGGGTCGGGGGTCGTCCTGGTGGGTTGCCGGGGTGCCTGAGTCGCCTGTGTGGGGGTTGGGGGGTCGGTGCGTGCGGCCGCGGCTTTGGCTTTCGCCGTGGCCTTGAGGATGAGTTTGGCGGGGAGGGGGGGGTCGGAGGATGAGGTGGAGGAGGTGGACGAGGCTGAGGATGAGGAGGAGGTGGTGGACGCGGGTTGGGCTGTGATGCGGGCGGGCTTGCGGGCGGCGGCTTCTGCTGCGGCCACGGCGGGGAGGATGGAGGGCATGTCTCCGGGTTGTAGGTTGGGGGCGGGCGGCTGGGGGGGCCCGGTCGTGACCTGGCGGCCCGGCGGGCCGATTTGGTCGGCAGCGGCGGGGGAGGGAGGCGCGGGGCTGCGGCCTTCTCTTTCTGGGCTCGGCTGGGCCCGGGTCCTGCAGTGTGCGAGGTCGTGTGGGTTGGTGTCCGCGGGGGGGAACAGTTCGCGTGGGCTGCATTCAGGGGCCGGGTGGGGTGGGCCTGGGTCCTCTGGGGTGTGTGTGGCAGGCGTGGGCGGGCCACTGGGTGGGGTGGGCGTGCCGCGGGGCGCGGGGCTCCCCTCGGCGGGTGTGTGTGGGTTGTCGAGTGTGGGGGGCGGTGAAGGGTGGCCGGTGGGTGGGTGTGTGGCGGGCGTGTGCTGGTGTTCGGGCGGGTGGGGGAGGCCCGTGTCGCGGGGCCCGGGGGTGCGCGCGATGGTGGGCGTGTGTGGGTCTCCGGTTGAGCAGCGAGAGGGGGGGGGCATGGGCGGGGATTGTGCGGGGGGGTGTGCTGTGTCGGTGTATGTGTCCGCTTGCCGCGCGCTCGCGTGGGCAGTTGTAGGCCGGGCGGTTTGGAGGAGAAGCTTGCCGTCTTCTGCTGCCACGGCAAGGATTTTGCAGACGAGCTTTCGTATCTGGTTGACCTCTTGGTCAGTGGTGGGAAGGGGGCATGCTAGCTTTGGGCTAAGACCCGCGCGGTTGAGGACCCTGTGGATGGCGTGGTACCCGCAGGTGACGGACTGCTGCGGTCTGGGGGGGGGGTTTGGTCGTGTTTCCGGGCCTGCCTCGACTTGTGTGTGGGCGGTGGGGATGGCCCAAACCCAGGGCACGGTCCCCGTGGGTGGCCAGCGGCGCTGGATCCAGTGGGCGCCGGCGAGTGCGGAGGGAGCAACCGGGCAGCGGGACGCGAGACGCATCGTGGGTACGGCGAGCAGTGTGGGGCAGAACGAGAAGCAGACGGGATGCAGTATCGGAATGTGGTACAGTGACGGAGCAGAGCGCAAGGTCGTGACTAACGAGAACGGCCGGAGATGGCGTGGAGCAGCGCTGTGCCCTTCGGGTGCAGCACGGTGCCAGGGCTCTGGCTTGCAGGAGAGGCGAACGGGCAGACGAATCCAATATTCCGACACGTTGGTGCCAGGGTCTTGGCTGATGGTGCGATCGGAGAGATTGCTGGGATGGGCAGGTGGCAGTGCGGGTGTACTCGAGTCCGGTGCAGTGGAGCCACGTCTCGGTGGCGTCCCTGTGGACTGGGAGCAGGAGTGTCCGGGCTATCTGCCGGCTTGTTACATTGCGGCAAAGCTCCCTGCATGACTGGATGGTGCTGCATTGAAACCATTGGACTTACGCGCGCCCTGCTCTGAGGGGTTGACCACGCCAGGCCTTGGCTGCCGCCGGCGCCATGGGACACCTGCGAGGTGCAACGAAGTGTGAACCCTTGGTGACCGCACCGGGTCCGAATGGGGGCTGTGGTCCGCAGCTGGTCTATGCGGCTGGGCTCCACAGTTCAAATGCAGTGAAGGGAATTCGACAAGCGTCTCACTGACGTTCTCTCTGTGTTCCTTGGGCACATGCGGTGGCTCGTGGTGCGTAGGAAACCAATGGCCATGCGAGTCCTCGGGCAGGGCCACAGTCCAGTGCGCAGATACACCCCCCCCACCCCCACACAGGGCACAAGGCAACCAGGATGGGGTGAGAGACGGGGACCGAGGGAGCACTAGGGTGGTGGAGACCCCAGGGAAAAGGGTAGGGGCGACGGGGAGGGGCAGGGGTAGAGCACGCGGGTGGCACACACGAGTGACAGCGCGGCTCAGACTGGGAGGGCAGACATACAGGCAGGGTCGACAGCGAGAAGGAGAATGGGAGGGGAGACAGGCGAGTGAGGGGGCGCAGGGCAGCGGGACAGGGGTAGCACGGAGAAGAGCAGGGGGCACACGCAGGGCGCGCGGGAGCAGCGGAGAGCGCGAACACGAAAAAAAAAACAGCAGCAGAACAGGCGGACACACAGGAAGGACACGTAGAGGAGGCAGGGCACGGGAGTTGGGGGAAACAGGGGGCCAACAAGGGCACAAACGAACACAATGTCTCTCACAGAGAAGCACCATGCCGATCACCCGCATAGAGCCGTACCGGCCGCCCCGCCCGACCACCAGGGAACTGATGGAGGGGCGGCCGGCGGGAGAGGACGAAGGGGGAGTCCCCCCGAAGGGGTGTCTGGGGAGGCCGCCCAGGTCTGCCTACAGGTCGGAAGACGGGGCAGAAGCCCAGAGGCGCGTGAGGGCGCGCGCGATACAACCATGGCGCAGGGAGGACAAGCGGCGAGCACACGGAGCAGGAGAACAACACTAAGAGGGCGGGCAGGAGACAGAGGGGAGGGGAGGGTGGAGAGGAGAGCAAGAAGAGAAACGTACAAAAACGCAGGCTAAAAGGCTGGGTCGCGAGAGAGGGGCGCCCACCTGGCATGGCCGGGGACGGCCAAGGGCTGCGCCACAGGATGGCGGTGGGACTGGAAGGTAGCACCGAACGGAACCGAGACAGCTGGCGATGCAGTGTTGTTGTGCGTGCATGCAGGGAGGAGGGAACCACGCGGAAAAAAGCACGCCGGGAAAAAAAACGCGAACAACACCCCGCAGCACCACAAGGAGACGGGACAGAAAAGGGCGTGTGGCTAGGGCCACGCGACGGCCCCAGGGCACTAGGACAGCATGGGAGGCGGCACAGGAGTGAGGGGCGGGCAGGAGGGGAGCGACGCGTGCTAGATGCACAAAACGGTCCCCGGATGGATGAGGATCCAGTGGGCCCGCGCCACAGGGTTGCTGGCAGCCCGGTGGGGTATAAACACGGGATGAGGGATGGGATGCAGCTGCACAACAGCCCAGGGGATTAGGCCGGGGCCGCGGCACAGGGGAAAACGGCGGGAAGGGTGCGACCCGTGCTAGGCGCACGAAACGGTCCCCGGATGGATGAGGATCCAGTGGGCCCGCGCCACAGGGTTGCTGGCGGCCCGGTGGAGTATAAACACGGGATGAGGGATGGGATGGGGCCGCACAACAGCCCAGGGGATTAGGTCGGGGCCGCGGCACAGGGGAAAGGGACGGGGGCGGGAAGGGAGCGGCACGTGCTAGGCGCATGAAGCGGTCCCTGGATGGAAGAGGATCCAGTGGGCCCTCGCCACAGGGTTGCTGGCAACCCTGTGGGGTATAAACACGGGATGATGGGACAAGGGGACGGGGCGGGGAAGGGCATGTGGCTAGGGCCGCACAACGGCCCGACAAGATAGGGAGTCAATGGGAGGCTGGGAACGGGCCGGTGCCGGGATGAGGCAAAGGGGAATGGGACATGGGATGGGCAGGGAGACCGAAAGCGCTAAGCAACAGCCCCGTGGGATTGGGAAACCAGTCGCCATGGAGTGGTGAACCATGGGCCAACCATGGGGAACCCGACCACGGGAAGTCGGGAAAATGCCCTGAACTCCGGGACGGCCGTGAGGTGTCCGCAGGGGTGAGGGTTGACCTTGAGATCCCCGGGTTAATGGCCTGAGTACACGTAGGTTCACGCGTGAGCGGGACCAGGGGGAACGTGGAAAGGGTCGCCCCCTGGCCTCCAGCCGTGGATGGAGGACACCCAAGTGCATCCGGGAGCCGAGTGGGCACTCCAACCCGCGAGGGATGGGGAGTGGTGGAATGTGGTTGACAGAGAGAAATGCTCGGCTGTCGGCGAGGGCTATCCACAGGAAACCCGCCTGCAGGCGCCCAAAAGGCTGTGCTAGGGGGGGAAGGCCGGGGGATCCTTCAAAGGTCGACCGGAAGGAGCTGAAACCGTGAGGGCAGCGACTGAAGGGAGCCTACCGCCGGTCATGCCCCAAGGGAACCCGGTTGAAGTTCTCCACCGTGAGGTGAGACAGGGGTCGCCAGGGGAACTGATGGTGGAGAGCTCTCCTTCCCGCCGGAGGCGGCCACCATGTAAAACAAACGAGGAGATGTCAGATGAGGCTGCGGACGCGGCCGCCCTTACTTACTTACTTACTTACTTGGGCGACGAAACTGTGACCCAACACTGCAGAGTGCTGGACACCGACGCCTTTGACATCGTCATTGGTACCGACTTCCTACGAAGAAACCCCCAGGTGAAAATTCTGTCTCTCCAGCGCCCCTATTCTTTGCACTGCGACTTTGGCAGTGGACTCTTCTCCGTACCTTTGGAGCTGTCAGGACGAAAAGAGTCTGGGCTGCGCTACGCATCCAAGACTAACTATCGTACTGAAAACTACCAATTGGCCCGTCACGTTCTTGAAAATGGACTGGCGGCCCTTCAGGTAAACCTGGATGAGATCCAGGTGGAAATGTTTGCGAGCCGACAACAGCACATCATGCAGTTGTACTGCTCGAAACATTTAAACAACGCTTTCCGTTTCTTCTGGAAAGCAATGGGCCTAGCGTATGCTAACCCTCCCTTCTCCCTGCTCGCGAAGGTTCTAACCAAAGTCGCTTATGAGGGAGGAAGGGTTGTCATGTGCACCCCTGACTGGGGCTGCACTGGTGAACAGGCCTACTAGCGCCGTATGCTAGATCGACTGACCGTGGGAAGAGTGCAACTCCCCGACGGTCCCATCTACGTGCCTGAGGACTCAGACACAGCTATGCAGGCCCCTGAGTGGGCCAGTTTCTTATCCATCGTTGATGGATCTCTCAATCCTGTACCCCTGTGTGACCTAGACCAGGTGCTACTGAAAGAGGTCATGGCCGAAAATCGTGGCCTGACCCTTTCTGATCTCAAAAACCGATCTCCTGAGCACCTATCTGCCACACTTACAGGGTGTGAATCTCCCGATGGCTATCTGGAACCTGCAGCTGTTAAGGAGGATGCTGACAACCAACTGTCTGAGATCGCCAGCACTATCCCTCCTGTTGATCCCAGCTGTGTTGACCTAAAACAGAGTGCCTTCCTAGCCCAGCTGTTGCTGGAGGAGGTAGATCTAGAATCGACCTCAGAACCCGCTCCCCATGTTGGGAAGCCAGTGCTACACATGCAGCCTATGCACACAGGTGAACCGTGGCCCGGAGTCCTGATGCTCTGGCGCGGCCTGCTTCTAATAACATGCCACTGTCTGAGCATGACACTCAGGAACTCTGGCAGCTGGTGTACCTGAAAGCCGAAGGTATTGAGCGCCAAGAGCGGCTGCAATACCTCAGACAGACCTGGAAATCCTCCATTTCGTCTGAGGGGGACGATGATTCCTATACGCTGACTGATCCTGAGATACCGCTAGTGTATTCTCTGCACTATGGGCAGCAGTGTCCTCCTGAGTGGGACGATGGTTCTGTGCCTGCCGAAACTGCTGATCGGCAGAAAAAGAAAGAACATGGAAAGAGCAACCTCCATGCTGAGGAGGATTTCCTGCAGAAACTCGAGAGTCTTAACCTTGACCCCCGACTGAAGAAACTGCTGATAACCTATGAGGAGGTGTTTGGCGCCTTGCCGCCCCCCGTCTCTTGTAAAAAACTGGTCCAGATGGACCTGAAACTGAAACCTGAATTTGAAAAGACGCGAGTGAGGCGTCGTCCCTATCCCGCTCGACAGGAACAGGTTGAGGAAATCGAGCGCCAGATCCAGGAATGTATTGATGCTGGCCTCGCTGAAGAATATAAGAAGGGGGACTACCCCCATCACTGCAGTCCCTGTTTTCTGGTTGCTAAACCAGGGTCGACTGCCCGACGACTGGTTGTTGACTATGGTTAGGTCAACACGAAAACCCAGAACCAGTCAGGGATGCAGGTACAAGACCAAAATGGACAAACGCTCTGGTTTCTGGCAGGTGGACCTAACCGCCGCAGCTCAGGAGCTGCTCGCTTTTATAACCCCTAAGGGTCGTGTCTTTAAGTGGAAGGTCATGCCTTTCCGGGTGGCTAATGCCCCAGCGCTCTTCCAGGAGCTAATGAACAAAATTTTGTACATACTGAGGCGCAGGCCTCTAGTACAGGAGTTGATTTCTCGGGGTGCAGAAATGGAGGCCCACATCGACGACCTGAGTTTGGGTACTAATACTCAAGAGGACCATGTCCTTCTCCTCCGTGAATTTTTCATTGTTTGTCAAGAAAAGCATCTCCGAATCAAACTTGAAAAATGTGCGTTTATGAAAGAGGAGATGGAATATTTGGGTTTCGACGTGGGGTATGGCTGGTGGAAACCAGCCGCGTCTAAGATGCAGCCCCTACAGGACATGCAGATTCACGATGACCCTAAGAAGGGTCTACACGATGTGAGGAGTTTTGTGGGCGCCTGTAATTTCTATTGGCGTCACATCCACAATTTTACCTACTCCTCTGCCCCCCTCACTGACCTAATCAAGAAAACTACTCCCTGGAGGTGGTCCGCCAGGGAGGAGGAATGTTTCGGGGAGTTGAAGAAGAAAATTGCCTCCTCCAACTGCCTGGGAGTGCCCCGCCCTAAGGGCGAGATAGTTCTGATCACTGATGCCAGTGATGTAGGGGGGGCCGGAACGATCTACCAATGGAAAGAGCTTAACCCCGCTGAACTAACCCCCTGCCATTATCGTACTAGTGGACCGAACCGTGATGGCTCGCTGAAACATGACTATCCTACCAGTGAGTGGCGGCTGGTGCCACTAGGACACTGCAATTGGAAATGGAACCAAGCGCGTTCCAATTACAGCACCTATGACCAGGAACTCCTGGCCGGTATGTTGGTACTTTCGTCATAATCCCGACTCCTGGGATCTAATCCTATTGTCTTGCTATGTGACCAGGAACCTGTGAAGTCTTTTCAGAAGGGCCCACCGCCAGAGAAAGCAAAACTAAAGCGGTGGTGGACTTACCTGAGCCAGTTCAGGTTGACAGTTCATCATATCCCCGGTATAAAAAATGAACTGTCTGACTATATATCGCGCAATAACTTCGATGCGCTTATAGGTGAGAGCTCTGAGGCACTCGCCAAAGAGGCTTTCCAGCGTATGGATGTCCAACTTGACCTGTCCGAGCGCACTGCTGGAATCCTGGAGGGTTGGGGTCTAACCGACTATCAGTCTGAGTACAAAGAAATTCTCCAAACCCTCAGCACTGGTCTCAAACCCCGTGTCATTGACGGGCACCAGTGGTATAAAAATAATCAGTACCTCTTCTACGAGGACCGGATTGTTGTGCCTGAAGCCCGACTGGATGGGTGCCTACAGTGGTCCCATCTCAGTTCTGGTGACACTGGCGCTAATCGCTCAGTGCACTTCTTCCGTGAGTGTTTCTACTCTAGTCTAACCCTGACTGAACTGAGGTCGCGTATGCAGACCATTGTGGATGCTTGTGGCTGTCATGCCAGCAAGCAGAGCGACAGTAGGGATAGGGGCCTGATTTCCAGCTTACCCATACCCCACCTTTGATTTTACCGGGCACAAAGTGGCCAAAACCCGGATTCTATCCAAATGGTTGACAAAATTGACACATCTTTGTTGTGTATTAAGCTTGTTTTGAAAACTTTGTGGTTTTTGCCTATCATTCATAATAAGAGTTGACGCATGGCTCATTTTGAGTGCCAAGATGTCATGCACATCCAATATTTCGGGCAAAACAAAAACTCAATTTGTGTGGAGAAATGAATTACTTACTTGTCCAACACAATACAAAATGGAAACCATTGCAATGTATGTAGACAACATAGATTGGCCCTGATCTACACACGATTCACATTGTCCTTGTGCTTTTTGTCTTGCACCATGCAGTTATAATGTGATATGCTCGTCAATACCCCAACTTTTCATAACAAACATTTCACTAAAAAAAATGATACAAATGCCCAATCATTTGCTTCACCCAATGTCTAGCAACCGATCACTGCACAAATCAAGTCCCAGGGACCTCAGTTCGCAACAGTTCTCACCAGTTCAACGTTGTGTTTGCAAGGAAGGCAAAACAAAGGCAATTGCAAAGCATTAGTCAGAAATGTTGTGTCAAAATTTAGCAGTCAATAGCCGGAAATGTCCGGAGGGATCTGCACTACAGCTGAGCAGCACAAAAACAGCAGAACAACAATATTAAAACGACTTTTGGCAGGCATCTTTAGATTCAACCACAGCATTGTAATGCTCTGACACATCCACACTTTTGTGCCAAGGAATCAAATGTATTCAAGCAATGGAGTTTGCAAAAATTCATGTTTGAACGACAAATTTTTGGCACCGCGGCCGTTTCAGATCCAGTGCGGTAGCGTAAATGCGGTTTTGGCCGCAGAATGCCCCACAAAATCATAGGTGCTATTGTGCTAACTCTTTTCTCTACGTGGATTTCATCCACGGCCTACCACGCTTCGGCGGCTATGATAGTTGCCTAGTGGTCACCTGTGGCCTATCTTGCTTCACCCGTGTGTTCCCTTGCAATAAGAAAATCACAGGTGAGCAGACTGTGAAAATGTTGGTGGAACAATGGTTCGAACCCTATGGAGCGCCTAAGCAGGTGCACTCTGATGAGGATGTACGCATCCGCAGTGACACTGGGTGGTACAAACGAGTGCTAAATGCCCTCAACGTGGAGGTAACCACAGGTGTGCCCTATACCCACACGTCCAACCCTCTCTGTGAGAGACAGAACCGTGTGGTGGAGCAAAACTTAAGAATCCTGATGAAACAGGAGCGTACCAAGGACTGGGTACGCCTAGTGCCCTCGGCAGTGCTGACCATGAACTCACAGCGGAGCTCCTCTACGGGTTTCAACCCCCACGAACTGTTCCATGGAGGACGACCTGCATGGTTCTTCAAAACCCCCTTTCCTGAGGACTTCAAGAGCCCTGTGGGAGATTGGCTGGGACACAAGCAGTCTCTGGCTAACCAGGCTGGGACTAACCTGAGACACATTCGTGACCGTGAACTGAGCCGACGGAACCGCCTACGGCAACCTGCCAGCTTCAAGGTTGGTGACCTTGTTTTGGTTCACCATTCACGCCTACCCTCCTGGCCACGTAACTGCCTACAGGACCCTTATTTTGGACCCTATCGTATCATCAGGATAGATGGATCCAGGATCCATGTCAGGTGCAGTCCACGTCTAGGTGGTGAACTGCTGTGGGCACCTAAACAGTTGAGGCACTATCACTCCCCTGACCATTTGTCTTGGGATGAGTGGCGCCTCAGCGACAGTGGAGTCGAGCGTATAGACCTAGAGAACGCTGCCAGTCCAGAGGAGGCAGACGAACTTGAAGAGATGACTGCCGATGAGATGGCAGTCGATGGTTACTACGAGGTTGCAGGTATTGCTCGCCACGAGTATAAACAGGGCTGGAAATTCCTAACCCTGTGGGATGGCTATGGGTTATCTGAAACGACCTGGGAACCTATGTCAGCCTTCATACAACCAGATGGGAGTATCAACCCCATCTTCCGCTCCTATCTCGTTGAGAACAACGAAGGGCAGCTATTAACCCGTGCTGAGACTCTTTCCCAGCCTAAAAGGAAAAACTAATTTCCCTGTGTCAGTCTACTGACTGTGTTCTAACCTCACAGGTGCAGTGAGCACTCTTGTGCAGACGTGCCTGTGTATGGGTGTAAGAGCAGTTGTCACAGTTGCCCTGCATTGCATCGCAGGACAGGACCCTTAGCCCCCCGTGACAACCATCCCCTAGCCGAAGGCCATTGGTTTTTCACAGACTACTGCTTACTGAGCACTGCACTGACCCTGTCTGTGCCCTGCAGACCCATGCCTATGGTTTCCAGCGTGGACCAGGTGGCAGCTTATCAGGTTTGCAGCCACCCAGCGAGTGTATGCCTTGTTGACCATGTGTTGCATGGGGACTGCCCTGATGTAATGACCTTCGGGAGCCAACGAAGAACGGTGGCTTACTACACCAGGGGGGAATGACAAGCAAGGTGTTATGAGGCAAGGTGTGTCTTCCCTCCTTGGGGACAAGCGAGCCCACAGTTAGGACCCCTGACTGGTCAAGACCCATGGGGTTCTACCCTTCCTTACAGGGTTTACCATACCCCTATGTGTGCTACGTATGTCTGTGTGTGTCTCACATCTCTCCCTGGTGTGGCTCTCGGAGACCGGGCTTCGCTGACGTCGGATCGAAGGTCCTAATTAGGTACTATTACCACTCCTATGGCGCCCAATTTCTGTGCTGGCACCTATCCTTGGGGGTAGACGGCAAAAGCCCTACCTACTAGAGGGGAGGGGTGGCCAAGTGTGCTAAGGGCATACAAATCGCCCATTTTTGCTAAGGGCCAAAAGCTAACGCACTCCCCTGCCCACGTGGAAAAGCACGCGTGACAGAAGACACCACTACACTACACTCACTAACACCAGCACCAGCCTTCGAAGGCAGGGTGAGCACTCATCACTTGCGCTCAACACCCGCCAGGCTTGCTGACCCTAACACCTACACACTCTACTGGGAGTTGAAGGCAATGAAGTCTCGGGTCCTACTGACCCTCCTGTGAGAAAGCAAGAGAACACAGCGCTACTAAGCGGCTGTGGCCTAACAGGGACGCCACTACGCGTTTCCCTGTCAGGGCTTGGAGGGAGGGAGTGCTCAGCGTGCGTGCACAGCGTGGATGGCGGTGAAGTCGGACTGCACTCACCACTCCTGGTTGAGCTGCAGTCATTTGTTTTTGTGATCTGCGCAGCATATTTTAGCGCTGCCAAGAGGGACTGCACCAATCGCCCTTACCTTTCCACCTGTAGAGCAAAGGCCAATGACTGAGGTTCAAGACTGAGGAACCAAGACAGCCTCCACGTGTTATACGCTTCTCAGGCTGCCCTATAATACGCTGTTCCTGAACCTCAGTACAAGCAAGCAAGCTTAAGGAACTCCAGCCGTTCTCTTAAAGAGCGTAGGGTGGAGCACCTGGGTAACCTAAACAAGAGTCATACCGTGCGCACTCCGCGTGGCCTAACCTTTAATGCGTCATATGCATGCACAACTATGCACAGGGTTCCCAATTTCTCCTTCTATTGCCTAATCTTACAAAACCTAACCAATCAAAGCGTGACTCAACCAGGAGGTGAGCTCCTCCTGGGCTTACCTACCTTACTCACCACGCATCATGTGAATGCCGAGAAAAACACGAGCGCAAAACAACCGTACGCACTTGAACCAACCTACGGCGAAGTATAAACCACCCTAAGCGATTAATGCACTGTGGGTCATGCATGCTACCCTTGTCTTCTTTCCTGCAGAAAGCGGAGAGAGAGTGGGCACTGCACAGCGCAAAACAAGCCTAAGTGTTTTAAGCAACCCTACTTTAGCGCTACGGCTACACAAACACGAGCAAGCACTTTCTTTTCTTACCTGTGAAGAGAGAACAAGGGTGAATTGAGGTACAGGGAAAGCGCCACAGCCTGTGAATGCCTCAATTAGGCACATGCATCGCGAGCACAGCGCATATTCGAACCCTACGTGCGCGCTGCGCGCTCCATTCGCATCGCATACCTTTCATTCCTGTTTTGACCTGTGCAGAGCAGGAGAGAGGAGAACCGAACCCCCAACGAACACAGCGTTGACAACCCTAACGCTTTAACGCAGCAACCACCACGAACGCAATGCATGCGTGTGAAATGACACTGGCATACCTGAGAGGTGGGTTGTCCACCTGCTCTGTGGTGTGGGTTGAGTTTGAATACTTTTCCCTAAAGTTTATAAACATTTTGATGCAACTGTGCAAAAATTTCCTTTAGAACTTTAAAAACTACGGCTCATACCTCCTTTTTCAAAAGCCGTTTACGCTTGCGCAACCTTGTTTTTGAAGTCCGCTTCTGTTGCGCTTGTCTGCGACTTTGAGTTTTGGTGTAAAAATGACGATTTCTCGCGTGATTTTGTAAATTTTTAGCGATTTGACTTCTTAAATCGCTACACCTTTCGCTAAACCGCAGGAATCACTCCGTGTTGGTTACATTTTCTATTTTTTTCAGCTCCTGGAGATTTGTGTCCTCCATTGGGAGTATTGCTCCGCCCTGGCCCTTGGTCAGGACATTTACTAGAGTGCTGTTTATACAGCGATGGCCGTCCGCATTAGAGCGTTCGACTGTACCCTAGTGGGCAAGCATATGTGCTCTAGGAAGGGTGTCCTGGGTTCAAACCCCACCACCCCCAAAATTTTATCAAAAGTTTTCGTCGCACGCTGGCGACTTTTGAGGAATGCCCCATCGAAGGGACATCATTCACGGTACATTACACTGTTTTTCAAGGGTACCCACAGTGTGATAGGCTTCTATGAACTGATGAGAATGTTTTTGGTAAGTTTAATGCATTTTCTGGGGTATTTTTGGGAATTTTTGAGCCTTTTTCCTTGGTCCTACTAGTTTAGCTAACTAGTACTGCAGGGGGGAGTAAGAAAAAGTCACTGCCTTGTCTTTCTTGGAGGGCTTGATCCAGGCCAAGCCCCCTTTAAAACCCTCTTGTTGATGCTAGGACAAACATAAGTACTTTTGTCACTCTTTTGAAGCCTTTAGTACACTTTCTCAAAGTAACTAGGGTTGTAACCCTAGCCCCCCATGAAGTTCACCCCTACCACTCAGCTGAGCGGAGATATCTTCCTTCATGGAGGATATACCGAAAGAAAAAAGGCATTTCATGCTTTAGGCCTTGGAGGTTAAGCCTAGTGGTCTCCCACCCCAAGACCCCTATACTCAATTGTTTCTACCACTTATTGTGGTTCTACTTTTTAACTGTTTCTGAATTCAGTTGCTTGGCCAAGTCATATTCTGTGTCTGGCCTGACACCTATGCCCCACATTCCTAACCAGCACCATTACACCCAAAAGAGTGCACATGAAGTGCTTGATGCTATCTTGGAGGCTAGAGTCAGTCCAGTTTTCATATAAAATCTTTTGTATTATCCATTTGTGATTGAATCTTTGTGTTTCTACCTGCTTTGTCTATCTGCAGCCCTTCTGTGTTACACTGGATTTCAAACTATTCATTGATTCGATCAGCATCCTGTTCTTGCTCTACTTGCTCCTTTGGTTTTGGGATTTCACCATCAAAAACCTGCAGGATTTCATCAAAATCTATAGGGCACTAATCAAGGACATCATTCTGGTGGCAGCAGGTCGCGGACGGTGCACCCTCCCTTGAGCCAGCGTCCTTGACCCAGCATCCACTCCCGTGCTGATCCCCGCCCCCTCTAGTGCCCACGTGTCTCAGCCCCAGTCCCAGTGTGCCCCGAGGTCGCCTACATGGCTGACGTCCCGCTACTAGGGGAGGGCGCGGCTACGTGGCGCCGTGGGCGCAGCCGCACGTGGGGCCGGTGAACGAGCGGGCGGAGGGCTGCTTCACACCTCAGGCCCATTGTTGGTGGTTGCCCCCGGCCGAGAGCACCGACATTTGTCGTGTGCACAAATAGGCCGTCTGCATCACCTTCGGGTTTGGGATCCTCGGTGCCACCCTTGTCCGCAACCCCAAGGTCGAGAAGATGTCATGGGTGTGGATGGCATCCACGACCCGCCCGTTGTCCAGCAAGGATGCGGAGCTGAAACAGCTGCTAAAGGTGGACAAGTCCGAGCGGCCGACCTGCACATGCCCTGAGAAGGTGTGCCTTATCAAGTTTACCCAGTGGTGCCATGCTTGCCGTTCCTACGCGCACCAAGCCTGTGTTTATGGTGGTGTGACACACGAAGTCCCGACTTGGCGTGCACCAAGTCTGAGCCAAATGCATGTCTCCTTCACAGCCGCACGTTTGTTATGGTGTCCTGCACCACCTCATGGTGGAAAAGGTACCCTTTTCACACCATTTTTGGAAGTGGGATTGCTTGATAGAGTTGCACATTGACGTAGCAGCACGAAGATTGAATAATTATATGCCTTTGTTACCTTGTTTTGCAATTTTTTGCAACGTTTTGCAATTTCGCGTGATGTTAGCTGTCTTAGCGAGAGGTCTCACCAGAGTCCGCGATTGCGTAACAGGATTAACCGCACGAAGACTATATAATCATATATCTGTTTTGTCTTGTTTTGCATTTGACACGCGAAGTTCGCCTCTTGTTCGCCTCTTGGCAGGTCTATTTGACATGCTGGCTAAACCAGTCTATGCCAGAGATTAAAGTCCCACCGTGGCATGGATGGCTGTGGGATACCAGTTTCAAAGAGGGACATGTCATGGACCGCTGAAGTACTGGAAATTGGACACCAGATGTGTTTATGCCGTGGTTATGCAGTGCGGTTGCATATGTGAAAAAGACTGGAGTTGGGAGGAATGCAGTGCTGTTGCATTGCTGCGTCCGCAAAGTAGAAAGGTGAGAGAGAAGAGTCAAAACTGGTTTTGATACTGCAGTTGGATAACACAATTTTCCATCCCAGACAAAAGATACTACGAGTCACAAGAAAAGTCGCCAAGGGGCCCAACAATGTGTCCCAACATGTTGCAACACTTGTTGTCGTGTACTCTGGCTGGCAAACCACCTGCTGAAATGGGGCAAGTTTGGTGCTAACACGGTTTTCGCCCCCTTTTTGCATCCCCTTTTTGCGCCCCTTTTCGCACAAAAATCACCTTTTCGCACCCCTTTTTGCACCCCGCCCCCCCAATGCAATTGCAGAATCCATGAAATCCTTTGCAGGGTACCCACCTCACATGCACGTACACAGTCATCATATTGTGTAAACCAATGTTCACTCCCACAACTTGCCACCATGCTTACCCCAAAATCCTTTGTACAACCTCCTCTTGATGGGACACAAGGCTCCCCAGAAGCCCAATGCCTAAGTTGGTAATGTTCAGCACATGTCCATTGAAAAACGGAACATGTAAGACATGGTTAGGTTAGGTTTGGCGCAGCATCTCTTGCAAACCATAAAGAACATTTCAATCTTAGGTAGCACTAGTCTCATGCAATCTTGCGTATTGATGTGGTTCAACAAAGAAAAGATGCATTCCACATAAAAAATCTTGGAGCCAAAACCAACCCCAAATCAAGTGCAAAATGATGCGCATGAGTTCTTCCTCTCGCTAGGAATGGAGGAGAACATATACAAATTTTTATATTCATTCATGAAGAAAGGTGAATGGGCATATGTCCCATGCACCCAAGGGCTGACTATCCACCCCAAGTCCCCCCAAAACCAAGCAAAACCCCTCACCATGGCGGTGTAATCAGCAACCTCACCATCACTGAGCCACGTTTTCTGGCGCCAGTTTGGATACACCCTAGAGTAGAAGCTCATTGCACTATAAATGACCACCCACGTGTTCAGTCACGCCAACTGAGTTGAGCCAATTCCATCCGATTGCAAATTCTTTGCACCCAAATCACCATCAAAACATTTTCTACAAGAATATGAAGAAGCTCCCACTGTTAACTTGTCTCTTCTTTTGAATACAATGGATGTGGATTGAGTGTACGCCAAAGAGCAACATAGCAGCGTCTAGGATACCTTGCATACTCATGTTCATGATCTATTACATGATCAAACTTAGTGCTCATTACCCTTGGTTCTCCTCTGGAATCGTCCCCTATGAGGCTATCTTGAAAGAGATAGGCACAACAATGTGTTGGGTTGAGATGTATTTTTTTGGGTGCTGAGGGGAACGCCATTCCTGAGGATGCTAAGATCAAGTACGCTCTCTACTAGATCAAGGTCATCATTGCATGTTTTGGCTCTTCTGCCCCTTTGTGGTAATGATGTTACAAACGTGATTGGTACTTTTGATTCTAGTCGGCGTTGCGACCTTGGGATGCAAGATCATTGAGACAATCGGTATCTAGAGGGTCAGAAAGCACACCCACTTGCGCCCCCCACAGTTTCTGCATTGGAGTTGCATTGTCTCTCACTGCGAGGGTCAGTAGTGTTCTTGGTGTACTTCTTGTCCCCACGCAAATGTTGTACCTTGTCCTCCAACACGAAGCGCATGAAGCGCTTAGGGCCTTAGCAGATAGCCATGTTGGCAATGACCCCCTCACCAATCAAGATAGCTAGTGCATAGTAGCTTAGTAGGGAGAACAGATTCTAGATTTCTAGATTTCTTAGGGAAATTAGGGTATCTCTTCTCGTTCTGTGGCGATGACAACAGTTTGGTCATGGCCGAATAGTGCCGGTGGCGGCAATAGGGCAAAGTGTTTGCACTGCGTGCGCACTGCGTGTGCACTGCGTGCGCACTGCGTGGGCACTGCGTGCGCACTGCGTGCACATTGCAGTGAAACCCACCCCATGCCACCTCTAGTGAAACCCACCCCATGCCACCTCTGTATAACACTGCAAAGCAACAAAGCCAACAGGACACACATTGAACCACCACCAACCCGGTACTTTGATGTACCTGTGAACATCTCATTTATTGTTGTAGAGTACCACTATGCAGTTGCAATCACTGTAACCCTTGTAAGCGCCATCGTGATTACCTACTTCATAATCGAAGAACTGTCCGTGCATTCGCGAAGGACCACGTTGATCCCAAATTGTAACATCCGCCGACGTTCCCGGCATAAGATCACATATCCATACTATATTCCCAAGGTTGTCCACGGCCACCGTTACTTTATAAACATGGCCTGTGTACCTGGGATTTAAGAGTACATCGCATATACACATCATCCGAACAATCTGAGCGAGACATATAGGCACAGTTGTCCCAACTTGGAATTTGCCGAAGAAAACGAAAAAATGTTGGAAGGTCCTCCTAGGACAACAAACCTTCCGCGCCATACTTCATGTAGAATTCCTCCGCTATAACACAATCAACACCAATGAGGTTGACTTGTTTATGGAGTTGTGAATATACTTCCCAAGGCTCCTTGGAGCGCCCAGCGGAGCACCGATCAATCCACCAAGCCACATCTTTGGGGTCAAGGTTAGCGTGTGGGAGTCCACATAATCCACCATCCATCTACAACGAGGAACATGCACGCAAAAAAGGGGGGGGGGGGGTGAAAATGGGTACAAATGGGTGAAAATAGGTGATAATGAATGACAATTCAAATTTGTCATATCCTGGATGCATAAGAAGCTTAAAAAACCCTACTATGGAACAACAAACCTCCACAAAAGGGCCAAAACTAGGGTTCGGGTAGTTACCGACATACGAAACTTTGCACTGCGTGGGCACTGCGTGCGCACTGCGTGCATGGCATTCCCTAGGTTGCAGCCAAATAATACCAATGGCGGCCGGATAATACCAGCTGCGATCAAATATTACTGGTCACGGCATAATAGTACCTGCCGCAGCCAAGTAGTGCCGGTTGTGGCCAAAAATTGCCGTTCGCAGCCAAATAGTAACAGTCGCGGCCGGATAGTACCGGTTGCGGCCAAATAGTACCGGTGGCAGCCAAATACTACCCGTTGCGGCCGAGTAGTACTTTTTCTTTTTGCACTATGGCTCAAAGCTATCCGGGTGGGGTGACCAAATAGTACCGGTAGAGGCTAGGTATTGCCGGACTCGGCCAAATAGTGCCGTTGGCGGCCAAATAGTACTGACCGCAAAAAAAGAGCTGGTACCTGCCAAATATTGCCAGTGGCGGCCAAATAGTGCAGTTGGTAGCCAAATATTACCAATCATGGCCAAATCGCACTGGTAGCGGCCAAGTAGTACTGGTAGTGGCCAAATATTGCCGGTGGCGGCCAAACGGTTCAGGTTGCGGCCAAATGGTACCAGTCGCAGCCAAATAGCACCAGTCGTGGCCAAATAGTACCAGTCGCGGACATATAGCGCCAGTTGCGGCCAAATAGTAACGGTCGCGGCCAAATATTACCAATCGCAGCCAACTACTACTGGTCGCCACCACATAGTACCAGTGGCGGCCAAATAGTACCGCTCCTTGTTCCACGACGGCTGCTGCATTTTCTTCCTCCCTTCTTCCATTGTGAAATGTACCCCCCCCCCCCTGTCAGTAAGCGGCCGCGTGTGACGGTTCCCTCGCACCCCCGAGGGAACGTACCCGAAGTGACGGTTCCCTTGCCCCCCCGATTACTAGATAAGGGACGCGCAACACAAAAAAAGAGATGCAAACACGAGGGCATATGAACCACAAAATGACCAGGAAACTGCCTGCAGGGATGCATATTCAGGTCTACTAAGCAACAGGCTCTGTGTGCCATTTTTTCTGACGCGAGTATATGACCTTGAAGAGCTGCACATGCTCAACAGGGGCCACAGGAACAGTGATAAGCGTTTGCACGGGGTAAGACTGTCACTGTGTGTGGCTCCCACTTGTCATCCAAGTGGGCACATATTTCTGCCTTTATATTTATTATCATTTATTGCTGGCTCCAAAGGCCGTCAACAGAGACATGGATCCACCATTCTAAGACAACGTGACCACAAGGGTAGCAGATTTGTTGATCACCGCAGCAAGCAGCAATGAGTGAATAGAAAACCCTTGAACACAATACAATTATCCATGCTCAGATGAGGCCCCGGTGTGGTTCCTGGCCTGGTGCAAGAGAGCGGAGAAGTTTGCGGCCCCGACATCAAAGACCGAGGGTCAAAACGCCCACAGAGGTAATGAAATGCCCCACCCGATTTGACAACAGCCTCTGGACGACTGCTGTCCCCAGACGCCTGTTACCATGGCGTGCAGCCCTTGTGGGTCTCTGATGCCGCACCGCCCCTCCGCTGACGCAGACACATGCCAATGTAGAGTCTGAAGAACCCCCATCGAAAGAACACCAAATTGGGTACTGGAAAAGCGGTTTTGGAACGTCACCGTGCCTACAGGACAAGCAGGGAAGGGAAACATCAATGAAGTGGCTTCGCCGGATCCAGCCAACACAGTTCAATGCACCCGCGTACTTCCAAGGCCCTCTCAATCAAAGGAATGGCAAGTTCACTCAACATTCATCAATTCATCAGTCACAGGAAGGTCACGGGTGCCACAGACACGAATGTTGTCTTGCACATCGGTCGAATTTTCTGGCACAAAAGGTGACCCTCTCCCCCCGTCGTCCAGCAGCGATAGTGCTGATGACATCAGTGGGGGGAGGGGGGGGAGAAATCGGCACAAGCACACACTCATTTGTTCAAACTCCATGCTGGTTATCAGTGGTGCCACAGGAAAAGCGCAAAAATGGAGGCGGCACGATTGGCAAGGGTAGGGGGGGGCGGCTAGTCACGTCGACCTCTGGACACAGCTCTTAGATGCCATAGAGGACGCAGGATCCACACTACACTGGCTCCACGTCCCGTCGCACATCGGAGTCACAGGCAACGACAAGGCGGACCTATTGGCGGACCAAAAACGCAAAAAAATTTCCGTTTTCGCCGGGAGCGAATTTGGGTGGATTCGGCTCCCAAATTATGGGTCAAGCTGGGGTGTTCCCGGAGATATAAACCCCCCCCCCTATTAATATCACGCGTCAAAATAACATCACGCACGCATGACATTATTTTGTCCACCTGAAATAATATCACGCACCCCTAAAGAGAGCACCAGAGGGACATGCACTGCGCAGATTTGTGGGCTGAGTTGAAGATATTGTTTACTTTTTGGACAGGAATGATGCCATGGACAGTTGCCTTGCCACAGGTTTGGGCTGGGCCTTTGGTTTAGGTGGCAGTGCATCAGCAACTGGCACAGCAGGGGGTACAAATTGGAAAGGAACACGTAACTTGGCCTTTGTCGGGTCGGTAATGTGGTCACTATAATATCCACCCCTGTGTCACAATAATATCACGCATATCAGAATAATATCACGCATCAGCAACTGGCACAGCAGGGGGTACAAATTGGAAAGGAACACGTAACTTGGCCTTTGTCGGGTCGGTAATGTCGTCACTATAATATCCACCCCTGTGTCACAATAATATCACGCATATCAGAATAATATCACGCACAAAATAATATCACGCCCAAAATAATATCACGCGTCAAAATAATATCACGCGCGTGATATTAATAGGGGGGGGGGGTTTACCCAAATTGTGCCAAAATGGCACTTGGCTGGCCGACTGGCCGGAACTGATATTTTCAACACGCGCACGCGGCCGACGCGCAAAAAACTTTCCGTTTTCGCCGGGAGCGAATTTGGGTGGGCTGCTGACGGTCGCCACTACTAAACGGTTTCGTTACAGCCTCACGTGCGATCATTGACCAGCAGCGTGCAGACCCGGAGTCAGATCTGGAGTCTGACGTTGAACTCCCCTCTCTATGGTCCGTGGAAGAAAGTGTAGGGCTGCACGGCACACCAATGCATACACAGTCCCCCCCACATGCCATGAACAGCCATCAACCCCCCCCCTGTGAACCCCCCGGGCCCTTGACCTGGGCACACCAGAGCCCCCTGTAGAGGAAACACCTACCCCCTCCAATGAACCATAAAACACTCGAACAGTGCTCAAATAAGGTACTGAAATTACACTCAAACAATTCAGCGCTGGCGGTAGCGGGAAATGCAGTGCAGAATGACCTTAATGCGGGAGCAGGAGGGCAACATCATTTCTCATTTGCAACAGGGGGACAGGGCAGGATAGGGGATGGGAACTGCAAACGAGGCACCGGCCGGAAACACCGGCAACGAACAGACCAGACAGCCATGACCACCGCAGATTAGCCGGCTTTAGGGAGCACCGCCTTGGACCGCACCAGATACCCACAGGTGTCACTGCACCCCCCTCCTCCTCACCTCCCACCTGAGGGTGGGAGGGAAGACATGTGTTGTAAAACAGCCCAGTCGTCACTCCAGTCGGCACACCATTCGGTGTGGGGACTAGCATGTGTGACATGGAAGGGGGCATATTTGTAGTGACCCAAGCAGGCGTTTCGCTTCAGCCAGCGGCAAACCAACGCAGAGACCTGTACCTTCTGTGCAGGTAAATGCTGTATCAGAACCGCAATACATTTTCTACCGGGGTCGATGGCATACGGCGTTCGCGCTACAACACGCGTCAAGGCTTGGTGTGCCGCATGCAATGTAACAGAGGATGAGTGCCCGCATAACAGGGCTCAAACTACATTCAAATAAGTATGTTATTTGGAAACCTTTTCGACCAAAGCTGGAAAAACATGTACACAGCTCATTGAACACCCCCCTCCCCCTTGCAAGCAGTGACCTTTCGAAGTCCTAACCACGCCCTAGGATGGGCGGGGGTACCAGCCACAAAAACAAAAAAAAATGGGCTTAGGTAGACAACACAGATTGAATGCAGAAAGAACAGCGGATCGAACGGTGGCCTACACTGATGAGTAATCAATCACATGCACCAGCAATGCAAATGAAGTGCAGTTGCGAAAGTCTTGTGCTTGTTGCTGCGCCTCAGGTGCAGAAAGCAATGACTCACTCACCAAAGGAAGGAACAATGCACGTGAGCTAAGCGAGACAGCCCAAAGTGCAGTGAGAAGGGTCTTCCAATAGGTAGCACCATACCTGCATGGAAAACCAAGGGGGGACCAGTTTAGATCCTACCCTGGGCCCTGGCACGGGTGCACAAGAGGCGATCAGAACAAAGCGCATGAAGAAAATTGGCTGGTCAGTGGCCTAGAAGACCAGAGGTACCTTTCTGTCACAAAGAATGAGACACGAAGGTGAGCTCTGGATAGGACACCAACAACTACCCCCCCTACCCCTTCTTTGCGAGGACAACGGTAAAAGCACTGAATTTGATGGAAACAATGCTCTGACAAGGGCGTTGTTCTTGCGCAAGGGGTTAAGATTCTCCCCCCCCCCAGCTCTTCATAAGCACATTTTTGCGCATCACTTTCTGCACCTGGACCCTACATGCACTTCATATCTGCAGGGCAGGTAGCCCCTTCTGCACACGACAACACCATCAATGGCTGTGGCACATGGTAGACTACTGCCAGCCCTGCCTGGTTCGTCATGAGGAGAGATACATAGTACTCCCCCTGAGCAGGAGGAAGGGCCACGCGGGCCCCAGAAACGTAGCCTGACTCGTGGGCTACAGCAGTGTAGGCCAGCACGTCCTGGGCCCCAAAGCTGGTCCCAATACCCCACTGGCACGCTTCAGGGCCGCTCTCAGCATCCCTAAAGGCCCATTCAGCCCGCAGGTCTTCCCCCAGGAGCACACACTTCGCCTGGGAAGGTAAAAAGGGAGGCACAGGGAGCTAAAGGGGCAGGAGAGGGATAGCAGGGAAGCAGGGGGCAGAAGGAGAGGTAGGTGAGGGAGGCACCAGGGCATAGGGTGGAGTGATTGGGATAGGAAAGGGGAGAGGGAGAAGAGGAAAAGGAAGAGGCAGGGGAATCTGCTGTGGAATCTGCTGGGGGATTTCGAGATCCCCAGCTACAGTGCCAACTGGTGGCATGGCACCAGCTGGCTTGACAGCGATTCCTCTATGTCCTTGGTGGACAGGGGTATGCCGCAGTCCAACGCCGAGCGTGTGCTTGGCAGGCCATCCAAAGCAGGGATGTGTTAGAAGAAAGGGGAGGGGGGTCTAGGAGGATAGGAGGGGCTTCCAGCCCGACCACCCCTCCTCCTATGTTTATCAGTCTCGGAGGGTCCAAGATGCTTCTTGCTTGTTAAGTTCTGTATGGTTGCTGGCCATTCCTAGAGGATTGCTGCTAAGGCTCTTATGGTTCAGCAAAAAGCAATGATTCCAGAAGTTGTGTAAGCCATAGCCTAATAAGAGAAACAAACGGAAAATAGGTGCAAACTCCTATGACAAATGTCATCTTTTTGTAAGTTGAAGTTTTGAGTGGGGAACATGCAAGGAGTAATGGTACTAATGCTGGCACTGTACAAGGATCCAGGTCCAACGTCGACCCCATGTCCAATTTAGATTTTGACTCTAGCTGCAACCTATATTCTAGGTGTGAAAAAGTTCATGAGTATGGGGATCTTTCCCTACCATCAGAAAACGGGACGCACTTCGTAAGACTATGAGTTGCACAATACACACTAATGCTCCTTCCGTCTTTTTGGGGCCGCGTTTTCAAAACAGAATGCCATCCTTTTTTGTCTGCCATTTGTGTAAATCATCCCGCATGAGGGGGGCATGCTGGATATCCTCCCATTACTCCAACATGCCAAACGGTGGATGAGCCCAATGGTACTTAACCCTCACAAACACAAGACCAAAATATTCCGATATCCATGTGCAACATCTTCTTTGTGAACCATACGAAATTAGCAGCAACCATCTAGAAATTAACAACAACCATCCACGAATTAACAGCAACTGCCCAAACTGAATAGGGAGCATTTAGGGCTGAATAGCGACCGCCTACGCATTAGCAGCATCCATCTAAGACTTAACATCAATCATCCAAACGAAATAGAAACCTTCCAAGGAATAACAACAAGCATCCAAATATGATCAGCAACCATCCACATATTAGCAGTAGCCATTCAGAAACCAACAACAACCATTCGGGTTAAATGCGAACGCAAGAATCAACAACAACTATATGGCCATTAAGAGCAACCATGTAGGCATTGACAGCAACCATCTTTATATTACATACGAACTATCCTGGAATTAATAACAACCCTCACGACCTTCACAATGGCCTTGAAAGTAGCCGGGATTTTGATGACCTTCGATGACCGGTGGTTTGGCAATTTTTTTTCACTTGGTGACTTCGGCGACCTACATTTCACAATGGAAGAAGGGAGGAACAACATGCAGCAGCCGTCGTGGAACAAGGAGCGGATTGTGTAATTGGGGTTGGGTGTTCATCTTTCTGTGCAATACTTCCTTGATGTCCTCACAGCTATGGTCAGTGACTTCACTACTGGCTACTTAAGAGGCGTGCAATCAACTATGGTGTAGCCGCCCACCGCACCCCACTCCCCACTACTCTTAGCCATGAAACCCACGTTGTGCACATTGCTCCTTTCAATGACCTAAGTAACAAACTGTAGCACAAAAGTGCCAAGAGGGGTCATGAGCAAGCATTAACGCCCCCCCCCCCCCTTGCTGGCCTTAGCGGCCACCATCCAACCAACCACAGATAAGAAGTGAAGAAAGGAGAGAAAATAGGAGGGAAAGGGAACTAGCACTAGCAAGCCAAGATGACAGAATGTTATTCCCGGCGCTCAGGGAGGTCTCGAAGCAACTGCTGGCGAACTGGGTGCCGGAGCCGTCCCCTATTGGCAAGGGTATTGGCTCGCTCGTTACCCAAAAGGCCTACCTGGTAGCAGACCTGTTTCCACAACGTCACACTAGAACGGGAACGCAGCGTCCGTGGGACTCAAACAGAAGAACATGTCCCTGCCAACCCCTTCCCCAAGCATCCCCAGGCATACGCCGCCTCAGCGAAGCACAAGCGCCCGCGGCCCCGGGCGCTCCTCAACAGCCACGAAGGCCAGGGGGGTACCCAAGATCAGCGCCTGTGGGACACAAATAGCAGAACAGCAACCGAGCGCCATAGTTGTCACCACGCGCCACAACACCTCACAAAAACAAGGGTCATTTACAACCAGTCGTCACAGTCAGGGTGCCTCCTCCATAGGCGCCCCCTAACAGCGACTAAGGCCAGAGGGGCACCCAGGGCTAGCTCCCACAGGCCATAAACAGAAGCACAGCAACCGAGTCCCACCTCCACAGCATGCGCCACAGTGCCCTAGAAAACAACGGCCTCTCAAAACCAAGGGTCACAGACAAAGTGCCCACTAGCTCCAAGGTAAGTCCCAAGCGTCTCCACAGCCCCTCCGTCCATGACGGCGCGAAGCAAGCGGGCTCGGCACACACCCACTCAGGGGTTAAAAAGGGCCGCAACACCCATCACCGGCCGGGGCGACCCCTGGACAAAAACATAGGGCATCCTCCTGCCCTGGTGCCTCCGATGCCGACTCAAGGTCACGTACACCATCCCCAAGCCGTAGTCCACCCGCCATTTGTGAAAGCACAAATGATCCTGGTCCGGGGGCTTGACATCCGGGGAGCCCTCCTGAGTAAACGCTTGGGAGGGGACTCCATGCACGCGGCGTCCCGAAGCACTGCCGGCGCAAGGGGCTTCGGGATGTCGACCTGGAAGAAGATCTTCACCGACGCCGCAAAGGTGACACGTCGCACCGGGCGGCGCGCCCGCAGCCCCCGCAAGGCCGCCCCTAGCTTGCTACGGCCACGCATCTGCCGGGGGAAAGCCGCTAACGACCGGCGGTGCGTGCGCTTCCCCTTGTGACGGCGCTTGCCCCGCCTCTTCGTCATGTGACGCCACAGAAAAAATCCTCCAACCGGCCCACAAAGGACTACAAAGGCGGTTGGGGGGGGGGGGGGAGGGGTGGCTCACGACATGACCCCCATGGACTCCTCTATCCGGTACTGTAAAAACACATCATGAAACTCCGCACCCTCTTCATTCGCCGGCGACCGAAGTCCCGCCTGCCACGACTGTGCCAACACAAACGGCCCCATGGGCACCCCCAGCGTCCACAGAAAGACCGTCCACACAAGTCCCCCACCTTACGTGCCGCTAACTCGCGTGCCAGTGACAATGCACCTCCAAACTGATCCTACAACCTACTAATGGGATCTGCCGGGTTTGCCGACCCCCGCACCCAATGACAGTATACGGTAAAACAGGGCAAGAGGCCCAGAGGTATCTGAAGCTCTTCAGCAATCGCTGGTGATATGTCCTGCCATTTCCTGCTTTACAGCGGAGGTACTGGATCAGCGCCGCCGCATTATCACCAAAAAGGTGCGCCTCCCGATACCCCACATTCAAAATGAATTGGAGACCCCACAGCAGGGCCCTCGCCTCCGCGCACTGTTGATTGGACCTAGATCCTAACCCAAGCGAAAAAAGCCCCAAGCGGTAAACGCCCGCATCAAGAGCCGCATCCACATAAACAAACACAGGACCCCTACTCAACTCCCTTGGGAGGGACAACACCGACCAACCAGGCAACGCCAATACACACGACACGCACATAGAACGCAAAAGTTTGAGGGGAGTAAACTGCAGACGGGGGGGTCCCCAAAGCACGTGGCCCCAGACCCCCGACAAGTGCGGACAATGCCCAAAGGCAAGCCTGCAGAGCCATTGTGCCCGTCCCAAAAACTGCTGCAGCCGCCTCACGCTGCAAGCCCCCACCAACAGCCGGAGCCAATGTGCCAGCGGCGCCTCCTAGGCATTCCCCGCCGTCCGCAGGCTTCCCCCCCAAGTTGATGTCCTTCCCAAGCCACACCAGGCGCGTTACCGGCTCCAGCGTGGTCTTCGGGCTCATAATGGTGCCAACAGAGCGCAACGTGTCCACTGCACAATGTGCCTGCTCACGCACCTGCAGCCTACCCCGTCCCACAACCAGACCATCGTCCAAATAAATCAAAACCAACACGCCGACCATGTCGGCTTTCTCCATCAGCCTTTCCATTACACGCTGACACAAAACTGGGTTGTACTTCCAACCGAAAGGCAAACACCGAAAAGCCAACCCCCCCCCCCCCCCCCGCAACGTCCGAGATACGAAAAGCTCCCCAAAAAATCTTCTGGGAGGCGCAGCGACCATAAACAACTGAGGTCCACATGGCACATGCACAACTCATTATCCCCCCCCCCACCCGGCAGGGACAAGACATCCCACACCGGCCTGAGACACCGTGCCCTACCATTAAATGGGGGGAGGAAAAAGGATGACCCGTGCCTTGCCACGTGCGCCAAAAGGGCCAACACCTCCACCGACGACAGAGAAAATTTCTCCGGCTTCTCCTTCATGACCCTGTTCACCGGGATCAGATTAACAATCAGGCTGCACTTTTCTAGCGTCTTTGGAATGGCAAAACCCCCCCCATTCGGTCCTGGAGATCCTGGCGGTAAGGGGAACCGTAAGCTTTGAGCCCGCAGGGCGCGCAACATAACCACTGCCTCATCCGAAGGGGGACCAACACCAGAAAAATTCCTGCCTACCACCAACTCAAAAGAGTGCGGCACATACCGCTCCCAAATTTCACGGGGGATCGCCACACTTCCCACCACTCCCAGGCCCCTCCGCAACACCTCCTCCCTAATGCGTTGCATCGGCAACTTAGGGGTCGTAGAGTCGTGCATAAGGGACTCCCACACCTCTGGATCCAGTGAGGACAGTGCGAGGGTTATCAACCTCAAAAACTCCAGCTGTCGGAGGTCCCTGGTAGCCTCATGTCCCCATTCCAAAAACTGGAGCAGGCGACGCTCCAAAAGCCCCGATGGGGCCCGGCAGGCACACACGGAGGACATCCAGCCAGCTATCCCACTCTCCTGACTGTAGGCGCCCCCGCACTCACCAATCCAGCTCCGCCCGTTCTGGAAATCGTTGCTCGGGCAGCGCATCCACAACCCGCGCTGGGCCCGCGGCCTTGCGCTTGCCCAAGACAGACGCCACACACCCGTCCCGTGGGCCGCGATCCGCAGCCTCCGGAAGGGAGCAGTTGCCGCTGAGGGAGGGGGCGGTTGAGCATCCACATCGATCCTCACCCCCCCCCCGTGCCCATGCTTAGGCCTTGGGCATGCCTCAACAGCCGCGAAGGCCAGGAAGACGACCGGGGCCCTCGCCCCCCCCCCCCACCCCTGCTCCCTCTCCACAACCGGACCCCGCGGCATCTCCGGAGACTGCAGAGTCCCGCTCCACGTGTCGCTCCGACGAGGGTTCTGGGCGCCCCGCAGGCTCACCCCCCGCCTCCCCACCTCCAACCGGGTTTCCACTGAAGCCCGTGTCGGGGCCGACATCCGAGTCTGGGACGAAGAGGGCCAGCAACTCCGCCGGGAAGACATCCTTGAGGGATACAATCCGTCACTCCCACGCCAGATCCCCTGTCCCGCTCGGCCACGGTAACACGACATTGTCCGCCACAACGAAGTCGTCGGGGGCGTCGCCGTACTGGGCCGCCACTGACTCACATAGCCAGCGGCCCCACCACGCGAGCCAACGGACCGGCAGCCCCAACCAGCGCAGGGCTGCCGATCCTCTCCGCCTCCACGTGTGCCATCAGGCGTGGGTGCTATCGCGGCCGCTGAGCACTCCAGCCATGACCATCCGGAGGAACGATGGTCCCTGTGGGCAGAAGTGTGCCACCGGGACCGCGTACGTGGACCCCGCGGCATCCAGCCAGCGGAGCCAGGCCCGGCCGTACGCCCACAGCCTGCGCCGTACCAGGCGTGGGTCACACTTGACCGTGTGAAACCCCAATCCCCGGTGGCGGGACCCCCCTCAGCGGAGGGGGGCCGCCTCTCCCACCCTGAGAAGGCGGGTGTATGATAACACCGCCAATCCGTAAACCGGCCACCGGGCCCTGATGGAGCATGCCAGCGCGAAGGCTTTGAGCTCTTCCAAGCCCGCATATGGTCGAAGGACCGCCGTCGAAGACGCCCACTTGGCGCACTGCCAAACTCGGCCACTAACAAAGCTCGGGAGCCAACCCATCTGCTCCAACGCCTGTAACGAGGACACCGCCACTCGCAAGTAGCTCCGTGAGTACCCCTGTCCCCAGAGCTGGTATAGGTATCGGCACGCCTCGATTTCACCGGCGTGTATCCGACCCATAGGACCAGTTTCCGATAATGGTTACAATATATACCCATGGTGCTCTTTGCCCATGAGGATGCTTGTAAGGTGTCCACGGAGGTGATCTCATCCTCTTTCCACAGCCGCCGCCACGCTGCCCACACCAGGCGCCATACCACGTCTCCGCCATGCCGGAAGTCGACCGGCTGTAATACTAGCCGTCCCGCACGGGACTCCGGCGCCACGCGCCCGATGAGGCTGCGCCCCCATCAATCAAACCCCGGGCACTCGTGAAACCAATGGTGTTTCACGCCCCGTCCCGCATTCTTGCATGCCCGGCATGCCGTCACGGGCGCGTTCGTCACGTCCATTGGTTCCGCCCCGGGCTTGGCCGTGTACAGCCGTCAGTCTCCGTCAACTCGGAATTTGGCCTTCATGGCCACCGGTCTCCTGGCCACCACTTCCTCTTCAGCAGCTCCCGTACATCCTTGCGATCGTGCCGGTAGACCGGCTTCTCCGTCGTCTGGGTCTCGTTGGCCAGCGTGAGCCTTGGGGTCGAGGCCATGCTTCCCCCGGTAGGCGGAGAGGCTCGTGACGGTAAATGTCCACATTGCCTAGATGAAGGCCCTCAAACGGTCAATCTCCGCGTCGTCCGTCGGCTCCAGACAGCACACCTCATTGTCTAGGGCATCGCTATCCAAGACGGGGGCCACCTCATCTAGCGCGGTATCCGTAAAAATTTCCTTGTCTCGAAAACGAGACACATACTCGTGGGCTGGCACCTCCCTGCGCCACAGCAACGTGGACAGTGCCAGCAAGCTGGCAAAGACCCATTGGGGCTTGGAGTCCAGGTCCCGTACCTTGAGCAGCTCTGCCTTGCACAGGGGCGGCACACCCGCAATCTTTCTCTTTGCGGCCGCTTGGGACTTGGCGCTAACCTCGGCCAGCTCCTTGCGTAGCCCCTCCGTGGCCATGCGCTGGTCCTCGACCAGTTTCTTGAGGTCCTGCAGCTCCTGTGCCGCCACCGGTGGCGGCTGCGGGGGCTGGGCCGCCTGCACAAACCCCAGCCCCTCCACGTCCAACTCACAGTTAGCCAGAACACAAAATGCCCCAATCATCTTGGGCAGTCCCACCTCACTGTCCACAGGGACCCCAAATTTCTTCACGAATCCTTCCTCCCACTCTTGCCGCCTCCCCAACGACAGTGCCAGCGCCATCTTGACCTTGGACGTCGCCCGAGCGACCTCAATCAAGGGCATGCTGTCGATAAACGTGGAGCATATGGAGCCCCTAGTGAGTGCTGCGAAGTCCGTTATTGACATACTGGCACACCGGGTCTATTCTGGCACACCGGGTCTATTCTGATATCACAGAGACAAGCTCTACACGTGACCCTCTCCTGGTCTGCAGGTTCAAATGCAAAAAAATTGCACTGTATGGGGAGACACTGAGCTTCTGACGACATTATACACATACACATACACATTATAAACCTGCCTGCGATTTGTGCTGCCGAATCACCCGGGCGACACTTGGCAGGACATTTGGATGGATTGGTCTGAGGTGGTGGGGCTGGCACCGCACATGTTTCACTGGGTTGGAAAATTCCCACTGCCTGCCCATGGTACAAATAATTAAAGGAAATTCGCTGTTGCACACACACATGCACACACACACACACACACTGCAGACAGAGCTAAACCATAGCTCAGGAGGTGAGCTAAGAGAAATGCTTTGCCATTCAGAAAGATCCATGTCTAAGCTGTCTGAGCTGAAACTGGAACTATTGCACTCACTCACTCACTGCCATCACCCCAGCATGCTAGCACGCTGATGTTCCCTCATTCCTGCAAAGAACAAAGAGCAATCGTAATCATCGTTTCGTCATCATGGCCTTCTGGCTCAGCCCCCCCCCCCCCCGCCGGCCCACCTCCACCAGGTGAATATCGGCACAAGTAGCTACATGTTTGGCCTCAGGCCTCACTGGTTGAGAGCGACCACCAGCACGAGAAGGCCTCACCCACCTCAGCAAGGGACGGGAAGGGAATGGGACAGGGAAGGACGACAAAGGGTGGGAGAGGAAGAGGGGACGGGGGAGAGGGGGTGGAGAGGGCAGAGGGAGAGGGACGTTGGTAAGAGAGACAGAGACGAACAAGCGAGGCAGAGGCAGGAACAGGGGTGTGGAGACCTGGGCCGCAGCGGTGCCAAAGAGGAACCACATGAGCGCCGGGGGGCTGGTGTCGAGGTAGAACGGCACGGACCGACCAAACGAGCTCAGGCCCGCATCGTTGGTGGCCCGCAGGGTCACCGTGTGGGGCAGCCCTGGCACGAATGTCACGTTGAAGGCGCGGAGGGGCACCGTGAACCCGGCGCCCCCCTGCTCCACCTCCTCCCGGGGGACGTCGTGCCACGGCACCAGCTCCACATCCGCCACAAAAACGGCCAGCCTCCACCGCGCGCCGGACTCCGGGTCCTCAAACCCGGAGGCACAGACCGTCACGTTATCAGGGGATGCCACGAATGTCACGGCTGGGCCGCCCGGGGCCTGGCAGGTGCCCCCAGTGGTGTGGCTCTGCAGGTAGATCTGCCCCGGCAGCGGCGCAGTGGTGTCGACCAGGAAGGCCGCGGTGGCCCGCCCGCTGAGCCCAGCGCCATTGAGGGCGACGAGGGTCAGGACATAGCGCTGCCCCTGATGCAGCGTCAGGTTGCTCAGCCGCACGTTCGTGGCGAGGCCCAGCGAGGTGTACGGCAGGACCGTCACACTGTCGGGCGCATGCCCCACCGCCACTGCGTAGTCCACCACGTCACACTCTGTGTCGTTGGCTGGGGCCCATTCCACACGTATCTCCGTGAGGGAGGCAACGGTGCTGCTGCGGGTGGCCCCATGCACAGAGACGGCCTGGAAATGGAAATGGAGAGCAGCACAGGCCGTGCGTCTTGAATGGTGGGAGAAGTATCAGCCGCTGCCCTTTCCATTTGGCTTCCTCACCAATCACTGGCAGCGCAACAACGGCCCACCAAGGGGGCATTTCTGCACAGAGCGGGCACAGCGCGGGCACAGCGCCCATTACTAAATTAGCTTTCCCGTGACCACCATGCAAACCAACCAGCACCGGGAAAGCGCACGGCTGTAGGGCAAAAGCAGCAAATTTAGACAGCAATCTAGCATTGTCAGTATGAAACATTGTTTTCTTTTTAAACTCATTATCTGTGTTTTTGGACTGAATAAGAATCTGAGCAGTCGTGTGTGTGGGAACACAGTACTTACCGAGGTCAGCTTGGCGATCGCGGAAACAGGTACAAAATAGTTTACTTTTTGCCCATTATTTTTGCAAAATTCACTCTAATTACTCTCCGACCTGATTTGTACACACTGTACAACCCTGACTACTGTAAAATTTGTGCACTGATCACTTATAAGGTCAATGTGATCATAAGAATATACATTAAGTTAGAAAGTTTTTCTTGCCTGCTCACACCTTCCATGTATTTCGTCAACTAGTAGTAAAAACCAAAAAGAAAAATCAGGCACCGCGTCCACCAAGCAGGTTTTTCCGGGCCCCATGAGCCAGCCTAATTGGCCCCGGAGTTGGACGCAACATCGGAGGCACCCTTGGAGGAAGAAATTCAGCCAAAAATTACCGGGCTCCTTGGGACCATGCAAATTTTCCATCCTCGTTGTGGCATGTTGCGTTGCAGGCAAATCTACCCAATAAAGGAAAATCCGTGGGAGAAACCATCAGCATCATGCAGTACGACTATATTTTGCGCTAGCCTCCACGCTACATGTGTTGCCCCTGGGTACTCCCAGCACCTAGTACCAATTGTTTAGTAGTGTGTCGGTTATACCCTCTACAGGGTCTTTTTCCTCCATGCATCGCACTGGTAGTTGCTGGGCGCTGTCTAGCTGGTGGGTTCGTTGCAACTACGGTTGTGGCCCCTGTCGTTCCATTGTTTGCTCCATTGGCGTTGTGTTTGGCCACCTAACACGGATTTCTCGGCCTTGCATATGTTGCAGTCCCTATGTTTTGCACACTTGTACCCTGAGTCCATTGAATCCCACCACCATGGCCACGCATCAGTTGAACTCTGTGTGCCATAGTCCTTGTAGTCGCCCCGCTCCCCCTACCACTGCGCGTGCTACATGAAATGTCGCTGTTGTTGTGCTTGCCGCCAAAGCTGCGGCAACCCCAGCATTGAGGACGGCTACTTGTGTTGCTCGCGTTGCCCCTTCGTCAGCCCCTTTCACAAAATGTGCCGTCCCCGAACCACTGGATTACTCTTGGCTATGTTGCACTTGCGGGAGCTAGCAGTTCAGATGGGAGTGCGCAACAGCCACTGTTACACCCGCCTTGGGCCCCATCACTAGCTGCACCAGAATGCGTGTGTTTACCTCACCTTGGACCACTCCCTCTACTGCATTTAGTTCCACCATCCGCAGCCCTTTAAGCCACACTGTTTTTCATGGCCCCTAGTGCTCCACAAATGCACTGTTTGCTGTTGCGCACGTACTTCCCCGCGGTCTTCACGTCATCTCCGCAGATCAAGCACTCCACATGCCCTTTCTGTGGCACTAGTGCCTAGTGCCATGAAATCCGCCTTCCACATGCGGCATTGTTCACACCCCCACACCCCCAATTGCCCTCCATCATCTCCCCTAGGTGGCAAGCCCCCCCCCCCCCGTGGCACCACGTGCTACACCCATAACATGTGTACAGCCTTGTCCCGACTCCGTGCACACTTTTGTGTTGCAGTGCCCCACTCCCTTGTTTCCCCGTGTCCCCCCTTGCACTTGTTCCCTATTGGGTCTACCCATTGTCCCCCTCGTCCTTCCTTTCCCCCTCGTGGGACTCCTCCCACCCATCCTCAAGGATCACTTCCGCTAACGTCTGCCCCTCTGTTGTCCTGTGCGGGTTCTCCTCCATCACCGCAAACAGGCGGTCTTTCATCCTCTCACCTTTTTGCTGGGTGCCGTGCGGGTGCAGCTTGTTCCACACTCTTGCCAAAGCATGGGACAGGCACAACCCATCCAGTGGGGTATCAAATACTGTCGTGGTATCTAGTAGCACATCCTCTAGCTACCCTACACCAAGCCGCACCACTTAACGCCGGCCCGGTGCCTTGGGCAACCGCGGGGCCACTCTCGGGAGGACAATCTTGTAATGGGGTTGCCCCTTCCCTGTCATGCCCCACTCTAGCATCACTTTCTTGGTGGACATACTCGAGGACCACTTTGCCGTCGTCCCTTCTCTGCACTTGCGCCGGGGATGTCCTGTGTGACAGAACCTTATCTCCGGACGTTGGCGCGGTCCCTTGGAGGCCCATCCCCTAGAGGGCTTCTCTTGGCATCTCCAACAGGCGGCCTGCTTGCTCGTCGCCATGGCTTTGTGTGCCCTCCACCACAAGTACTAGCAATCCATCCCTTGTGATATTGGTCCCTAGACCCAGTAGCGATTCCAACTCCCATCCCACATGCCCTACAAGAATCCCTGCTCATTGAGGGCTCCTGTGGGCCATAACTCTCACTACTGCCGCTACGATGGAGCTTGCGGCTACCACTTGCGCTTGCCATGCTGCTTGTGGAGCCTTGTTGGTGGTGCTATTGGTGTTGTGGTGGGTGTGGGCAGTGGGTGTTACCGGGAGGCTCATGCCCTGCTCCTTGCTGTAGTGTGCATGGTTCACCTGTTGGGGCGCGATAGTGGTTGTCTTTGAAGACCCTTGCTCCTTAGCCGTGCATTCTGTCCGGTCATCCGGGCTGCTCCTACGTGTGTTGCTCTGTTGTTGCTGGCAATGTTGTTGTTGCGCTGGTTGCTTTTGCTACGGCTTTTGCTGCTGCTGCTGGTGAGGCTGATGATGTGGTTGCTGCCTTGCTGCCAACATGGGCTCACCACATTCGCCGTCTTGGCCGTGTTGTTCTTTTGTGCAGCCGCTGCCCATCCCGTCATTCATGGTGGACAGGACATCAGACTGCTAGGACCGTAACTCCCATTCCTCGGTTGTTTCCGCAACCCCTCCGCAAGCCGACAGATCGATTGTGCTTGCCATGGACAGGCTTATTGCCTCCGCGTCCGGGCATGCGTCTCTACACTCCCCACATTGTGTTGCCCCATCCCTAGTGGGTGCCCCACTGGTACACCCACATAACCGGGCTGCTACACTCCCTTCTTGACTCTCCCTCCGCTGTCCACTTGCTCCATGGCCTCCGTCTATGTTCCAACGGTGGAAAACTTCTTCTAGCTATATTGCGACTCTGCTGTCTCCACGCCTATTGATGACTCGTTAGTTGGTGCCGGTCTACACTGCCTTGGTGTGTCCACTCCCCCAACACCACTCTTATGTCGCCCTGGTCCTTCATTCGCTTTTGCTGATGTGGTGGGTTCCCGTTGCCCCCGCGTTGCGTATGCGGGGTGTTTTGGGCCGCTTGCCCTCCAAGTTTGCTCTCCCACACCATTGCTGCGGCTCCCTGTGCGGTCAGTGGGCTCACTTGGGTGCCAGAATGGACACATCGCTTTCCTCACGCACGTTTTCCCATACACCTGCTCTGCTTGGGCTGCCCACTAGCTCTCCTGCTCGTTTGGCGTCCCTCAACATTGTGCGAAACCACGCTCACAACTCCCCACTCCTCAATTCCCATGCCGTCCACCACCGCATGAGGAAATTCCCCTACGCCCGGTCCATCTCCCGCATGCCATACCCCCACTTCAATGCTGCGCACACTATCTTCTGGATCCCTACTTTGAAATGCGTCATTGTTGAGCACAACCATTGTGCTCTGATGAAGTGTCTTGTCAACACCCCAAGCCGCTAGCCATCCGCGACCATGCTATCACTGTCCATGTACCGTTGTATGCGCACCCGGGCAGTACATGTCACAGAAGTGCAGCCCTGTCGAAAACCTTGTGTCCTCCTCCTTTGTTGCCCACCCAAAAAGATCAACTTCACCCTTGTCCATTGGTTGCCAACCTGGTCCTGTTCTACGTCCCCATTTGCCCCATCCTCTGGTCATGTGGTTTTGCACCGCGTCCTATATTCCCCCTCTGTTGGTATGACATCTGTGAGGGTGAGGATGTCGTGAAAAAAACCTAAAATTGATTTCCACCTTTTTTGGTTGGCACTGGTTAGCAAAATCAGCCTCCACGGTGTAACAAGCCAGGTTAGCCAACTGCGGGGCACAAGGCAGCCCCTTCCCGAAGCCCCTCAGTTGGTGCCTCAGGCTGCCCCCATGGTTGATATAACCATTGGTGACCACAAACTCCACCATTTCGAACACTTGATCTAGGGTCCAGGCACCAAGAGTGCCAGCCTCCGTGGCCCCTTGGTCGAGCCACTTCCAGCCGTCGTTAGTGAGACATACCGTCTCTGTGGGGTCCCGGTTCTGCACCCCTCCCTCCCTTCACTCATTTTCCTCCGAGTTCCATGCCTCCATGATGGCCTTCTGCACTCTTGCCAACAAGGTGTGCTGGTCAAAACACGGGTACGTGGTCGTGAAGTCGACAGTGCGTGCCTTGGTAAGGGTTGTGCTACCTCTTCCACGGACTCCACAAACCAACACCGCTTTGCATGCCCCTACCTCCGCCGCACCGCGTCCTTTGCTTGCAGTGTGTGCATTACTGTAGACAGTACTTCCACTAGCTCTTCTCCTATCCCTGCCACTTACCCCTTCGGTTTCTGCATGGCTCCTGGTGGCTTTCCTGCTTCCTTGGCGGCGCGTATTTCCCCCTTTTCCTCCGCTGTTCTGCATACCCCACTTATCCACCGTAGGCTGCGCTTTGCTGATTTTCATATTCCATACATGTAGCACAGTCTGTTGTTGACTGGGAGCCATTGCTCTAAATGCCACTGTTAATGCCTTTTCAGAACTTGAACGGCCGTTTCCTCTGCATCCTCGAACATGCCCTGCACCTCCATGTATCGGTGTCTGGCTCAGAAGCACGTTGGCTTGCACGTTGCCACCAGATTGTGCAATCTGTCCTCTTTGACAATGGCCAGGTCCCGTTGCACCCGCTTCACCCCACCCGCAGCTGAAAACCCGAATTCCAAAGGCAGGGCGGGGGCGCATGCATTAATCTATATTTGTAGCGGGGCAAAGTTCCCTCCACAAGCAGTGGACCTCCAGTCTGTTTGGGGTGCATTACAGGACATAAACACCCACCCACCCACTCACACACACACACGCACACACATGCGTGCACTGCACACACAAACCGGCATCTGGGGTTCACTGCCGTCGACCATGAAGTCAAGGCCACTCTGCACTTGATTCCCGGCGGCATCAGTCGCTCGGACCAGCACGCGGTATTCCCCGGGCTCCCGCTGCTGGGGCTCCACCGACGCGTACGTGCGCCGCCCAACATTGTGCCACTGCGGTGTCACCGCGCTGTTGGCGGGTACCACTGCAAAGTCGTACGAGGCCACGAAGGAGGCACTGTCCTCGAAGCCGGACCACTGCACCTCCAACGCACTCACGTTCGCTGCACACTGAGGGGCCAGCAGGGGCCGCGTGAGGCGCTGGACGGTGCCGGGGATTGGGGGGCTGCTGTCGATCAGCAGCCTGGAGCTGCTCGTGCTGGCGCGAAGTGACGGGTATTGCGCCTTGACACTCACCCACACGGGCCCCGCCGGGAGGGTCAGGTTGGTCAGGACGTAGTCCGTGCGGTTCCCAACGGCGGTCCATGTCATAAGGTCTGCATGCCCCGGCTGCCGCCCCACCGCGACAAGATACTCCACCAGCGCCGGGGCGAAGACATCGAACCCGCTCCACGCCACCTCCGTCGCCGGCAGCGGCGACGGAGCGGCTGCGCGCGACAAGTGGACCACCGCCTCTGCAGCCCCGGGGGCCATACTCACCACGGCGACTGGCATGGCCCGTGTGGTTGTGCGCGCCACCGGGTCCTGGCAGCGGACTGTGATGTACAGCGGCATCGCCTCCGGCAGTGGCTGCGCGGCGGTGAGGGTGCCGGTGTGGCGGAGCGCACCCGCTGCCCCGGGCACGGGGGCGAAGCGCTGCACATTGTCTGCCCTGGCGAGTCCCCCGATACCCCAGACACAGTGCTGCAGCGCGGAGCCCATGTCGGCGAGGGACACGTGGGCGGTCACAGGGTGGGCCCGGTCCAGCCACACTGTATCGCATCGGTAGGCAAGGCTGGGGCACTGCACGGGGCCCTCGATCGTCAAGTTGACCTCCGGGGGCTCTTGATCGATCAACAGCGGGGTGGCCGGGCGCCAGGTCGTACACAGGGAGGCCTGGTTGCAGGCCGTCAGCCGCAGCCACACAGCAGAGGTGTTGAAGGCGGGCAGGCCCCGCCACAAGATGCGCGAGGCTTCCGCAATGGCGGCGCTCCGGATGTCGCACGTGTCAGGGCCGGTGCCCAGGCAGGCCTGCGTGGCCACAGGGCCGGACTCAGGTTCAAGGAACGGCTCCCACTCCGCAGAGAAGGTGGTGTCGGCGGCCTGGACACGGGATTGCCACGGCAGAGGGAGGCGGGGGGAGGGGGCAAGGGGCGACCTGGCAACGCAAGACAGCCCAGAGCTCCGTGTGCAAGAGCACAGAGTCGGGCCCCTTTCCGTGTCGGTGGCTACGTGTTGATGGCGGCGGCGGAATGGCAGATACAGTTCGTTGTATAGGCAGGGGCGCGGGGGGGGGGGGGCATGAGCAGTACGTTGTATAGGTAGGGGAGGTGGCAGGAGAGGTATGAGAAGGGGATATAGGAAGCTGGCGGGGATAGGAGTAGTAGGTGGAAAAGAAAGGCCAGCTTCAGATCATACAAGAGATAGTAGCCAAGTGCAGCACTTAGGCAGCCTCAGCCTAGGACCCCCGGTATGGTGACGTGTGAGCTGTCACGTGTGTGGTGTTGTTTGAGACGATATCAGCACAACATGCAGCACATGCAGATCAAAAGAGAGAAAGGAAAGCTTGTCAAGAGCCGCAAGCGGCCCTCGGCGCCTTTCGCAAGCAGGTCTAACAGGTCTGTTGAAATGCAGTGCAGAATGACCTTAATGCGGGAGCAGGAGGGCAACATCATTTCTCATTTGCAACAGGGGGACAGGGCAGGATAGGGGATGGGAACTGCAAACGAGGCACCGGCCGGAAACACCGGCAACGAACAGACCAGACAGCCATGACCACCGCAGATTAGCCGGCTTTAGGGAGCACCGCCTTGGACCGCACCAGATACCCACAGGTGTCACTGCACCCCCCTCCTCCTCACCTCCCACCTGAGGGTGGGAGGGAAGACATGTGTTGTAAAACAGCCCAGTCGTCACTCCAGTCGGCACACCATTCGGTGTGGGGACTAGCATGTGTGACATGGAAGGGGGCATATTTGTAGTGACCCAAGCAGGCGTTTCGCTTCAGCCAGCGGCAAACCAACGCAGAGACCTGTACCTTCTGTGCAGGTAAATGCTGTATCAGAACCGCAATACATTTTCTACCGGGGTCGATGGCATACGGCGTTCGCGCTACAACACGCGTCAAGGCTCGGTGTGCCGCACGCAATGTAACAGAGGATGAGTGCCCGCATAACAGGACCCCCCCTCCCTTTCGGTAGTGGTGCAGTCTCCACGGACGAGGCTGTCGTCGTTCCCCCCTCACCGTGTCCCATAGATTTGCCACGTGGAAGCAACGGCTGCCAGATTCGTCTTTCCTTCTCCCTCAAAAATGTCTTCATCGTGTCAGACGCACTTGCAGGGGCTCCACGGACGCCTCACAGGATCTACATTGCAATCTGCAGAGTGCAGTGAAAAGATTTTACATAGGCGACATCACACGTGCAATCGCCCCTTCTCTTCTGCCCTGGGGCAGCATTGCTGAGCAGAACCTAGGGGATGCCTGGTGTGCAGGGTAGCTGCTGAGTAAGTAACGTTCATTCAAACAGAAAAACTGAGACACACAAAATCAGGGGGCATGGGGGGGGGGGGGGGGCTGAAGAACACAGGGCTGAGTGTCGGCCTATGCCACCCTGCCCTCAGCAACCCAGCCACCCTAACCCATGACTTGGGGTGTGGGTGCTTCAGTCGTATGATAAGCTGACCACCTGATGGACGTTTTGATGTGTGACGTCGGACATTGTTACCAAAAAAAAAAGGATCTACATTGCAATCATCACCAACTGGGAATCCGACATGCCCTCGGGAACAACCGGATATGAGGACAAGCAGTGCATCACTCCACCAGCCCCCGCCCCCCTCAGGGTCAGACAAGGTGGTCCCTCACGGGGCCTATATTGCAATCATCGCCAACCATCCGCCCGACGTGCCGTCGGGTACGACGGGATAGACCAGGTGGTCCCCCCATCCCTTGCACTCCGCCCCCCAACCAGCCGAAACCGAAAACGGCACCGTGTTCCGGGGAACAGTGTTCCGGGGCCCGCGGAACAATGAATTTTTGAATAGAGCTGGCCGAAACGGGGAATGATGGAGATTGCAGGGGCAATAGGGCACCATTTGTGCCGAGTATGACATGCGGATGGCAGGGAAGCGGTGGAGAGAAGCACCTGGGCAACGACTGGGAGCATGGAGTCACTTCCGCCATCACCGCTGGGGGTTGCGTAGAAGAACTCTGCAGGCGGGACCGGGGGTGACAGATCAACCGTTAGTGCGGTCCCCAGTGTGGCGCTCAGCCCCACAGCGTTGAAGGCGGTGACGTCCACGGTGATCGTCGCGCCCGAGGGCAGGTTGTGGGACACGTTGACGCACGGCGCAGCAAGCCGGCGATACGACGCCACCGTCCCGGACGGCTGGTGGAGGGTGACGTCGTACGCGTCGATGCCGCTGTGGGCGTCCGTGAACATGCCACGCCAGCACACCGTCGCTGTCCGGTCCATGAGGAACGTGCTGGACGGATGCGGGGCCTCCACCGCCAGGCGGCGGTCCGCCACCACCGGGGGGCTGGTGTCCAGCACGGTCCGGGCCCCGGACCGGACCCCGCTCTCCGTCTGCACCATCGACCAGTACACGCCCCCGTCCAGCAGCCCGGCCTCCGAGCCGTCGTACGTCCACCAGCTCCTGTGGCGCCTGATCCTCAGCCACGGCACCACGGTGTCCGCTCCGAGCCCCGTCCCTACCGCGACCCACGTCAGCGGCACCGATTCCACCGCAAGCACCGCAGAGAACTCGAACGTCCACACCGGCGTGCTGCTGTAGGCCGGGGCGGTCAACCCTGAGTCACGCAGGGGATGTCGGTCAGGGGGGTCCTTAACGGGAAGAAAAAAAAAAGAAGTGTTCCATTACAGCAGTTTCTAAAAAGACTGCGGGTACCACATGTGTTCAACGATCATGGGTTGGCGGTTGGCGGTTGGTGGCGGTTGGCGGTTGGCGGTTGGTGGCAGTTGGCGGTTGGCGGTTGGTGGTTGGTGGCGGTTGTCGGGTGGTGTTTGGCGGCAGTTGGTGGTTGGTAGTTGGCGGTTGGCAGCAGTTGGCAGCAGTTGGCGGTTGGCGGTTGGTGGCAGTTGGCGGTTGGCGGCAGTTGGCGGTTGGCGGTTGGGCGTCCCTAAGGGCGGTCCTTAAGGGGGGTCCTTAGCAAAAAAAAAATTGGTTCCTTAAGGACCCCCCTGATGACGGTGCATGGCGGGCTGATGAAAGCACGAGGCCCAGCCCCTGTGACCGGCTGCACTTCTGCTCCCTGTGCCCTGCTGACGCTCCACTCCCTGTTAGCACACAGAGGCGATACCTGTATACAGGCATGAGACATTGCATGCAGTACAGAGGGGCTTTGCCATACAGGCTGAGTAAGTGTGCCGGTGGGTGCTTCCGGATATTTGAGTTTGCAGAAAGAAATGGTCTGCTCTGAGCCACTGAAGAAAAGGGTCTTGCTGTCCCTCTGCTCAGAAGCGCTGCTTCTGCCCCTTGGGGTCCCTCCCATGTGGTGCCCGCATGCTTCACTCAAAGTGTTTTGCAGCAACGTGATGTTTGGAGTGTGCTCTACACCACTGATTTGGGGTATAGGGCCAACATAGGGCCAAAGGGTTGCAGATCACTGAGTGTTACCCAGCAGTGGTGTACAGCATTGCCAGGCATTTCGCCATTGGTATCCTTTTGGAGGGGCATCTACAGCCCAGAGATTCTGTGCACCTGCGTTTGTGTTTTGTTGCGCAATGTGTAGCGCTTCGACGATGGTTGCGGAATTCCAACAGCAACCATCCAAAAGTCTCCAAGAAATGACAGCAACCATCCAAGAGCCCTCAAAATTGACAGCAACCCTACAAAACCCTCCACGGGGTAACAGTGAAGCACTGGCTAGTCGGCAAAGCAGCTAAAATAGGCCCCTTCATGTGAAAGGTTGGCGGTTGGCGGTTGGTGGCGGTTGACAGTTGGTGGCGGTTGTCGGGTGGTGTTTGGCGGCAGTTGGTGGTTGGTAGTTGGCGGTTGGTGGCAGTTGGCAGCAGTTGGCGGTTGGCGGTTGGTGGCAGTTGGCGGTTGGCGGCAGGATATAGAGTGTCATCCCAATAGGCAGTGCACGTAAACCACTGGCACACTACAGTAGCAATGTCAGTTGAGCACCTTGCAAAGAGTACGATCAATTTAATACAACACTTGGTTGGGTCTATGGCGTGAGGTGTGTGAGCTAGCCCAATTAAGTGCAACAGAGCCACAGCTGCATTATGTGAGGCACGCCAACCCTTACCAGCAATTAGCTGTTTGAGGCCTTGGACAATATGCTTGCAATTCTGACCTGGAATGGTTTATACCTTTCACGAATCAGAATTGTTGTAACTGTTCCAAGCCCCCCCCTCGCTCTTTCGAAATAGCTCCACGGCCGAAGCCTGCTCCAAGACATAAGAGCAACCATCGAGAGGTTGGGCAGGCAACGGGTCACTGCATAACTGAAAAGGGATTATCAGAATCGGTGTGCAAGGATGCGCATGGAACTAATCGTGGTATACTGTGCTCATTCGACTGTTTTCTGCTACCCCCCCGCTTGGGAAAGACGAATAAACATATGCAGAGAGGGATGAGAGATGGTCATCACCTGAGACCCAGTTGCCATCGTTGGGCACAACATTGAATCCGTTGGTGCGCAGCGTGGAGGTCAGCCCGACTTCATTGGTGATCTTCAGCACCGCGCCATAACGCTTCCCGATGCGCAGCGGGGCCTGCACCGAGTACTGCAGGGCGTCTCCCGCCACCTCCTTCCACGGGATCACGGTGATGCTGGGTTTGCGCCAGATGAGCTGCTCCAGCATGTACTGCACCGACACCACATCCGATTCAGGGTCCCACAGCTCCTCCCATGACGTCACCACGGGGGACCCGACACCCAATGTCTCCAGGTCCACATCACCGGGCCCGTCCCAGACCGTGCCCTCCGAAGGGGGCGTGCTGTCCAGGTCGAGCAGGGCCTCACGTTGTGCGCGCAGCCCGACGCCGTTCTCCGCTTCTACCGCGAAGTAGTAGCGTCCGGAGGTCACCGGGAGGTCGCGCACAAACCAGCCCCGGCGCCAGTCCCCCACGTCACCCCCAGCACTGCCGGCCGAAGCATTGGCCGCGCGCACCCGCCAAGACACGCGCGCAACTCCCGTCTGTGGGTCCTCGCAGCCGCTGAGGAACACGTAGAACCCCGTGGTGGGCAGCGGGGGCGGGCGGACCTGGGCATGCGCCGCGCTGTCGCGGCGCGCGAACAGGACCTCCCCTATTTCCGGGGGGGATGCGTCAAGGGTGAGCCGCTGGGAGCGGATGGACGAGGACAGCCCCGCGTTGTCGGTCGCGTGCACGGTGACGTAGAACGGGTACTCCGGGGGGCCGCGAGGCAGCTGCACCCAGGTGCCCAGGGCGGGGCCAACGGGGACGGCGCGGTGAATGCTGGACCCGTACGGCTGGTTCCCAACGTCCACTGTATACCCCGCCACCCGCGACACACCGTCCTCGGCCGCGTCCCACACGACCGACACGTTGTGGCTCCCCGTCGCGCGCGCGCCGCTCGCCAGGCGAACGAGGGCGGTGCGGGCGAACACGGGGGGCTGTGTGTCGACCATAACCCCGTCGCTCGAGAGGTCGGTGTAGACCCCGGCGCCGTTCCACGCGCGGACCGTACCGTAGTACTTCACGTTGGGGGCCAGGGCCTGGGCCCCCACGACCTCGTGGACGTGCAGGACCGGGTGCGCGGCGGGCGTGAAGGGGCTCACGTCGCATCGGGGGCCCGGGGCCGTCCCGAAGCACACCTCCACCCGCTGCACGCCGCTCTCGGGGTCGGCAAGCTGGGGCCACGTGACCGCCAGGTGCCGGGCCCCCTGCTGCCAGTCCGCGTCGGCGCGGGGGTCGCGGCCGTCGCGCACCGGCCCGGCGGCCACGGGGGGCGTGCCATCGACAAGCACCGCGTTGGACGTGCCGGAGGTCGCCAGCGCGGCGCGGTTGCCTGCGCGCGCGCGGCACCGGTACGTGGCGTGCCCCACCAGAGGCAGGGCGACGGTGTGCTGCCCGGCGTGGGGGGCGGCGTCGAGCGCGGCGGTGGCCACCACAACCCCATCCTCCAGGAACTCGAGCCTCAGGTTGACGTTGGTGGTGTGGGGCTCGCTGACGTTCCACGAGGCCGTGAGGTTGGCCGCCCCTGCCGCCGGCGCAAACGCGGTCCCGTGCGCGAGCTCGGCCCCGGCGACACTGATCTGCAGCCGGAGATCGCGAATGTACGGCGGGCTCCCGTCGACGTACACCGGGGTGGAAGTGAACGCCGCGACCACGCCGCTCGCGCCCTGCAGCTGCAGCGTGACGTAGTACTCCTCGCCGTCCAGGAGGGAGACGCGTGCGCACGCCCCTGCGCCGGCCGGCGCCTCCACGAAATCCATGACGCTGGTCCGGAGGGGCCGGTGCCCGATGGCCCATGACCGGCGCACCACGCAGCCCGCGCCTGCGTCGGCCGGGTCGACGGCCCAGGTCACGCAGAGCTCGTGCGTCCAGCTCTGCGTGGCGGGGACCGCGACGGTCGCGTTGGTCACCGCCGTGCAGACCCGGAACGGGGGGGAGGAGGCCGTGAGGCCGACCATCGCGTTCGTCGTGGCGCGGACGGTGCAGTAGAACTCGAGCGCCGCATGGTCGGGCGGCAGCAGCAGGTCTCGGGCCGAGCCCTCGCGGGTGTACGGGCTGTACCGGAACGGGAGGAGCTCGGTGCCGTTAGGGCGCAAGCCCATGCCCCATTGGTAATGCCGGATACCCCCGGTGCCGAGTGGGGCGCTCCAGTCGCCCCAGTAGCAGGACCCCAGGCCCTTTGCCCACGGCCGGTGCCCGTTCGGGTGGTTGGAGACCCATCCAGGGCTGGGGGGCTCCAGCGACATCTGAATGACCTGGAGGCATTTGCTGCGGTAGTACCGGACGCTGTCCCAAGCCTACGGCAAAGGAATGGGTGAACATGGAGGGCCTCAATAGGTCAGGTGTGGACCCGCCACTTAGCTCCAGCCGCGCCTGCCTCACGACCTTCATTGCCTTCTCAGTTCCATGATTATGCGTGTCACTTGGACAGTGCCTTGCAGTTCGATTCCCTCTCCTCCTCCCTGAATTGGGAGGAAAATGGGGCGAAATACCCATTTGTCACGGTCCCGTGTCGCCCATTTTTCCGGAGGCCAAAGACCTTCCCCTCAGTTCCCTTTGTAAAATTTGGTATCCAAGTATCCGGTGAAAAAATGGGGGGAAAGCAAGGTATCTGCAGGTATCTGCCAAGCCGAGTACTTCCTAGGCTTGCATTACGATGGGGGGGGGGGGGGGGGCAATGATCTGTCCATTTTCCAGGCATGTTGCTGTTGGACAGAAAAATATCAGAAAAAACAAGCAGGGGAAGCAGTCAGATGACAAAACAACAACACTGCCACAGCTGCAGTGACAGTCACAGTCAATATCACTGCCACTAGGTACCGGCATCGTCAGCCTCAAAAAAGCCAAAGGACGTCCAACCTGTGACACTGTCACAGGTAACCAACCCCACCCACCCCACCCCACCCCACCCCCACCTCCGAAATGACGCACTTCTGAATCCGTTCCCTGATGGGGACCCTCAGAAGGCAGAGGTCATATAGCCATTTTGACCATATCGCGTGGTCTTCACTGCCCCCCCCGGCCCCACACACTGGGATCCTGGCACCTCTTGTGTTCCAAATGCAGTTTGAGCGGCTATGCAGTGTTCAGGTGTGCTGAGTATAGCACACTTCACAGGGCCGTCCACACATTGCCTGGTTCCAACGCTGTTGCCGTGTTTTGTCACGGCCCGTTTCAGGCGGTTTCAGTTTTATCATTTTCGGCCGTTTTGGCCAGTTTTGGGCGGTTTCATTTTTATTATTTTCGGCCGTTTTGGCCAGTTTCGGGCAGCTGCATTTGTACTATTTTCGGCCGTTTTGGCCAGTTTCAGGCGGTTGCATTTTTATTATTTTCCGCCGTTTTGGCCAGTTTCGGGCGGTTTCATTTTTATTATTTTCAGCCGTTTTGGCCAGTTTCGGGCGGCTGCATTTGTACTATTTTCGGCCGTTTTGGCCAGTTTCAGGCGGTTTCATTTTTATTATTTTCGGCCGTTTTGGCCAGTTTCAGGCGGTTGCATTCTTATTATTTTCGGCCGTTTTGGCCATTCCGAGTTCTCCACACTATGGCGACCCCGAGACAACAGGGGCTGCGTCTTGAAGCAGCAGGGCTCAGAGCGGGTGAAATGCAGAGGAGAGAGGGGCAGAGGAGGCAAACCTGAATGCAGACTTGGTGGTACAGAATGGCGTAGGACGGCTGAAGCCGGAAATGGTGCGTGGAGGTGAGGCCGACGTGGACGTAGGCGGTGCACACGGCGTCCTCGGGCCCAATGCAGAGCTCGTAGTGGTTGAGGAACCCGTTGGGGTCGGTCCAGCCGCCCCAGAACACGAAGACGTCGAAGAAGCCGTCCTCGTTGGTGTAGGCGCTCGTGTCGAGCCACCCCAACTGCGGGGGCGTGCGGTCGATGGTGATGCCGTCCGACGCCACGACGACGGCCATGCCGGACTGGGCCGTGGCGCGGACCAGGACGTAGTACGTGCGGGGCTCGCTCAGGTTGAGGTTGACCGCCGTGAAGTTGCCCTGGGACTGCCACGGGGTGCACGGCGGGGGGGGCGCGCAGACGGCGTGCAAGCGGTCCACAAGCAGCCGCGTGTCGTCGGTGGTATCGAGGCCCTGGTAGATGCAGCTGCTGCGGTATGTCACGAGCGCGTCAAGGCACGTGCAGTTGACAGGCCACGTGGCTGGGTTCCAGGGCAGGCGCTCCAGGAGGCCGGTCTCGTTCCAGCACGACAGAAGAAGCGCCTCGAGTGTCGGCGCGGCGATGTCGGTGCACGCGACCGACAGCACCGGGACATCATGACCGGGGTCACACGCGACCCACGACACCAGGTCCGGCACGCCGCTGGGCGGCGGGGCACGGGTAGTGGAGATGCCGACCTCAATTCCGGGCGGCACGGGCAGGAACCGCGCCGCGAGGGGCTGCGTCGTGTTGGGCAGCGACAGCGCGACGAAGTTGCGCCAGCGCCCGGACAGCACGTCGAGGCTGCGCTGGAACGACTGGTCCCAATCGGTGCCGTTGTACGGCGCCTTCTGGTACAGTGTGAGCGCCGCGTCGATGCCGTCGCCAACGTCGCCACGCGGCGGCGGGCGGGAGTCCACCAGGACGCCGTCGGAGGTGACGATGCAGTACAGCCCCACGACGTTCCAGGCCCGGACGTGGTGGTACAGCACCGTCCCGTCCGGCACAATCTTCGTGAAGACGCCCATGGCTGTGCCCGGCTGCACGTCCGTCCACGCGTCCACGGTCCGGCCGTCGGGGTCTGTCGTGACCGCGACCTGGAAGCGCTTCATCCCCGACTCTGGGTCTGAGAACAAGTCCCACCAACTGAACACCTTGGAGCTCCACGTGAAGTCCGTGTCGGAGGCGTCGCGCAGGCGCCCGTCGTACACGGCGCCCGGGAGCGGGGGCGTCGCGTCCACCCGGACCCCGTTGGACGATAAGTTCACGCGGCGGCCGATCGTGTCCACGAGCGTGATGGTGATGTAGTAGGTCCGGCCGTGTATGAGCTCCAGGTCGACCAGCGTGTGGTTGTACACCTGCAGTCACCAGCCGATGGGCAGTGGTGCTCCAAGGGACACGTGTATACAGACTCCATGTCACACATACACAAGCTTGAAACAAACGCCGGCCAGAAGGGGTTTGGCCAGAAGCCAGTAGATTGTTTATTTGGGTGTTTATTATTGTAACTTTTTCGTTTTTTTTTTGTAGAAAAAGTATTAAAAAAAAATGTTTGACTGCTGTTTCTTTTCGTGTGGATGTGGCCTTTGATCTATCCTTTTGTTGAGCATCCGTTGGGGCGCATCCATACATCAGACGCCATGTCGAGAATGAGCAGGGGAAAGAATGTCTGAAGAATGACCAACAGCACAGAATGCACACAAAATACACCACAAAGGGGCCCAAAACCAGCAACAAACAATGCACAAATGTCAGTAAGAACCAATGAACATCAATAAACACGTTCCCCAAAAACGGGCGTTTTCGAAAAATATACGCATCAACGCGTGTGTTTGCCATTTGGCTAGTGGCCTGGCCAGTGCTTATGTCACCCTTTTACATACAGGCACTTCAAAGCAGAGAAGAGACCAGAGTTTTACTTAAGGAGGGGGGGGGGGGTCCGAGGGGGGGGTGGAGGGGGGGCTGTAGGGGGGACCCCCCCCCCAGGAGACCCTGAGTTGTTAGAGGCGCCGAAGACGCGGAAGAATTGATTGGCCAAAGGCCCGGAGAAAATTTTTGGCCAATCACTTAAGAGTGGGGGGGGGTGGGGGGGAGGGGGGTCCGAAGGGGGGTGTCAGACCCCCCCCCCACCCCCCCCCCCCCCAAGAGCCGCTGAGTTGTTAAGCAAACCTCTGGAAGAGACTCTTCACCCCCCCTCATCAGGAAGGTACTGCATGCATGGTGTGTCCTATCACAATCCCTTGCACCGCATGGTTTGGGATGGTGCGCTTGCGCCTTATCATCCAATATGTCGTGTTAGAAGCTGCTTACTCCACAACTATTACGCAACTTATGCCCCAATTTTTGTGTAAAATTGCGTCTTGGCCACGGCATTGCAATTGCGGGAAAACAAAAAGTAGCCACGGCGCGACTCAATTTTGAGAAAAGCCAAGGCAAGGCATGACTGGCACGGCATGGCATGGCCACCCAAACATATACATTCACACAGAACGGGAACAGTGCAGGGCAGAATGTTAGATGATGCGGATCGAGAAGCCAAGAACACAGCACGGAAGCCCACAGCACAAGTGGCTTGGCCGGAGGAATGGGACACTCCTCGGGCAGCTTTCACGATCTCGGGACAAACAGAAGCATGTACACCTGCAGGTGCGTGGGGTGGGGCACAGCCCGGATCAAAGGCGACCCGTCGGTGAGGTTGGTCACGTTTTCGAAGGCGGCGATGTCGCAGAGGAGGGGCTCCGTGCCCGCGCAGACCTCGTACCGCTCGGGCCCAAAGAAGCTGTAGAACGCCATCCAGCTGGCGCTGAGGGAGCTGTTGCTGAACTGCCACTCAATGTCCTGCAGCAGCAGCGGCCCGTCGTGCACCTCCCCGGGCTCCAGCGGGGTCTCGATCCACGTGACGCCGTCGGTGCTGACCTCACTGGATAGCCCGACCTCGTTGGTCACCCGCAGCGCCGCGTAGTATGTCGTGCCGAGGCTGAGGTCCGGGGGCTGGTAGAACACCATGTCGGGCAGCCCGATGGCGATCTCGTGCGCGGCGGGACACGCCTCCCAGAAGTCGCGCGCGCTCTCCTGCCAGTCCCACAGGCGGCCGGACCAGGCCCACGGCCACCGCACGCCCCCGTACGCGCGCAGGCACCCGCTTTCCGGGTCCGCCGGGTCCACGCGGTACACGCGGTAGCCCTCGATGTCCAGCGGCAGCGCCAGGTCCGCGAGGCTGAAGGCAGGGCCCGGGCCCTCCGGCACGGCCCAGTCCTGGCAGCACACTGTGGACAGGCCGCCCCACTGCCCGCACATCCCCCACTGCAGCCGCGCGCACACGGGGTGCACGAACCCCGTGTACGTGGCGTTCGTCGCGCGCGTCGTCCACGGCTCGGTCCCGTTGCACCAGGTCCGCGGCGGCATGCGGAGGCCGGCGGCGCAGGCGGCGCTGTGGTACGCGGACGTGTTGACCAGCCCCGGGTCGCCCCCGCAGGAGGTCGCGAACGCGGGCTCGACCTCCGTCCACGCCTCCAACACCGGCCCCAGCCCCTCCGCCTTGAGGCACATCCGGTCCTCGTCCGTGGGGTCGACGCGGTACACGCGGTAGCCGAGCAGCGCCGCGGGCGCCAGGTGCTCCGACAGCGGGAACCGCATGGGGCCCGTGCAGCCCGTGCCCCAGGCGCGGCAGTACGTCGTGGAGAGCCCGCCCCAGTACCCGCCGCAAAGCTTGTACTGCAGCCGGATGCACACCTCCGGCCCCCCGTCGCCTGTGCAGCGCCGGACCTCGTCCATCCGCGGCGTGCAGTGCGCGCACCACTCCGCCGGCGGGACGCAGCGTGCCATCGCCGGGGTCCAGTCCATCACGTCGGTGCCGTACGGTGCGGTGCCCAGGGCCCACTCGAGGTGGTGCACGGGCGACACGTCCTCTCGCACGTCGCCCGACCACTTCGCGCTTAGCACCCGATTCAGGTGCGACTGCCAGTCCATCTCGTGGCGCCCGTGCCGGGGGCCATCGGCCACAGTCACCGCTGTCAAATCGGGCGGGGTCACGTCAATCGTCACACCATCGGACTGGCGCGTGGTAGTCCACTGAAGAAAGCGGAGAAAGAAACAACAAGCGCCGAAAAAGCACCAAGTTGCACTGCACGTGCTGGACCACACCCGGCTGCATTGCACTGCACAACACGCCGCGCGCAGCGCGACGCGCAAGAATGTTTCCGTTTTCGCCGGGCCCAGAGCGCGTGCTCCTCCGTCTCCTCCAGGGCGCCGCAATGAGGGCAGCGGCGGACACCCCGCGTCTCATGCCGGGCGGCCCGATCCGTTGTCCACCATCAGGCCCCGCACCAGGGAGGCCTCCAGTTCAGTGCGCGCCGCCTCCTGCAGCCCCCGGAGGCACGCCTCCCGGTCCAGCGCGCCGCCGATCCCAATTTCGCCGGGAGCGAGTTTGGGTGGATTCGGCTTTGTTAAAAATGGGGGGAAATACACTTGAGATTCTGGGTCAAGCTGGGGTATGATACGTCTCCTTCACTTCTTGATGGGTGTCTCAGATGTATCTCCTAGGAGTTGCGATCACACTTTTTTTGAGGTAGAAATAATATAGAGGTTGGTGTCGCACATTCTTTGAACATTCTTGACACGATCATGCGTTTGATGAAGCCCGATAATCCACGATCCATGCGGAATATTGACACCTTCTTGATCTTGCTTGGGAGATCCCATTTTTCGGAGCGGTGTGGCGTGACAGCTTCGAACCATTTCTATGCTTTGCCTTTGACGTTCGCTCCGCGCCCTCACGCAACAACCGAAATCATCAAAAGCGCAAGTTGGTGGGTTGTCTCATGGAGGAGGAGCATGTGCATCTTCTTGGGTGCCCAACTTGGCCGGGCAACATTGTGCTGGACTGCACGTAGTTGTACTTTGTTTCGGTGGATTCACCTTTTTGTATCTGTCGATCGAAATGGGACAAAAAAAGGCGCACATTGAACCCCCGACCTCTTGTCAGGAATTCAGCGTCCCCAAAAAGGCGGATGTGAGGAGGGTGGTTTGCGGGCACCTGCGAAAGTGATTGAAAATCCCTGAAAGGCGTGTTCTGCACCACATCTTCGACACGAAATTGCACACCGATTGCAAAAGGGAAGGTCGCCTGGTGGCACGGAGGGCCCACCACTACCTACACCCTGACCCACATTGCCATCGGGACATGAAGGGGCTGTCGGGCTTTCAGTTGGGGGGGGAGGGGGGGAGTCGATAGAGCCCTCCGGCCGGAACCCCCCCCCCCCCCCGGAAAAAGGCTGAATTGACGGGCGCCCCAAAATCCTACCAAGACTGACCCCCGGGCCCCGGAGGTGACCCAGACCCAAAATTTCGGCAAAAAATGAAAATGGGATGTTTGGAATCAGCGCGTCAAGGGGTTCAGAAAAATCATCATTTGCCATGCATTTGGTGAAAAAACATTTTGACCATTTTCAATGCTCGAAAAAAAAATTTGGTGGCTTCGGCGCCAGAGTTCATAAGAAGTGATTAATGGTCCTATCAATTGAGCCCTTTTCCCGCCCCCCCCCCCCCCCCCAAAGTGAAAACCCGACGTGCCAAGGATAATCATGGGCCCGCACCTCATTGCAGCCCACGGCGGTGACGCTCCACACGTACGTCAGGCCATGCTCCAGCACCCCGTGGGCGCAGCCCGGCAGGTCGACGCTGGTGGCATTGGTGGCGAGCCCCACGGCCACGCCAGGGCACGCGAGGAACGTCTGGGTCCCGTTCACCGCATGCAGCGCGACCTGGTACTCCAAGACCCAGCCGTACGGCGAGTGCCAGCCGCCGACCAAGAAGCGCGCAGCCGCGCGCGCCCCGACTGAAAGTCGATGTCCGCATCGATGGGCGCCGTGTCCGGGTGCAGATCGCGGACGGCGAGGGGCCACGCCGGCCGGACCTCGCTGGCGTCGATCCGCAGCACGCGCGACGTGGACTGGGTCAGCAGCCCCATCGGGTTCTCGCCCCAGACCGTGACGATGACGTCGTCCCCCTCGTCGAAGGTGAGCATGGCGGTCTGCATGAGGGCCGGCCCCAGATGCGTCTTGGCCACGTATTTCTGCGGGTCGCTGGTGGTGCCGATCGCCCAGAAGTAGCGCTCCAGCCAACTGTCCTGGTCATGGAAGTGCTGGTTCCAGTTGGCGGAGAAGGGCCCCGTCAGCTGGTCCCAGCAGTGCACCCCAGCGTGGCCCACCTGGATCTCGGAGCCGGGCACAAGCACCGGGGGTGTGAAATCGATCCAGAAGATGGTGTCGTTGGTGGTGCTGCGCAGCCCGGCGCGGTTGACGCCGTGCACGCGCACCCGCAGCGGCGTGTTCTCGGTGAAGGTCTCAAAGGGCAGGCGGATGGTGACGTTGGTCGCGCCCATCGGCTCGAGAATGCCGGGCAGTGGGTGCCCGGTGGTGTTCGTCCAGTACATCGAGTGCAGCCGCTGCGCGTGCTCCAGCTCCCACTCGAACCAGTCCATTCCGGACTCCGGGTCGTCGAAGACGCCCTGCCACACGACCTCGATCGTGGTGTAGTTCAGGACCGTCGCCTTGGGCTCGCCGAGGACGAGGGGCGGCGTCGTGTCCAGCACGACGCGGTGCGTGTCGCCGCTCTGCAGCCCCGCGAAGTTGGACACGTGCAGCGAGAGCCAGAACACCTGAAACGGCGCGGCGGATTCGGTGTAGACCCGGTCTGTGATGGCGCTCGGGTCGCTCAGGGCCCCTAACCAGTCCACGTGCTGCCACGGCTCCGCGACCCCCGTATAATCCCGGAAGGTCGCCCCCGTGAACTCGCGACCGGGAAGGTGCTCCGGCTCGGCGCACGCGGTGTAGAAGTCCCTCGTGGTCTCCGTGAATGCGTACGACGTGTTGCCCTCGTACCGCAGGCAACCCACGCTCGGCAGGTCCGGATGCACGCGCCACATGCGGTACGCGTCCCCCGCCGCCGGGGGGACGGCGTCGAAGCGCGGCGCGTGGGCGCAGCTCGGCACCTCTGCGGTCCAGTCCGAACAGGCCACGCCCGAGAGTTTCCCCCAAAGGCCGTTGCAGGTGCGCCACTGCAGCCGCACGCACACGAGCTCCGCGTCGAGGCTGCTGCACCCGCCCGCCACGGCGTGGCCCGCGGGGCTGGGGGGTGCGGCGGGGGGCGGCTCGCACAGCGGGAGGCCGGCGGTGGACGGCCCCGCGTACAGGGCCCAGCTCAGCAACTGGAGGCCTATAACAAAAATAGAAAGAAATTCTAAAAAAACAAATTATGAGAAAAATTATTCTTAATACACTAAAATGAAAACTACAGCATTTTTTTCTGCCTTTTTTTATTAATTGCCTTCTTCTTAGCACCACTGGTTATTCAATGTATATAGGATTTGGTCCAACAGCCGGAGAGTTACGAGATCCTTTTGAAGAACATGCAGATGAATCACTCACGTTACGGAAAGAAAACAAAATCAAAATACCTCTGTCGGCCCCCTCCAGGCACTCCAGGTCCTGGTACACGTCCCAGAGCAGCGCCAGGCTGACGTACTCGGCCTGGGGCTGGAACAGCAGCGCCTGCGGCACGGCCGCCAAGGGCGGCGTGCTGTCGAGCTCGAAGTCCGCGGTGGGGGCGATGCCGTTGAGCCCCGCGCGGTTGCGGGCGGTCGCGGACCCGGTCAGCGCGACCCCCTCCGGCAGCGCCCCAGCCACGGGCACCACCAGGTGCTCCGCAGTGGCCCCCGTGGGGCAGTCGCCGAGCACTTCGCAGAGGCGCCCGTGCGGCACGCGCGGCGGGTGCGTGCTGGCCCACAGGACGACGCTGGTGCCAGACAGGCCGACGGTCAAGTCGTAGGTGTCGATGCCAGAGTGGGCCTGGGGGGCGGAGGCAGGGGGCGTTGGGAATGAGGGGCTCCACTTAAGGGGGGGTTGGGTGGTGGGTGGGGGGGTCCAGGGGGGGGGCTTGGTGTGGGACCCCCCCCCCCAGACCCCCCCCAAAGGGAAAGGGACTTCCGAGAGGGGTCCGCGGACCTGATGTCCGCGGCGCTGTCATCGCCTGCGCCGAGCCCTTACCCCACCCCCATGGGACGGCGGGCTTTCATTGCCGGGGGGGCGGGGGGGCGATAAAGCCCTCCGGCCGGAACCCCCCGAGAAAAAACGCCCCCAATCGACGCCCCCCCCCAAAAACCTACCGAGACTGACCCCCGGGCCCCGGAGGTGCGCCGGACCCAAACTGCGGTAAAAAATGAAAATGGGATGTTTGGAATCAGCGCGTCGAGGGGGCTCAGAAAAGTCATCATTTGCCATGGATTTGGTGGAAATATTTTTTGACCATTTTCAATGCTCAAGAAAATTTTTTGGCGCCTTCGGCGCGTGAGTTCATAACTCAGTGGTGCCGAGTTGCCAAGTGAAGGCCTGGGGGGGGGAGGAGGAGGAGCCATGGGTCTCTCACCCGATCAGGCTTAACGCGCAGGTCCTCAGGACTTGGTCCTCAGCCACTCACTCTTGTCCCCACCTCTAATGGAGCGGCTGCAAGGGTACACGCATTTCCGCAGCTTCAGATTCCCTCCTGAGGCAGGCCACGGCTTGTCAACTCTGGGGCCGGGGGGGGGGGGGGGGGGAATGGGCCACTGGCCCATCAGCCGGACCCCCCCACACCCCCACATCAGAAAAGTTTGCATCGGGCGAAAAATGAAATTTATGAAAGAGGCGGGAAATTTGCAGCCGATTTTAGGTACCCCCCCCCTTGTCTAAGCTACGCAAAAGTATGGAATTAATACGGTCCCTACGCCTACTGTAGCTTGGACAAGGCCGTGGCTTGCACACGACACATACAACTACCGCATGGTGAGCTGATGCAAGAAAGGGGAAGATAATGCACAAATATCCCCAAAATCAGAGCTCTGTGGGTTCAAGTGGGCAAACAATCACAACAAATGTGTCCATGACTCCATGTAATCGGCAGATTTGTCACCAAAACCATTTCTTATGTAGTTGCACCACATTTCGTACCAAATTAAATTAGGTACGGAATCAATACGGTCCCTACGCCCGCTGTAGCTTAGACAAGGCCATAGCTTAGACAAGGGGGGGGGGGGTACGCAAACTTTTTTTTGCCCTCTGAGCCCCCCCCCCCCGGTATGGTGATGTGTGATCTGTCACGTGTGTGTGGTGTTGTTGGAGACGGCGTCAGCACAACACGCAACACGTGCGGTTCACAAGAGAGAAAGAAAAGCTTGTGAAGAGCTGAAAAACGGCCCTAGGCGCCTTTCTGTATGAAGAGTGCGAAGAGCAACCTGAATGCGGTACTGCGGTCCAGACAAATTGGGTATGCGGACGTATGCTGGTACAAACAAAGGTATATGCATTTCATTGGCAACAGCCCCGGGGGTGGGGTGCAACCCTCACTAAGCTGTGGTCTGCCCTCGGGCTGCAAGCGGCCAGAGCGGCGTTCTTATCCGAAAAGCGAGTGCACTATCCTCCAGCATGGTAATGTGTGGAAAAGGCAGGACGGTTTTTAATTGAAAACAAAAAAAGCAGGAGCGTCTGGTTGCCAGCCAAACAGCGGCGGAGGGTAACCGACGGCAGTCGGACGGTAACCGATGGCGGTTGGAGGGTAACCGACGGCGGTTGGGTAACCGACGGCGGTTGGAGGGTAACCGACGGCGGTCGGAGGGCAAACGACAGCGGTTGGAGCACGTTTTTTAACAAAAAAAAAATCTTGTCTGCTAAAAAACCCCCTGGGAAAAGGCTGTCCCGACCGCAGTACCGTACGGGTCGCCACCGCTCTTGTACCTACGGTTGTCCGGAGTGTTGCGTGTAGCTGGGTCCAATCCAACTACCCGCGGCATGCAAGTATAGCTCCATAGGCACTGAACCACTGGCCGGGGGTGGGGGGGCACGGGGGATGTGTGTTTGTTTGGGGGGCGGGGGGGGGCACAGTAGTACTGGCGGACAGACACATAGCGTGCAAGGGTTTCGATAGCAATGGTGGACAAGTGCACCCATCCAAAAGGCAGGGGGTCGACAACGGCCGTCTTTCCTCAGACCCTACAATTGCTAAGGCGCCTCGCAACGTCAGGGACGTTGCAGCCCGGTACATGTTTGAGATGCCGAGCTTCGTGGAAAACAATGTGAGTCTCAAATGACGGCAAACCGAAAACAACGCCCCTGCAGGAGCGAGATGGAGAAAACTCAGAAGGAGAATTTGTCTTTTCTGACTGAGAAGTGGCCCCTGAAGCTAAGCTCATGGCCTGCAAGGGTGGCAGCCCCGGCAGAACCGCAGGTCAGAGGTCTCATATACGAAGCTGTGGAACTGTTGCTAGTGGGTGTCGCGGAATTGGCTGCAGAGTCAGCTGGCCGTTCCCTATCGATGTTGGTGGCTTCCGGACGTTCCCTATCGATGTTGGTGGCTTCAGAAAGGGGGGACAAGGGGTTCACTCCCGTTCAAACTACCGTCATCTGCTGCAAACCGTCTTCCAACCGTTGCATAACCGCCAGCACTTGTCCGACAGCCGCTCTTCCAACCCCCGGTCAGCGCTTTTGCAGCCGCTCTGGAAATCACCCCCGGCTTCCCTTCCCCTCACGGGCGAGTGCATGGGCTGCCGGGCTTTCAGTTGGGGGGGGGGGGTTCGACAGCGCCCCCCCGCCCCAAAAAGGGGCTCAATTCATGGGCCCCCCAAAATCCTACCAAGACTGACCCCCGCGCCCTGAAGGTGACCCGGACCCAAAATTTCGCAAAAAAAAAAATGAAAACGGGATGTTTGGAATCGGCGCGTCGAGGGCGTTCAGAAAAATCATCATTTGCCATGTATTCGGCAAAAAAAAAATTGACCATTTCAATGCCCAAAAAAAAAATTGGCGCCTTTGGCGGCAGAGTTCATAGTCAATGGTCCTGTCAATCGAGCCCTTTTCCTGAACCCCCCCACCCAGTTTTGGGGGGCTCCATTGACCCCCCCCCCCCGGAAGTGAAAACCCGACTTCCTAATCTCTGGGGATGCCGAGTGATGTGGGAGGTCAGGGCATAGGGGTTCGGTCGCACAGGGGAGTGACGGGGGAGACACCTCCTGGAGGGGCTTGACCACCAGCGCGGGTAGCGGCGGGTGGTACGTGCGCTGCCTCCCGCCCTGCGGCACCAGGCCCCCCACCCGGAGGCAGGGGGCGTGGGGGCACCAGGGGGGGCTGCTGTCGTACACGACCATCGGGCTGGTCACCAGGAACCGCGCCGTCGTCCCCGCCGCGGCCGCGCAGCAGGCCGCGTGCTCCGCGGTGCCCTTGGCGACGCCCACGTGGGCCGGGGCGCTGCAGCACAGCGCGGCTTTGGGGATGGAGCGCCGACCGTCCCGGTTTGTGACCTGTTAGGAAACAGCAACACAGAAAGGTGGTCTGGCTTTCAACTGGGGGGGGGGGGGGGGCTGAGACCTAATTAAAAAACAGACCAATGCAAACCAGAGGTAATACACTCCACAGTGCGGGGGGGGGGGGGGGGGCTGAGACCTAATTAAAAAATGGACCAATGCAAACCAGAGGTAATGCACTCCACAGTGCGGGGGGGGGGGGGGGCTGAGACCTAATTAAAAAATAGACCAATGCAAACCAGAGGTAATGCACTCCACAGTGCGGGGGGGGGGGGGGGGCTGAGACCTAATTAAAAAACAGACCAATGCAAACCAGAGGTAATGCACTCCACAGTGCGGGGGGGGGGGGGCTGAGACCTAATTAGAAAACAGACCAATGCAAACCAGAGGTAATGCACTCCACAGTGCGGGGCGGGGGTGAGACCTAATTAGAAAACAGACCAATGCAAACCAGAGGTAATGCACTCCATAGTGCGGGGGGGGTGGGGGCTGAGACCTAATTAGAAAACAGACCAATGCAAACCAGAGGTAATGCACTCCACAGTGCGGGGGGGGGGGGGGGGGGCTGAGACCTAATTAGAAAACAGACCAATGCAACCAGAGGTAATGCACTCCACAGTGCGGGGGGGGGGGGGGGTGAGACCTAATTAGAAAACAGACC